>VXAA01000018.1:1075649-1102688 GCA_013399115.1 Anseranas semipalmata | reverse complement strand
CCCGCGAGTCTTCCGCCCCCCCCGCCGCCCCGCGGGTCGCGCCGCTTCCCCCGCCAGGACGCCGCGTTGCTGCGCGGCCGCCGGGGCCCGGTTCCCCTCTGTTCCCCTGAACGGCGGGGGCCGGCGGGCGCCTGGCCCCCCCNCCCCCTCCTCTAGGAACTCCCGCTGGCCGCGGCGACGAGATGCGAGAGGGGCCCGAACGGCAGCGGCGTGCCTGCGGGGAGCGCGCTGTGGTCCCAGCAGGTCTCGCAAAGCCACCACCTCTGCTTGCCAGCCGGGGAGCCGCTGGAAGCACGCCGGCCACCCGCTCGCTTCGAGCCTAGGAGCCGCTTTCTCCTAGCTGAAAAGTCTACCTCTGTGCTCCAACCTTTTGCGTCTTACGCGGACTTCGGACGCTACGGACCAGGTCCAGGGGCTTACACCCCATTCCACTACCACCGAGACATTTCTTTCTGGTGAGAACAGGGTTTACTGCAGCCTACTGCTTATTTCAGACAGCAGCACCCACTTGCTGGGGCTCTCATTTCTCTGTGAATATGCATGTTTACGGGATCGGTGTCGGTTTTCTTTTAATGCAGAGTGTAGGGATTCATTTCGCGTGGGCCGGGAGGGCTGGAAAGATTTCCTCTGAGCCCTCTTTCCACGTCTGTTTGAGGGAGTGTGAAGCCCGCAAGCTGCCCCGCTCTCAGACGGCGGAGCAGAGGAGCTGGGTGCTGCTCGGGGCACGGGGAGCGGAGCGCTATGGGCGTCCCCGAGCCTCGGCGAAAGCCCCTGCACCAGCATCCTGTCCTCCGTGTGCATGGCGTTAAGGGTGGGTGGGGAAACGGTTAATCGTAAGCAACCTCTCCTAGAAACACAGTTGTCTTGGGTTTTAAGCTCCATGAATGTTTGGCATGGGTTAGGGCCTGCCCTTCCGCCTGGCTGCAGCTGCTCCTGAAACACTCACATGGAAGCAGGAGCACAGGGGCCATGCTTGGAGGAAGGACTTCGCCCCTCACAGGCTTTTATTTTGTTATCTGGGCAAGGCTGCTTTCATCGGAATACGCCATGGTTTCCTGTCCAGAGCCGTTTTTCAAGCTGTCCCGATGGCAAGGGGAACGAAAGCACGAGCAACTCCTCCGCAGAGCCAACAGCAGGACCGCAGGCGCTGCCCAGAGCTCTGCACATGCATCCCCCCTCTTCCAGGGCTCGGGCTTCAGCGGGACGGAGCCGCCATCCCACCCCTTCCACAGAGCCAGCCTGCCCGCCCGCTCCAGCAGGCTGCTCCCACACCACGTTTACAGGCTCGCTAACTTCCAGGTCCCAGGGGCAGAGCCGGGGGGCTCTTCCCTCAGCCCTCGGGCAGCTGACGAGCTCCGAGGGGCTCAAAAAGACGGGGCGACAGCACCGTCCTGCTCAGAGCTGCAGCTAGGAGGGGCGGCTTGCTGCTCTCCCCCTGCCAAACGGAGAGTCAGCAAAGACCGGGCTTAACTTTCCCACCAGTGCTTTATTTTTAACCTGAGCCCTTGGGTGGGCAGTCGTGTGAATTTTGGCCAGTGGCCATCTCTTCGGTAACTTCTTTTCGTCTGGACAATCTTGGTGCTGTGAGTGACTGTGATTGTAAAACTAAGTACTGTAAACTTTTCCTATGTGATGTGAGCTGTGTCTAGGGGATGCTAATTTCCTGGCCAAAGGGGGTGTAGTCACAGGTCTGCTATGTTTGTACAGGTACTAGTTTCCTCACACCTTCCTTTTTCAGCATTAAGCAAATAAAAGCTCAGAAAGAGCTACAGTACTATTCAAGAGAGAATGACATGATACCTGCACCTAGGAGTACTCCATGTTTCAAACAGCTGAATGATAATAATAAAAATATGTGCCAAAAAATAAGGTGAAGCGAAAAAAGCTATTCACCCCCAGCTATGTTTTCCTGCTCCTATGGTGTGGTTCACAATAGCACCAAAAGTGAGCAGAACATCCCTAATACACTGAAGCATAAGCATTGCTGAGACATTAGAAGAATCACAGCAGAATTACTAACAAGTGTTACTTCATACCCCTTCATAGCACACAACAAAGCTGCTGTTTCAACAGCGAGTGCCTTTTTCCATTTAAGACATTAGTGAGAAAATGGCATATTGGAAACTTATGTAGCCATGGCATATTCAAACCTTTGACTACATTGAAATTACAGTTCAAATTTGTCCCCAGATGCAAAGATTGCCTGGGACAGATGACACAACAAAATGATGCTTCTGTTGCGTCGAATCCCTTTGTAGAAAAAGTGGTTTCTAAGGTGTTAGTAAATGTGCAGTTTGGAAAAAGCTCTTGTAAAGTTCTTGTAACAGCTGGTTGTACAGAAGCCGTCCTTGCAATTAAAAGGGCAGCGCTGCTGCTACTTCAATTACTTACTACAGGGAAACATTTCAAGCTCTGCAATGTCTTGTTTGTAAACCTGCTCCACCTTTTGAATTCCCCTCTTTTTGGTAGTTGAGCTCTCACCTCCATTTACACCCTTCTGCCACATAACAGATCCGTCTGGAGAAGAAATGGATAGTGGTACTGTGCAAGTGCAAACAATACCTCACCCAACGCACCTTGCACACCTACCGTAAATTCTGCCCAACATTAATTACTGGTCCAGGTCAATAACACTTTGCTAAGGTTGTGCCATACGAAGACGTGTGTCCCTTGGAGTCCTGTTACAAGGCTTGTAGCAGGACTCAGCTATTTAGCATTTTTGTTGCTGTTTGCTATCCTGCCAAAAGAGATGGCTACTCCCAGAATGAAAAAACGAAATGCAAGATGAGGCCTGTGGCCAGTGGACACTTGGCATCCCCCCGGCATTAATCAGAACTTGTATTTTTTAAAAAGCAAGATTGTTAAAATAAAATTAGAAACTTGTGACTGATTTTGCACTTTTATTCCCTCCTTTGAGTCTTGCTGAGCTTTTCAAGTTTATGTTCAGGGACCAACAGATGCATTAGAGTTACTTTCTTTCCTCATGTTGGATTGCTAAAATAGCATCTGGATTTTTCCCTGAAACAAACTTCTTGTAAGTGAAACCAAATTCTAAAAGCTGTAACACCAAGGGGACTACTTGAGAAAGGAATAACAAAGGCAAAAAAAATCCCGATGACACTTCTGAGCTTCCTACTTAAATGATTTACAGAAATGAATACCACTTGAAAAGCGCTCATGGGAAAAATATATGTAAAATTTAAATGCTAATTGCTGTAAGATAAAAGAAATTTTAAGAACTGGGATTAGCAAGATGACAATTATTCATGTAATCTGAGAAACGGGTTCCCATTGGAGAAACACCGAGCTCACAGTTACGACTCGCTTAGCTCCTGCTGGATTAGGTCCTATGTAGACAGGAAATGAAGGTGGCACCGAGTCTGAAGTTTGGATGTATGCAGAGACTGTCCCTCTCTCTGTCTTTCTGGGCACTTAGCTGCAGAGAAAGCCAGCTTTCTCAACAGTCCTGCCTCACTGACCAGACCTGCACAGAAATTACAAACATTCAACTTCTCTAACACCCATTTTGAAGGGACACGCACTTCCCATGCACATGAAGGTCCCCAGCTGTATCCGTTGGTGCCTTGCAGGTATGTTTTGGCGTTTGTCAGCTGGGTCAGTTCTGGTTCCACCTCAGTTTTGCCTCCAATTTCTAGAAGAAATACTAACCTAAGAAATAATAACTAAGGAGTTAGGCAGAATTGAGGACAGGAGAGTATGTAAGTAAATGTATCCAAAAGTATTCTTGTTTTTAATTTAAGGAACAAAACACAAAGTCATAAACAAAATTATAAAATATGCATAATACAATATTGGTTGCAAGTCAAAAGAGCAGATTATCTTCTGAGATCAGACTTTTAAAAAGGTGAAAAAGTTCTCTCAAACTTTGACAAGTAAACTTAGAAAGACAGGAAGATGACAAGCTCGTCTGAACACAAAGCAGAAAGGCTTGGAGGTGCTTACATCTCGCAAACCGTTATCCAGCAGGCTGGACTGCAGAAACTTTGATAACAAATAAGGTAAACGCCAGCCTCGACTAGTATGCTACCCAGTCAATGCTACATGGGCCAATAAACGATCACTTGCAGGGAACAATTCTTTCTAGTGCATCCAGCCCAATCTTTTTGAAAGATGTGAGGTTACCATCACTGCTCTGGGAAGATCACCCCCTTAAAGTTTTCACAACGGTTAGCCTGAAATACCTGTGCTTGAGTCTATACCCACACAAGGAACATCTCACACTTGTTTTTGCTCAGCCACCCCTAACTCAGTTATAATCTCCCCTCTAGAACAGTATCTGCTCAAGGTACACATTTCCCCCATTCAGAAAAGTCCTTTCCTTAATTATGTGTCACTACCTATGCCTTCAGTTCAAGTCTTCCTGGTATAAGATGTCCAAAAGCAAATGGCACTGCAGCAGTGCATTATAGAATACACCAGATTCCCCTGATTCAGCAAGCCTAAGATTCAGCCTCAGATTCTTCCTACAACTGCATATACCTGCGTTCCATGCTTTTTGGTCCATTATTCCCTTTTCCCCCTTCCTCCTATTGCTGGTTTTCAACCACCTACCTCCCAGTAGGGAGGTACAGAGAGTTGAAGATACTCCCAATTTAAAAGTTTAACCAACTCACTGCTCAGGTACTCCACTTGATTTCTGAATGGCCATGGAAATGCACTTGCAAATGAGCGACCGAGTGGATGAGGGGGGGAGCAGTGGATATTTTTTGCCTGGACTTCAGTAAGGCTTTTGACACTGTCCCTCATAAGATCCTCACAGACAAACTGTTGAAGTACAGGCTGAAGTACAGACAGTCAAGTGGGTAAAGAACTGGCTGAATGGCTAGGCCCAGAAGGTGGCAATCAGTGGTTTAAAGTTTAATCGAAGGCCATTAACTAGCAGAGTACCCCAGGAGGCAATACTGGGTCCAGTCCTATTTAACATTTTCATTAATGATTGGGATGATGGGGCAAAGTGTACCCTCAGCAAGTTTACAAATGCCACAAAACTGGGAGGAGCGGCTGATACACCAGAAGTTCCTGTTGCCATCCAGATGGACCTCAACAGGCTGGAGAAATGGGCTGTCAGGAAGCTCATCGAGTCCAGCAAGGAGAAGTGCAAAGTCCTGCACCTGGGGAGGAGCCGCCCCAGGCACCAGGACACACTGGGGGCCACCCAGCTGGAAAGCAGCTTGGCAGAAAAGGACCTGGGGGTCCTGGTGGACACCAAGCTGAACGTGAGCCAGCAACGTGCCCTTGCTGCAAAGAAGGCTAATGGTAATCTGGGCTGCATTAGGCAAAGCACTGCCAGCAGGTCAAGCCTCCCCTCTACTCAGCACTGGTGAGGCCACACCTGCAGTACTGTGTCCACTGCTCGTCTCCTCAGTACAGGAGAGACATGGACATACTGGAGAGAGTCCAATGAAGGGCCACAAAGATGGTTACGGGTCTGCAGCATCTCCATTATGATGAAAGGCTGAGAGTTGGGACTGTTCAGCCTAGAGAAGAGAAGGCTCAGGGAGGATCTTATCCATGTATATAAATACTTGAAAGGAGGGTGCAAAGGGGACAGAGCCAGGCTCTTTTCATTGGTGCCCAGTGACAGGACAAGAGGCAATGGGCGCAAACTGAAACAAACTCTGAACATCAGGAAACACTTCTGTACTGTGCAGGTGACTGAGCACTGGCAGAGGTTGCCCAGAGAGGTTGTGGAGCCTCCCTCCTCGGAGATCCTCAAAAGTTGTCTGAACATGGGCCTGGGCAACCTGCTCTAGGTTGCCCAACATGAGCAGAGGTGTTGGACCAGATGACCTCCAGAGGTCCCTTCCAACCTCAACCATTCTGTGATTCCATAGAGACAGCCCTAACCTAGCTGAAGTTTAAGGCACACATCTTTAACACAGTATTTACAACAAATTTTTTAAAATAAGTATTAAATTGGCAATGCAAAATTTGCCATCCTATCTAAATCTATTCTCCGATTCCTGGCCTTGATTTCTGTCCAAGTACAATAAAACCAGTACAGTTGGAGGGAGTTTTGAAGGCACAAGTGGATGAACCACAGTATTTTTTCTGCAGTCAGTCAGTGAGGAGTCAATATAATACCTTTCCCCAAGGAACAGAACCACTGCCTGTTCTCTCACAGTGATGGCTAGTATCTGTTGCTTCTCTCCACACAGAGATTAGAAGCAGCGATTGTTACCCATCTGCTGGGCAATCCTGCCTCCTCGCAGCAGACAGGAAGAGCCCACCAATAAGTCATTTGTAATACAAGGACAAGGATGGTGATGGAAATGAAGTTTCAGCACTGTGAGTGGTACCACCTTCCATCTGTGTATTTCAAATGGAGCAGGTCCCAGATAGAACCTAACAGCCCTCTGAAGACTGGCTCATGTCTATCAGCTCAGCTGGATACCCCCACTCAGAGCTCCGTTGAATGTCCTGGAAAAAAAGCTGCTGCTGGAGGCTCTTTAGACTGTTCAAGACCTCTGAAGAGAGTTCATGAAAGGCCACCTGGTTTTCCTGATCCTCCTCCTCCTCTTCCTCCTCCTCCTCCTCCTCGTCCTCTTCCACAAGGTCATCAGGAGGCAAAGGAGAACATCTAGAGATGTAGCCCTGGTCTGACTGGACTGACTGTCTTTGGTCTTTGCACTGGTCGTCGAAGACCAACTGGTGTTGCTTGTCAGCCTCCTCTTGGCAGAAAGAAGAATCTGAAGGAATGACACTCTGCTGATAAAGAGAGTACATGAGTCCATTCAGATGGTGCCTCAGTTGACCCGAGAGGTTTGCAGGACTCTGGTCATCTATTGCTAAAACTTCACAGTCATCATGGAGGATGATGTTATTCCTCATTGGAAAACTTGTCTCCAGAAGAGGAACTCCTTCCATGCAGTCCTCATTGCTCAGCACATGATGACCAAGTATATTTTTATCTTCCACGGAAGAGACTGGCTCCACTACCTGAACTAGAGGGGCCTCATCCATAGGAACAACCATCATCTGAGAAGCTGGATCTCCACACAGATTAAGCTGAGGCTGTAGTTTACAGCCTCCGGTCTCACCTTCATGCATGTGGAGGTTGATGACATAACAGCAGTTAGGGTCAGGCTCCCGTAGGTGCAGCTGGTGTTTCACAATTCCACCTGGTTCACTTAACAATGAATCCATCTGACTCTCTCTGTTTAGGGACCGCAACTCTTCATCATTATCCAGGCAGATGCTTTCAGCCTCAAACCAGTCTGGGTGCTCTGTCTGCCAGTTCCTGAACTTTTGTACTGCTTCTTTCAACTTCTTCCCACTAGGGGTATCAATGTAGTTTTCAGCTGTGATTTCCTGGATTCGATGAATGCGTCCAGGTTCAAACTTCTCCAAGTCCTGAATCCGAAAATAAACATCCTCAAACTTGTCCATCAGTTGGTACCTGGATGTGACGTTGAACAGATCAGGTATATCCTTCTCACTACTTATCCCATCAAAATAGCAGACTATATACATTCCAAAACAGGCTGGCTTCTTGAAATCTGGCAGGATCAAATTCAAGGCTGGGGTGAACAGATCTCCCATTGGCTTTTGCTGATCTTGCTTGAGACAAACAGGCACACTCCCAAGCATGGCCTGCCATTTGGCTTGGGTGCCTCGTGAGCATAAGATGATGATCTTTGAAGATAGGTCTTCCATTTCCTTCTTCTGTCGAGTAAGCCAGGGTAATGGCCCAAACTCTGAGATCTGCTGATCTTCTAGCAGATCTAAGGCTACAGCAGTGCCACAGACAGTCATCAGAAACTCGGCAAACTTCAGCACCACATCCACATACAGCAGGTGATCAGCAGAGTACACAATCCAAACCTTTCGAGGCTTTAAGGGTGGCAGAGGAAGGTCGCTAGATGGTACTGCTGAAAGACAGAAAAATATTAATCCCAGACACATTCCTGAAATTGTAATGACACAAACCAGTAGCAATCAACACAGGAGGATATTAACAAAAGGTTCTAGCAACTGCCAGTTTTGAAGCTATTTTGGCAATATATGCAGACAACACCTTATTGTCGAAATTTTATATTAAAGTCCAGACAGTGGAGCTGCGATTTATAATGCTTGGGTGGTTCATGGAATTTCACCACACAAAAGTAAAACACAGTGGCTTCAAGAGGCTTGCAAATGTAACTGTGTTCCCTGCTGGAGAGCTGAGTGCACCCCAAAATGATCTCCTGTTGCTATTGCTTAAATGATCAGCAAGGGTTCTTTCGTCAGTACAGCCTCATCTGGTCAAAAAAACCCATCACTTTACAAAACAATTATCTCCCACCTGCCAAAGATGGCATTCCAGCTTGCATATTCTCTGTCCAACGCTACTGGTTATTACAAAGTTTTCTTCTCAACTAAACAGGAAGATCCTAAGGCTACCTTTCAGTTTTGAGAAGCACCCATAGAGGAGCAGAGCACAGGAGAGCCCCTTTCTGGACAACTATGAGAGAATTCCAGAATATATTACATGTGATTGACAGCAGAAAGGCAGGACATCTTACCAGTTTGCAAATCATGGTGGCTGCATTTCCCTCGCTGGCGTCCTGGAAGAGAGATAAAGTCACTGTCAGTTCTGAAAACAAGACATAAAATCAGCCCCTTAAAATGACAACCCCTTCCAAAGGCTACATTCAAAAACTGCACTCTAACTGCATGGGGATGAAGATGACATGGGGAGGGAGAAGCTTAATAAGAAACATACTAAATTAATATAGACCCTTCTACAGCCAATTTTGTTATGTACTTCATTACATTTTTCCTCGGAGAGGAGAACGGATACACAAAAAAACAATTTTCTCCATCTTCCTCAGATCTGGACAGCCTCTCAAAAAGTACAGAACCCCCAAACATTCTCCTACCTCTCTCTCTAAGGAGAGGAGGCTTTTTTTAGACAGAGTTTTTTCTTAAGAGGCTTCTCTAAAGAGGTGGCTAAAACATCCCTAGCTACATGTTACAGATAAATTTTACATAAAGAAATTTTCCAAAATATTTCCAATTACTTCTGTCAGGTAAAAGCCCCCAGTAAGTTCCACAGTTTCCCTATGATAACTGTCCCATAGTTAACATCACAAAAGATTAGGAATTAGTTCTAAATCACTCAATTTTCGAGCCTGCACAAAGTATTATCTTTGTGTCCTCTTTTTCTTCTTCCACATTCACTGAAAAACTTTACTTAAAACAGTATGAAAACGAATTTTGCAGAGACTTTGCAGGACAGAGGAAAGACTATGTTCTGGACAAACAGGAAGCTTCTGCCTTGCAAAACTCTTACATAATGCAGGAGAAAAACAAATAGAAAGGATATCTGTAGCAATCTGCAGGAAACAAAGGGTTGAACTATGAAATTTCTTTTTCCCCTCATAAGCTCTGAAGCATTATGAAAATGGAGTATCAGACAGCATAATCCACTCAAGAGTTTACTTAACTAGGTGGATGGTATTAGGATGTTACAAGTCCCATGATGCAGAACAGAAGAAAGTGTTTACATAGGCATTATTTTAGTGGCAGTACATCAGAATGGCAAGGAAGAAAACAGTAAGAGGAATAATTACATAAGTAGGAAAAATGGTTTTAGCACTGAGCGCTTTGTTTCTAGCTGATACAAGTCTTACCTGCTCGTTTTTTGGTCATACAAATGACACCTGCTATGACCGATCCCACCAGTAATACACAGATTCCAGTGATACACCAGTAGAGCCATATAATCATATCATCTGTGGTACAAAAAGAGAACTCAGACATTGCCTTACACAAATAAAGAGCTTCACTCAGGAACAGAATTTTCTTGAGCAGCAAGGGGTCAAGGGAGAAGGACCATGATTCTGCCCCAAACTATGGGTTATCCAGTACTTTACCCTTACAAAATACCACAGTCACTTATCAAAATGATGTCCTGCTTTCATGAGGATGCTTTGCACCACAAACTTGCTGCACAAAGAGCCATATGTGCAACACATTGAAAACACAGACCAACAACCTTCCTCTGTACACAGCAATGTTTATCCAGCTTAGACAGGCATGCAGCCCATATCCTGCCTGTTTCATGTAATACATCTTCAAAAAAGAAATATGATTTTGGGTAAAGCATTTTTTCAAACTACAGGTGTTTTTTCTTTTTAAATCTTTGGCAAAACTAGCACCTTACAGGTCTTGGTGCAGCCAAAAAAGATGTTAAATCATTATGCACATGATTTATCTTGACATTCATAAAAATGAATATATGCAAGCTATTCTCTCCAAAAGCTGCTTTATATTATGCAAAATTTTTAACACTAAGCCAAGTGACAGAAAGTGTTTCATATTAAGACTCTTCTTGTCAAAAGTGTTTCTCGAACAATTTTATGCAAGTGAAGTATGTCTAAAAAAATTGCTCTTTAAGATTCATGCTGCATAAAAAAAAATCATGCTGCATACAAATACTTGCCTTCTTAAAGCATGGTGAAATAACTCTACTACAATTCTTTCTGAACTGAGTGGTACAAGGGTACATTTCCTGCTCATTGGGTCAGGGAGGATCATTTGCTACTCTGTATGACAGTAAAAGAGAAGCAAGAGATTTCAGGGTACCGGAAGAGCTTCTTACCTGATGAGTCCGTACCTGCAAAAGACGAGAGTTACATTAAAAATTCAGCTTTCATCTGTAAGACAATGAGAATCTAATTTAGAGAAAAGGAGTTCTCACTTGGAGCTGGTGAACATGGGATGAAAGTAGAGTGTCTCAGACAGTCTGTGCCACAGTTTGCAAAGAATGGCTGAATCTGCAGTCAAAATAAATTCAGAATATAGAAGCTATTCTTAAAAGCAATTCAGTTGTAACTTGACTTTCCCCCTGCCTCTGCAATCCCTGTATTTTAGCACAGGGACACAGAATTCCCATTTCCATTCCAAAAACAAGATTACTCAAGAATTCTTACGCTATTCACTACACATTAACAAGGCAGTGAGCTTCTGTGGTTGCACACCTGTCATTCCCTAACTTGGCAACCCTACCCTAAGGAAAAGCCACTGTCTACAGAGAAGATCTTTATAAAAAAATATTCTTCCTGCCATAATCATTATTTCCCTGATGTAGGCAATGGCTAATCTCCACATCTCAGAACAAAACACTGGGCAAAAAACATAACACTCCTAAGCTACACATTGCATTGCTGAGGAAGGAAGGACATAGGGACAACAGTGAGATCCTACCTGTACTTCGTAGTTGCAGCAAGCTCTTAAGTTCTTCTCCATTTTGATTGTGACATTTGCTTGCGGTTGCAGTTCACCCTGCAGAAATCAGATGCGAGTTAATGGATGGAAGAAGAAAATGGAATGTAAGCAGGAAAAAAGAAAAGAAGTTGAGATGAGAATACGGAATGTTACAAAGAAGCAGAAATTTCTAATTTTTTTTTTTTTTTTAAAAACAATAGACCCACAGAGAACAAAACAGATAAATGGTCTGGCCACCATCACTGTGGGTGTCACATGTGACTGATGTGGTAACACAATTAAGAGAGCAGGCTAAGGTTGCACAGGTAACAGGAAACATAATTAAATTTGTACATTGCATAACTTCAAATGCGTTAACTTCAGCTTATAGTTTCTTAACAATGCTAATGTCTTAAGTTATTTAATGTGTAAATGCATGATTAACAAGGTTCCTCATCTGTTTAATTAAAAAAGCTGTCAACATCAATGCCTCTGACACTAGAACAGCCAAGTTGTCCTTGTTACCTGCAGAATGACATTGATATAATGATAATGTAAATATATTCTTTACAATGCTTAGCACAGTCATACTCAAAAATGAGGTGTATTACCCTCTGCCAGGAAAACATGCACACAGCTGTACCTGCTGTGTCAGTAATAACTTCACACATATCAGTACACGGAATATGAAAACATAACTATGGAAGGAATGGAAAGATTAAGCAAGCTGAACGCCAGTTTATCTGACCCCCCCACCCCCCAAGGAAGGGTGGGGAGTGGTAGTGGGGAGTAGTAACAAATATTCAGTATCCCTCCTCCCTCAGATGCCTGAAAGGGGAGGTTTCTTATGTCAGAAAACACTCTGCATCTACTTTAAGCTTCTCAACAACACAGACCTGCAGGAAAATTAATTGAAACATCTGTTACAAACACTCATTCTTGATCTAAAAACAAACAAACAAAACCATCAACCCTCCCTATACCATCACCTCTCATAAACTGCTACAGTGATTTACTGAAACTCTGCACCTCAATTTTGGTTGATTTATTTAGTCCTATCTCCCAGGCACTGGCTTGACAAAGGTAATAAGGGCCAGACAGTCAAATGTCAAACTTCCATTTCCATTGCAAGTGCTTACAGACTGCTCCATGCATTAGAAAACTTATATCTGAGAACCCCTTTTTGATCTTTTATCCACCAAATTGAAAGAAATTTCCCTTTTCCAAAGGCAAGACGATAATCTGAAAAGAAATCCTTGAAAATTGCTGTTCAAGTGCATTTATTAGATCTCCTACAACTTGGCTCCAACTCCTTGTTTAGCAACTGTTAAAGAAACGTTTGTCTAAATTACCACAGAAGCTATAATTGATATCACTTTGGAAGGCAATTACCTCTGTGACATCGCGTGTGATCATTTTACATTTCTTCTCGTTCAGGAAACTGGTCACATGAATTTGGTATCGGGTTGACTCTATCCATGGGTTAAAGCTCACAAGCAGAGTTGTATCATTGAGACTTTTAGCTTGGATCCTGGGCTCCCACAGGCTGCCTGGAAGTAGTGTAGATATCCCAAGTTTCTTAACTGTCAGAAGCATTTCAACAGGGCATCCATGACTGCATGACTCAGACAAATTCTTACCTGTCTTTATACACGGGATGGTTCTTTTCATCAGAGAGTCATTGCAGTCTGCAAGACACACCATCAGTGACCGGTCAGAAACATTGTACTGCCATTTAGGAAAAATACTCATTTTCTTGTCAGAAGCCAGACACCTAACTGAGCCTTCCTTGATGAGTAGACCTTTGTTCCAAAGCAGCAGAAAAATTCTACAGCAGAATAATATCGGTTTCCAATATCTAAACTAGCCCCTCCACTGATAATGTGTTTTTTTTTTTTTTTTCAGAATAGAGATATGAATAAGAAAAGACTAAAAACATACAGTATTTATTATGACAGTAATATTTGACAATCCCTGCTGATAGAAGACTTGTACAGAGAGTCACAGTGGAATGTAAACTTCATACTGATCTCTGGACCCTGAGCACCACAGCCATAGTTTCCTTCAAAAGCATTCTGCCCCAGGAAAACTAGGAAGTTGGAGTCTTTCTTGATCCCAAAATACTTTTCCACATTTATAATTCTCTGAGCTTAATTTAGCAGATTAGGCCTGCTCTTTGGGACCATTTTTGGATTCAAATCCAGAGTTACACATTCAACATTCAGCAATGTGGGATTTACAAGTTTCAGCCTAAACCGTCTCTCCTCCAGGGCCTGGACACAAAGGAAAAGAAAGAACTCCCTACCATTGCTTGCTTAAACCGTTGAAAGAAAACATTACAGATTTTAAGTTTCCAACTTTCAAGTTCATGCCCCTGTAATTCATGGGTAAGATCTAATCAGCAAAGTTCCCTGCAACTGCTGATCTTGACACAATGCATTAGGTTTCTGAGGAACAATCGACTATAAAGCCAGAAGGGCTCAGTATGACCATGTAAAATAAAGGATAGGATGGCCAAAAACTGGGTGCCCCCTCTCCTTTTCCAGCTCACATTGACTGACACACCACATATATCGTCATTTTATAAATGCAAAGTCATGTTGTCAACTATAAGCAAGAAAAAAGTTATGAACCATTTTTTAAGCTGTGTATTGAATGTATTTATAAACTAGTCAGTGCAGCCAGAGGGCACTGCAGATGCTCAGCATCTTCAGGGAAAACAAGTTCTTTAGTTATAGGAAAAATTTCATATACACTAGAAAGGGCCAGGCAGTCAGCTCTACCAAGTTTCTCGGTAAACCATGCCCAACTGTGCCCTTGAAATCAAAATTCATGTGCCTAAAATTTGATATTAGGAGCCAAATTTTACTTGTTCTGATTTGGAAATTTTGGTCTGTACTTCCAGTTTCCACAAGCAGAGGGGCAAGTCTGAAAGACTTAAAAAATAAATAAAAACAGCGATGATAGTCTACAGAGAACATGAGAGATTAGTATACAGCTCTACTCATGTAGATAAAATATCTTTGTATCTGCTCCACTGCTGAACATTTCAGTAACAAAATCCAGGAGATGTAACTTATCTTCAAACTTATCTTCATCCCTTCAGTGTGGCACCCGTACTAGTTTTCAGGTTTAATTATGACTTTCTGTTTAGCCATAGCTGTAGCAGAGTTCCTAATGAGCTACAAATGCAATGTCTCAATTCAGAGCCCCAAGCCCACGGCTTTGTCCAGCTTTCTAGAGAGCATAACACATTTTTTATAGCAGTATCTTCCATGCAGGAACTACAGTCAACCAGAATCAAAATGTCTGGCCTTCACTGCATTGTCCCTCCACATGCACCTTATTCCAAGTAGAGATTTGACAAACTGCTGGACACAGCATCCCAGAAAAAAGGAGGGTGACTTGTAGCATAAATGATATATGCACTTCGGATATATACCCCAGGAGTATTGTAGAAAGGCTAGTACCATAGACTTTCTAAACAGCAGTCTTCAGAAAAGACTGTAAGTTTTTATAATATTATCACCTTATTGCCAAAATTGCTCACGGTTCATGGACTTGGTCTGGAAAAAATCAGGTCCACAAAGTATCAAACAAAGCCCTAAGCTCAAGGCCTAGGGAAACTAGAGCATCTCTTACCAGGCATTGTGAGAGACGTGGACTTGCAATTGTAGTCTCCATCTACACTTAATTTGGGCAGGTGGTAGACAGTCACTTGATAAGTCTGGCCAGGCTCCACCTCAAAACGGTTAAAAGTGAAATTCCACTGAAAACAAAACACATTCGAGGACTTAAGTTGAGACTGCTGTGCTATCAAGGACTGAAATTAACAGCTGAGGGGTCCTGTCCCATTGTGTTGCCTCATTTTATACAACCCCTTTTCTAAAGCTTGACTGTAAAAAACAAACAAAAAGGCAAAAAGCTATTTCTTGGGATCTCTGAGCTGATACAATGGTCTCATGCCAAATAACTTTGTGGAGTTCCCATGGAACAACATTCTGAATTGAAAGGAGATTAGGCTAGAATATACACTTTTGAGGATAAAATATTAGTCCTGTATGAATCTTGCAGCGCTGTGCAAGTGCTAAGCATTTAGAATTGCACTTGTACATGCATAGTTCTGTACTTGGCCATTCTACAGATATATATCGTTAAATTTATAATGTTTTCCACGTATCAGCAATGCTGCGCAAATTCTGGGAGAGGCAATGGCTCTAGTGGGTAAGCCAACTTTGGTGCAATTCTGGGTGCTAAGGAACCAGCTCCAAATTCCTCTTGTTCATAAGGGGAGCTGTGGATGCTCAGCACTTTTCTGATGAGTTCCCTAAACAGAGCATAAGCCGGAAGGACAAGGTTGATGCTTTCCTCCACAGCAAGAGAGTACAAATGAGAACTGGAAGTAAAAGGAAAGGCTGAGTTACAAAGAAGGCTGTAAGTGTCATGATGATCAGGCAGAATGCAAAAACTCCCATAGCTGTTTGCTTTAAGCAGCATCCAGAACGGTGGCACGTGCTAGGCACCAAGAGCAACAATACTTAAACCCACAGAATGGTGGAAGTGAAAGAGAAACCAAGGTAAGTAGGGAGCTTGTACTTTGTTACATGCAAGCGTAAAACAAACTGGAAATGACACCAGGTCTCAAGCCCGCTATCTTGATTGTTACACCAGCTCTTCTGACTAACCAGCCTGTACTTAAAGGAAAAAAGAAAAGGTAGCCTTGCTATAAGATAGGGAAAGCAGAACCAACCCCCTGGACTAGAATAAGTAGTTAGGGGTCCTTGGCACTCACCCGGCCTCCATCCGGACGGACCTGAAGCGGCAAGTTGTTCTGAAATTCAAACTGGGCGCAGATCTGTTGATTGCTGCTCACTTGCATCACAGCCAGCTCTGCCCCTCGGAGGTACCGGATGCTAGCTGCAGGCACACGAGCAGAGAGAGATGTTTTCCTTTTCCTGTCAGCTGCACACGTACAGGTTGCAACCCCCACAGAGATCACCACCGTGCCTAGCCTTGTCACAGTCTCACTCCTTTTGAAGCGCTGGGAATCCCAACACAGAGATAACTGCCCATGAAAAAGCGAGCGTGCAGGGCTGACTAACACGGCTGTTGCCTTGTAGGTTGTCCTGCACAGCAAGAGCTCCACCCGTGCAAATGAAGGGGCAGAGCGGAAGGCAACTGCATCTTCCAGACGCCCTGGCAGTTCACGGGTTTGGTGTTGTGTTTAGCTCTGCCTCTCAACACTGCTTTATGCAGTTTTGGCACCAGAGCAAATATTGGGATTGTTTGTACCAGATAAAACAATGAGCAAGTTCATAACCATGGCTACATCAAATGATAGTGTCACCTGAGTCATTCCCACTTCTATGCTACTATAGCTATACTGAGATAACAACTCCATACCGCCCTCAGACACAGGTCCTGCAGAAGCAGGAAACAGATGTGCTTCATTCTGTCTTGAATCACTGCAAAATCACGGATGAGAGTATGCAAGCACAACGCCATACACAAACAAAAACCCATCAAAGTTATATGGAGAGCAAGAAATCTTGACTAACTGGTACTTGTTAAGGCTCCTATAAGACAATTATTCCTTTACCGAGACACACGTGCATACAGGAAATTTAAGTTACAAGGACTAGATTACCCTAAATGGGAGGCACTTGCACTGGGTTAACAGTGCATAAACTACTATTAGCACGCTCTCAAATTAATTCTCATTTGTTCAGTTCGTAGATGTAATTCCCCTGCACGAGACTGCCACAGTCACTATTATTGCCTTGGAAAGGCAAAGCTGGCAGTGCAAACCTCCTTTTTCCCCTTACTACTGTGGGAAAGGTACGTGCTGCTCTTGATTTTATTTTCATCTGCTTTTCCCATTGTAAATGTCATTATCCCTTACTAATGGGAACATCTTAAACCTGAATACCCAGCATACTCAAATCCCGGAGTTAGTCATCAAGAAAAAACAAACCCACTCCTCAAGTGAAACCAAAACAAAGCAAAGCAGCTGAACGCCCAAATTTCAAAGCTGTCCTTCCCCAACTAAATCATTAAAAGTCTTCAACTCATAATTCTCCTCCCTGTCCTTAGTGGACCACACCTCATTCCTCTGCTCCAACAACCACCACTTACCATCTGTGGCCACTTTCCACTCTATCCGAAGCACGGGGAGCAGTTCTCCATCCGTCTGACGGAAAACATCAGAGAAGACTTGAAGACTACTGGGAGCAGAAGGTGTCCAGGTCTGATTCTGCAGCCAGCTTCTCTCTATGCAGGTACCTGCCCAGCAAGTGAAAGCTGTTATTCAGAGCAGGGCAGAGGAAAGTCTGCTTAATTGCAGTTACTGTCTGCCCTTTTGGTGAGGGTTACTCAGAGGGTAGATCTGCGTGACAGACTGCTTCAGGCGGTTTTCAGCTTGCAAATAATTTATAAATGGCCTCTAATATTCTGAACTCATGCATTCTGGTAACTTGCACTTCCTCTTTTCCTTAGAATCCATTAATAGAGTGTTATCACAATTAATCTACTTGGGTTTACTTGACCTCAACAGGTCAAGTAAGTTTATTCAGTGTCTCCTGCAGCGAGTCCATATCTTGTTGCTAAACAGATCTGTGTTAGGAGAGTAGTACTAATTTCAAGCCTTCCAATGATAACGTCAGATACCCAAGCAGTTTTTTAAACAATGTAATTAACTTTTAGAACAACTGCTATATTTTTAATTTGAATACACATCTGCCTTCAGCTTCCAGTGACTGCTTGTTACTCCTTTCCTAAACTAATGGACAGAAAAATAATTATGTCAGTCAATACAGTATTAGGGAAAACAGGTCCTGTATTCTCATCAGAAAATGAAATCAGGTATGACAGGCATTGGACAGACATGATCTACTTAGACTTTTGTCAGACATTTGACTTATCATCAGAGCACATTAAAAACAGCTCTGCTGAGTATCAGTGAAGCACAAACACAGGAAGAACCAGGCTGACAAATCAAGGAGGAGTTGCAAGTGGGAAATCATTCCTGTTTGAATGTTTTAAATAGCTCTGTGGAGGCGAGCGTAGGCCCAATGGTGTGCATTTTTCTAAAAAAGATAAAAAAATGTAAAAATCTAGAAATAAATATAAAATACCCAATGATAGAGCATCTGATAACTGTCAGGCTTGGGTGGTGGGGGAGGAAGGCAGAACTGTCAATAAAAACATATCTGAGTCATTTGGTATACAGCACCCATTCAGACAAAACACTTCTTGACATACAGAGGGCTGGAGCACCTCTCCTGTGAAGAAAGGCTGAGAGAGCTGGGGATGTTCAGCCTGGAGAAGAGAAGGCTCCGGGGAGACCTCATTGCGGCCTTTCAGTACTTAAAGGGGTCTTATAAAAAGGATGGAGAGGGACTCTTTACTTGGGTAGATAATGATAAGAGAAGGGACAATGGTTTTAAACTGAAAGAGGGGAGATTTAGATTAGACATTAGGAAGAAATCCTTTACTCAGAGGGTGGTGAGGCACAGGAACAGGTTGCCCAGAGAAGCTGTGGCTGCCCCATCCCTGGAGGTGTTCAAGGCCAGGCTGGATGGGGCCCTGGCCAACCTGATCTAGTGGGTGGCATCCCTGCCTATGGCAGGGGGTTTGGAACCAGATGATCTTTAAGGTCCCTTCCAACCCAAGCCATTCTATGATTCTATGATACTGTAATGTATATCTGAGCACATGTAGTGTAGGCCATATCTGCCTAATGAGAATTTATAACAGTATTTATTTATATCACTACTGCTGAAAAACTAGCAGAAGAGCTACTGAGCATGAGCTGTGCCATGTAATCTATGAATCATATGAACAGGCAAGTGTGATCACTGAATATATCAAAAAAGAAAAAAGACAGGAGGTGAAACAATTACAGGCTTTGCAGAGCTCAGTACGATGTTCTTTAGCTATTTCCTGCATCCACACAAAAATTAAACCTTCTCATGACATCCTGGTTTTAGGCTAAGGAAATAGACAATCCTCACGTACTCATTTCGCCAAAAAGTATCTAGAGAAAACCTGGTAAAATTGAAGTACCTTACAGAGAAGCGTGCTAAGCACTAACAAATCTTTCCTCTAGAGCAGAAAAACATAATAGGAACAAAGAGGCAGAATTTAAAGCAAACATTCAAATAAGGCAGCATTTTAATGGTGGAACTGCAGTTTGGCTTAGCTATGTTGCCAAGCTGTATTCTTACATCTAGCTGCCAATGGGAAATTTGACCCATTGCGATCCCACCCAACCCCTCTCCTGCCAAAAACGTTTAAAATCTGGTTATTTTCAGCACAGTCAGCTCCCCGGTCTGGCATGCCAAGCATGGCTACAAAAATACTTATGCCAATACCAGAATACCAGGGAGTTCTGCTGCACCACCCAGATGCCTCCGCATACCAAACGGAGGAATGCTGAACATACTCTTTTTTTTTTTTTTTTGAAAATTAACCAAAAAATTATAGTGAAGCATATCAGATCTGTGTCATTGCTAAGACTTGACCCCTTGTGCCTGATATGTCCACTGATACCCGTGTTCAGGAGGACCTACAACAACTTATTTCCCTTTCCAATTCCTTGTACTTCATGCCTGATAATTTACACTCATTGCTCTCAGCTGCACCCCTTTATGCCCTCTTCTTTTTATTCTAGTTCATACATTGATTTTCCATCAGGTATTATCACATATGTAATAGTTTGTAATAACATTTATGGATAAATTTGTCCTAAAATTCCCATGTCTTTACAGATGGACTGTCCCAGTTTTAAATATAAACTAAACAAGTTGGGTTGTGTGTTTTCCCCATACCCCAACCCTACCCTGGAAAAGAGACTTAACTTCCTATTCTTCTTTTAGCTGGAGCTGATCATGGATCAAACTGAAAACTCCTAAAGCCAAGCATGACAGCAGTGCTTTACTTTACATCTCTCTGACTCCAGCAGAAAGAATTTGCTGTACGAACCCAGTTAAAAACAAACAAAAAGGCATGATCTGATGAGAACATGGCAATGAAGAAAAACACTACTTACTATTTCCTATGAGGCAGTTTAAATCCTGTTGGGGAAAAAAAAAAATATTACTCATAGAATAGAAACTGGATTGATAATAATTTGCTTTTGTTTGGTAGCGGGGGGGAAACAATTTAATGAATAGCAACACATACAAGCTGGAAGAATTAGCCGTCAGAAAAGCCTACACAAAGTCGCTGGGCAGAAAAGCAAAGGACACAGGGCATGAAACCTCTGCACGCCTGAGCTGCATACTTAGGTGACAGCAGTGGTTCCAATAATGGAATGCAATTGAAAAGAGGCAAGAATGCAAGATGATTGTAATAATCTCCCAAAACCAGGCCCGTTAAAACAGAAGCCAGCGTGGCACGAAGAGCGCTTGAAGCAGACGGGTACGATCCCAGACACCAGCGCTCCCCACAAGGGCGATGCTGGCGACGCTTGCAGCTCTCAGCCCCCGCCGGTTCAAAACCACCGCCCAAAGGCTCTCTCCCAAGCCTGGAGCAAAGCTGGCAGGTTGGGCATTAAGGTTCTCGTGCCTATAAAACAAACAAACTAAAAAACTGAAAACCTCTTCCAGACTTTTGTTACACAAGCGAAAACAACACACAGGTGTAAACCCAGCCTTCAGGCATCTGCCGCAGGTAACTTGTCCACACTCCAATGAGTAGCAGTAGTAATAACACCTATCTCACGTGCTTTAGTACTATATAGATACACTAATATAGATATATTGAAAAAGATTCAGTGCAATACTTAAGTTGTGTAATACCGACCAACTTTGTAACCGCTTAGGAAACATCATTTCAACCAGGTCAAAGGAAGGAATCTGCCTAACTGGCCACCCTAAACATTTAAATGTACACAGATCTATGCAACATTTTGCCTGCAAATTGAATGTTGGTGAAGAATTGTTTTCCTACCAGCTAGCTAGCAAAGCTAGCTACCCGCTTTTAAGTACACATTTTTTAAAGTGAAATCATCTTTGGTGCACTTAGTTAGCACTCAGGCAACACCCCACAATCAGAACAAATATTCCTATTCCTTTCTGCTGTTAATCAAAGTTTCTTTTATAAACGAGGAGGGAAGGGGGATGAAGAGCGACACATTTAACCATTCCTTGCTGGATGGGAGCCTTGGGCCAAGCGGCACCGAAAGCTGTGCAACGGTGCCCTGCGCTGGGCAGAGGAGCTGTGGTGCAACCAAGAGCAAGGTATGTCTGTGCTTAATGTCAGCCTGTAAAAACACAAGAGGAACTTAGCTATTTCTGTTGTGTTCAAAAGGTCAAAGCAGCCACAGCTGGAGGGACCCACCTAATAATATGAATATCAGACAGCAGTTAAGTCTGAACCATACTCTTACAATTATACTGCACTTAATCATTGCAGATAAATCCTCCGCTGAGCATTTATATCCTGTCGTACTTAAAGACAGGTTATGCGTATATTTAACAGAAATGTTATTACAACTTTGTATCTCCCAAATCAGTGATCAGTTTGTGGGTTGTTTTTTGCCACTGGAAGGCTCCCATGCAGCATCTGCAACCTCAATCCTTTGACAGTGGAAACAACCTTGAATGCAAGCAAGCAAATGCTGGTTAAACCAAACCAAAATTAGCTAACCTACATCCACAGAAAAAGAGAAAGGTATAAATTGTAACTACCAGTATGGAAAAGCAGATTAAACTATGAAAAGAATTTACTCCTAATGCTTCAAATGCTTAATCGGACTTCTTTACGTAAATTAACTGCTGCCCACATGGTACTGCATTTTGGATTTGTGACCGCAGCAGTGCAGGCTGGGGGTGCACAGGGAGCTGGGGGGGCCGTGGCCAAGACAGCTGACCCCAGCTGACCAGAGGCATATCCCACAGCACATGGCGGCGTGCTCAGCAACAGAAGCTGGGGGAAGGAAGCAGAAAAGGGGGGACGTTCAGAGTTACAGCACTTGTCTTCCCAAGCAACTGTTACACATGATGAAGCTGTGCTTTTCTGGAAATGGCTGAACATCTGCCTGCCAGTGGGAAGCCATGAACAAAGTCCTTATTTTGCTTTGCTCGCACATGCAGCTTTGTTTCACCTATTAACCTGCCTCTATCTCAACGCAGGAGTTTTCTCGCTGTAACCCTCTGACTCTGCCCCATCCCGCTGCGGGGAGCGGGCAAGAGGCTGGGAGGCTGAGCAGCCACCCAGCGCGAGCCCACGACAGGCGACAAAAGTAATGAGCTACCAGCCATGGTTTTTTTGTAATTTAATGACTTCTGTTAGAACCTATGAATTAATATTCAGCCATTTTGTCTTTCTGCTGATTTCAGTTATCAGTAATTATTGTAAACTCTGACATGAGATAGTTCTTACATAAATTATAATGCATTATTTGCCTGAAGAGCAGCATCATCTGCTTTCATCTGCATGCTGGTGTTTCTGTTTATTAGCAGACGAGACACAATTAACTGAGCAACGGTTGCAATTCCTGCTTTCATTATCAATATGAATATAAACCAGCATAGCAGATCAGTGGATTCTCTCTTCCTCCAGGTGTACTGTCCCAGGTGAAGTGTTTGCAATGATGTTCCCAGCATACACAAGACTCTTCCCTTTCTGGTGTTCATTGAAAAGGAACAGCTTAATTGGGACTATCAGTTGGTTGATGAGGATTCAGAACTGAAATTTGACTGAAATTAAACTTTCAACACCAAGTTTCCACTGGGACAAACAACAACAGTTATTCTGGTGTGTCTCCGTGCCCCAACCCCACTCAAGATTTTCAAGGGGCTACCAGTATGTTTTTTCCCACCCACACCGCCCCATCTACCCGCTGTGCCAGCGATGTTTGTTCACCCATAGCTGACTACGTTGCAGTGTTTTAAGCTGTTACAAGTTGAGAATTTGGCATGTTTGCCGCCGGAGGGGGAAAGGACCCTCCCTCCAGAGGGCGGCCTGCACCAGTTCAGCTGTTGGCCCACTCCCTTCCCAATCCCCAAAACGTTACAGGGATGACCCGACAACTCCAAACGCTCACAAGAATAATTAACCCAGCCAGGAAGTCCTCGCCGTTGGCGTAAGGAAGCCGAGATAACAGAAGGAGAAGATGAAGCCACAGTGCAGACACAACTTTACACCAGAAAACGCAACTCTAGAGAATGACAGCCAAAAAACAGGAAGGAACTAAAGACAAGTCAGTTTTACAGTAAAGTAAGTCAAATTACCTCTAGATTTGCACTGGCTACCTCCTTAGCACTAGCGGGAATATTGCTGATTTTCCCTTGTAAAGGTCCAACCAACCCAACACCTTATCTGATGCGCTAGCTCATTCAGACTGCATTAACAAAGCTGTGGTCAGCAGAAATAATTAACCTAGTTTCCCTACTTGAGCAAACACAAGTTTAGATGATACAACAAATAAAATTGCAGTGATGATTTTCTGCTCGCCCACGTAAAACTAGAAGCACGTCAGAAGTGTTGACAGAATCAAGACGTGTGTCAGTCCACGCACAACAGACAAACAAGCTCATGGGAGGAGAAGGAACAACAAATGCAGAGCTCTGCATAAAAGCTGAAGTCAGCAGTGTGCTGTGCACTTTGTTAGAGAAGAGGCTTTAACTGAGATGTTCTCTTCTCCCCGTTTTCTTATTGCCTTTCAGGCCCAACAAGCAAAGCTATGGGCATAAATGTGAGAACAAGAAGGTTGTGAGGCTGAAACTATTACTGGTAGAAGAGGACAGGCACAGTCAACTCTCCTTGTTTACTTGTCATATTTTCACAGAAAGCTAAACAACTGTTTCTTTCACTTTTTCAAGCCTTTTTCTTCTTTTTGATATCAGAGAAGAACAGATCGTATGCCGTAGAGAATCATATGAATCTGAAAAAAAATGAGAAACTGATTAACAGCACCATGTCATAACAATTCAATTAAATTAACTGGAGGCCAAGATTTCCCGGCAGGATGCAGTGGTAACTAGCAAGAAACTGAAGCATGCTGGGCAGGCATCCAATTTTTCTTTAAAGAGCAACTGCTGAATGGGAAGGGCTCCAGCTTCCCAAAATCTGCCTCTCACCTAGGAGCCACGCTATGTATCTCCTGAGGCTCGGCTGATCTGATCTTTCCCGATTTGTCAGTTCAAAGAAGCAGAGATCAATAGGCCATGAACATGTTACATGAATAATTACTGAAAAGTTATTTATTTAAGGCTGGTAGGAAACAACCATCTTCTACAAAAAAAATGTGTGTGTTTTTTTTTTAAATTTAGATGCAATAGAGAAAAACACTCTCTGTAGTACAAATTCTCAGCAAAATAAAATCCAAACTCAAAAGTTGAAGTTTCTTCACAAAGATCACTTTTAGGGTTTTCTTTATCATGTTTTGGTAACTTTGATCACTAATCCTTTTTATGCCAAGAAGTCCAGAAATATTTTAGCAGCTCTACGTGTGACCAGGTTTTATGGCAACATCCTGCACAGCCAGAAGTAGTCACAGAAGGAAATGAGAGGAGAATATGAGGACAACAGAGAAGGCAAATTGAACATGTTTGCAGAAATGGACTGGGAGAAGTCTTCCTCACGTGCATCACCACCGTTCATCTTCACAAAAGATGTTGCATCCATTCTTCTCTAGAGACTTTTAGTGAATATCCCCCGGGTGGCAATACTGACTTCCAAGACCAAGGCACGCACACCTAGCCAAACCCTTAGAGCTGGCAGGGTTGCTAGAAGCACCACATCCCTCCGGGACACGAGGCATGCCGCGTCAGGAAGCGGCTGCAGCCCAGTGGCTGAGCACCGTGACTAACCACTTCACAGCAAACAACCAGATGGTATTTAATGGGGGATGATCTTCCCCATGTCTAGCAAGAAAAGCCAACCCCACCTCCCTGGAGATGACACATTCAAGTAACAGTTACTGGAAGGAACTGGGTTTGCAGCTGTGCTATTCAGCCTTACAGCTGGGCAGTTTGATGAAGCAGTGGTGAATAAGGCCCATGAACTGTATTTGTTGGCATTTTAACAAGATGAGCTCCTGCTAACAAACATTTAGTTTTACTTTCACTACAATTACAGGTGCCTACTGATACTGACACAACACTTTCACTCCCCTGCTCCCAAACAGCCTCAGCCACATCAGAGTTTGGTTCGAAAACCGCCGCAGCTTGCCCTGGCCTACCCGGCGCTCGGCACCGGCAGCGTGAGCAGGCGGAAGCGGTCTCACCGCCCCGCCGGGCCGCAGCCGCCCGCGGGGGGTCCTGCAGCCGGCAGCAGGGGAAGGGAAACGGCTCCCAACCGTCGCGACTTCGGTCGGTCGGGCTTTCTCCTCCGCGTGTCGGCGGCTGCGCCGGTCCTTTAAAGAGGCTGCTAGGGGGGTTGTTTTTAAGCCAACTCGTTTCTCAAATGCCTGCCTGCGTTTTAGAAAGCGGCTCGTTGAAATAATGACCAAAGCAGCAGGCTGACACCACCACTGATCTGTGAGCGTGGGGCACCGCGTTTCCTCAGCGAAAGCTGGTGACGTACCGGTGAACCCCTCGCCGAGTTACAGTGGTTCACATTCCCTTTAAAAAAGAAAAAAAACAGGAGGTACAGCCAGGACGACAAAGTCAGTCAAAGCCTGAGCACCAAGGACTCGCAGGAACACTACAACATGCTGCTCTCAAGCTCCGTGTGACTAACAATGTTTGGGATACCCATGGTTGTGTCAGATGCCTAAGCAATTTTGTAATGTCCTCTTTCCCCTTTGCTAAGATCTTACATTTTGTAATTTCACAACACCCAGCCTAAAGTAAAATTGTAGAAGTGGAACATTTTCTTGGGGTATTTTTAAACAGGAATGGAAGCAGCAGATCAAAGGTCAGGTAAAACAGGCATAAGTATGCAGCCAAACTTTAGGAAAGGCGATAAAGTAGACAAAGGATAGGAAACGTGTACAGGAAAAGGTTATGGAAGAAGAGTGTCACAGTTTGGGAGGGGTCTTGGTCTCTTGCAAGGACAGACAGATGACACCACAGGATACACTCCTCAGCTCAGCATTCAGCACACCGTAAGTCTGAGCTAGTCAGGGCAGGAAGGTAATTCTTTGGAACGCTACGCGACGGTAATTGTGCTGAGGGCTTCACCCCGTGACGTATATACAGGACTCTGAAATAGGAGATGTGCCACGGAACAACCGGGATTTGTCTTTTCTCTTAAACATCACATTTTATTCATGTAGCTGGCCACACATACCTTGATTTCACAAAGAGGGAAGTTCCTTTCTAAAAAGAGCCAGGAGCGTACCGCGCTTCCAAGAAGCAGAAGAAGGCAGACTGTGCTACAAGAAACAAACCACTTATATGCTCACTTACAGCTGTAGAGTCCCAAAGCAAACATTTTGGTTTACATATATATACAGCTACATCCGAGCAGCTGCCCCCTCTAGACTGCTGATGACATACAAGACTTTCCAGCTTGGAAGACAGCTGCTCACTGTCCAGTTTTTATGCACATACCACAATTGTTAATGGGGAAAGTTAAAAGAAAAAGCAAAGCCAGACCTTTCCCCCCTTCTATGCACTCTTCACATGCTCCTTAGATAAAAGGGAAGAAAATAAACAAAAAGAAAAAACAGAAGAGAGATGAGCTAGGAGTTCATACGCGGGGCTGGCGGTCAGCTCGGTTCGGCTGGCTCCCTTTTGACACAAACACCCCGTCCGCACCCCTCTCGTTCCGCATCGTCTCCGGCTGGCAGCAGCGGGAGGAGCGGCACCCCGCACCGGCCGGCCCGGCACCCCAGCTACACGCACGCCGCCCGTTCGCCCCAGCTCCCTCCTGCGA
>VXAA01000018.1:858222-1067420 GCA_013399115.1 Anseranas semipalmata | reverse complement strand
ACAGAACATGTGCAAAATGGTTTTTACAAGCAAAGTTGAAAGAGACCCGCGTGGGGCAGGGTCCTTTTGGCTAGGGCACCCGCGGGAAGCTGGGTCCCCCTCGGCGCGCGGGAGGCAGTCGTCGTTCCGTGTGCAGGGACTGGAAAAAAGAGGGAGCTGGCTCTCCTCCGCTTCCTCCTCCTCCTCCTCCTCCTCACTCTTCCTTCACGGACACGTGCGGGGGTTGTATCCGCTCCTGAAAAGCTCTCTGACACCACCCAACTCTGCGACTCGTCCCAACAGAAATGAATGAAGAACGCTGTTCCGGTTACTCCAGGTCACGAGAACAGTGAGGCACTTCTGAAACAAACCCATTAGGAACATTGAAACAAATAAAAAACCAGCATCGCTTCCAGCCCTGGCAACTACAGGCTGCTGATATAAATCCTGCTGTCCTTGAGCTCCTCCTGACTTTTTCTACAATCCGGGTTCTGCACCTCTTCCTCTTCCTCTCCTGCACTGTCCTGCCCTGGGTCCCTGCAGTTAACAAAAGGCAAGAGGTTGCCATTGGGGCTCTGCTTGCTGTTACCATTGAGAATGTTGTCTGCTGCATTTTCCATCTCTTCTATCGTCATGTCACAGGCGTCTGCGAGCTCCTGGGTTGTGACCTCAATGAACTTTGGATCTTGAGCAAACTGCATCAGTCCTTCCGAAATCAAGACCTTCAAAAGGAGGCGAGGAACCAGAGACAAAGACACATGTTAGCACCCCGCATCGCCAGCCCTATCGCGCCCCTATCGCGACCCGCTGTATTTTCCCTAGTGGTCCTTCTCCTCCCGGCCACGCTGCAGAGCCCTGCGTGGACGTGGGCTTTCCCACTCCTGGCACCGCGGGCTGCAGCCCCTCTGTCACGCCGCGTCCTGCTCTCCCGAGGGCCGCGTTTCTGGTCGGCCTCGGCGCTGCTCGCGTCCCGCGTGCCGCTGCAGCCTTACCGCTTCCACCAGGCTGCCGGCGCTGCCGTGAAACTGCCTGCTGCTCCCCGCGGTCTGGCTGGGGACGGTGAGGGAGACCGGCCTGGCTCTCCTCGGGCTGCTGCAGCCGGTGCCGTCGGGGAACCCGGAGCTGCAGTGGACGGAGGGGAAGCTGCTGTTGAGCTTCTCGCTGGACTCTGCCCCCTCGAGCCGCAGAGTCGGGATGGTCTGTTGCGGCCAGCCGCGGCTGCAGGGCGTCGCGGGCGGCGTCGCGCACAGCCGGGAGAACGTGGTGGGGGAATGGCTTCGCTGGAGAAGGGGGCTCAGGCCGGCCACCGCTAGCGCCTGCAGACAGAGGAGGAACAAGGCGAGTGAGAGCCTGCTCCTGCGGCAGGGCTGGAACGACGAGGTGCTGGAGAAACTACCCGAGAAAGGCCTGGAGGGTCTCGAGGCTTGTGAAATAGCTGCCGGCTCCTGGAACGGCTTGGACGTTTCCCTCAAACTCGTTTTGCAGGCTTTGCTTTGAATGGTGGTGCCTGCACCAGCGCCAAGCACAGACTGAAAACTCTCAAGGCTGAGCTTCTTCAGCCTTGGACCCACTGCCCTGACAGGAGGGATGCAGCCCCGCTCCCCACAGCCCTGCCAGAAACACCACCTCTTCTCCAGCGGATGTGACAGCGATGCAAGCGATTCATTTTCCCACCACTGCCACCACCTATACCACTAGCTTTTACTGCCAATTGCTGTGTTTTCTGTACGTATCTACTGCAGAACCTGAACGGATACCAGATGTGAATTTAAGATGTGTCTGCAGTTGGCAGTAACTGTAAATCCACCACTGGGTTTTAAGGCACGTGCTGTTGGTGGGAGGATCAATATCTGATGACTGTGCTTTGAGCCATCCAGTCCTTCCTGTAATCGTACACACAATCTCTGAGTCATCCAGTTTCCTTTGATAACATAAATTTCTCGAGAAGCCCCTTGTTGCACAGGGCTGATCTGATGCCTTATTCGTGATGGCTGCTGCCTCGTTCCATAAGCAAGGCCGTCAGAGTCAGTAGCTTATCTCACAGAGCTCACCGCTATCTAATGTGAGCAAAGAAATAAACGCACAGAAAATACAAAAGTATGCGGCTGTGTTGCAGAGAATCACCTTGTTTGGGTTGGGGTTTGTCTCCCCCAACTTCAGCTATCTAAAAGCTATGTGTTTAGTCTAAGCTAGCTGTGCAGAGGGACACCAGCAAGCCTCCTGCCTCGTTTGGATACTTTCTTGAAAAGGCTGTCTGGAGGATGAGACGTAGACAAGACTTACACTTGCCTTTTGGAGATGCTATTTCCCTGTTGACCACAGTGAGACTGAAGTGCCCAGTTTAAACTAGACAGCTAACTTTTAGGTATCTGAAGGTAAGTGAAGCTCAATTCATCTGCCACTGAAATTCTGGGGAACTGCTGTCAGCATGCTGTGCTGATGATTACAGTGGCAGGTGAACAAAAGAATCAATTATTGGTCACCTACAAAGTTCACCAAGATTTTCTCAGGAATTAGGTCAGACTCCTATCAAATTTCAATGAGGAAGAAAGCCCTTAAAAATTAATCTGTATAAGTCACACCCTGCAGGCCATGATGGCCTCAGCACATCCCTTAAACTGCTCGGACTTCACGGAGAACCTTAGATCTGTTAGGCAGGACAAAAAAAAACCCTGAAAACAGTTTTTCAGCTTGTTGGTAGAAACACATACAAGGTGTTTATCCCAAATGTAAGGTATTGAGGGGGTAGAAAGAAGCTCGTAGGGATTGCTTCAAGCTTCAGCTGCATATATTTATATATCATTATGTAAGAGTATTTCATGAGTATACCCCTTCAAGCTTTCCTGAGCAACTGAATCCATTGCGCTTAGCAGAGGCAACCTTTCCACTTCATGTTCTCATTTTAAGCAGTGTTGTAGGCTGGTGATTTTGTAAACGTACTGACACTGCTGGGTGTTACTCTGCAGTCTGGCTTAGGGATGCTGGGGTGGGTAGAGCCCCATCCCTCTAGGTTTGGGGCTGCACGGTGGGATGAGGAAGGGTGAAGCAGCTCCCCTGCCCCAACACGTTCACTGTTTGTCCCTGCTGCAGCTGTAGCTCTCTGCAGATCACAGCTTTCTGGAGCTCGATCCTTACAGGATAACTGGCTGCTGCCGCAGGAATGGAGGTGAGAAAACAAGAGAGTCTCAGGCGCACTCATCTCTCGCTCCTCCAGCTGCTACGACTTCTCACTCCTACCACCCCTGCCATGTGGCATTTTCTGCCCCAGTGCCCCTGTTCGGCCCTGCCCTGCCCTGGGGGAGCAGTGCCTGTCCTGGAGGACACCCCACATTGCAGGACTGGCGCTACCATCGCACCTGTTTCTTTTATGGTGACAGATAGCGGTGCCATCGAAAGAAAAGACACAAATCTGCTTTGGACTATGACAGCTGGCTAATCATCTAGATATGTGCCTAAGCATACATTTGGTAGGCTGCTGAATGCAGTTATAAAGGGCTTAAGAGGCTGATTAATTACATGTAATCAGTTATGTTTTAAATGATTAATTACCGTTGCTGGCTACCTTTAATTAATATGAAAGTAGACCCTGCACATTTTATTCATATGCGTACTACCATCAAAGCCAATGTAATTGCACTGCGGAGTGCAATTTGGGTAGTTATTTTTATCTTACAGCTAGGTTTTTATTTTGCTCTTTCATGGACATCAGGTAATGATAACTCTGCTGACTCCAAAGGACATGTCCCTGTAGCATTCTTCTGGGAATGATAAAAATCCTGAAATCAGGAATGAGTGTGATGACAAATACAGTTCCTAAAAGTTGGGCCATTAGTATGGGTGAGAAACTATCTCAAATGGTGTTTAAATGCTGTCTGGGATGGGATGGGAGGGCAGTGCAGATGGTAGATTCTCAGTTGCATTGCTGGGCCCTTTGCGGTTGTTAACGCTTACCTGATGATGTACCAGATGTAAAGGCAGAACTGTCTTCTGCGAGACGTCTACACCTTGGTTTTTCTGTCTTTTCAGACACTCTAAGTGAAAAGATGCTCTTCGACCTAAAACACCAATCACAAACAACTGTGTCCATCACTCATACTACACTACAGGTAATCTGAGTTCAATTTCATTTAGTGCAGTCCCACTGGAGAGACAGCAAAGACACCCACATTTTAAGCTCTACTTTCCCTCAACGCCTTTCCACAGTACATGTATTTGCAAAACATAGTCAAGCATCCTGGACCAAACAACACTATCTTCCAAGCAAGTTGCAAGATAAAATTCTGGATGACGATTTTAATTTTTCTCCCTGAAAAATTTGACCTAGTAGATACTGTGCAGCTGACTTCCCTCCTAAGCAGTGAAAGCATTCTCAAACCTTTCTGGTTCACATAAAGCCCTTGGCAGGGCTGGTAAGAGCAACCGACGTTCTGGCCCTGTGCCTGGCTGTACCCAACATGCTGGAGGAGGTGTTGGGCTGCTCAGGTGACATCGGCCTCCCACCTGCATGTGACCTGCGTCCCTTAACTGCCAGACATACCACAGTTCATGAGGCTGTGTCTATACCAGGATCAAGTGGAAATGAATTAATCAATGGTTGCATTCACTGGTGAATGGAGGGTTGGGTATGTACAGATGTGGTGCTTTCAGAAATTTGGAAAGGGAAGAGAAAAAGGCTTTTTTTTGAAAAAAAAAAGTGAGCAACTATTGAAATATCTGCATTGTTTACTTGGTAAGAAATTAAACTTAACTTCTGTAATTATGAGAAATATACTCTCTATAGAGGAATTTAAAAGTACTGCGAAGTATATTTATGAACAAGTGCACAGGCTTTACTTCTGAAGAATGGCAAATAAACCCATTATTAAAGATAGAGCTGCATGGAACACTAAAATATTTTGTCTACTTCTTGATCCTGTTGACATTTTTGTAAAGTAAGAAAGAAAATTCAAATTCTGAAAATAGTAAGTGTATTATTTATTTGTTGAGAAAAGGCCCTCTCAGGGAATGGAGGCAGTATCTGTTACAGCACAGAGAACTGATGCTACAATGCAGATAAAAAGTATTTTCTCTTTCTTCAGAAAAAAACTCATAAAGTATTACATCACTCTATAAATATTCATTAAAATATAGTTAATGCAGCATTGTATCAAGGACTGACTGCAAATGTGGCCTTCCAGATAGATACAGGAATTCTCATTGTCTAACATTTTAAGTGTTGAAATGAAGTAAATGCTTTTAAAATAACCAATTGTATAAGCATCCTGAAGGATTTAAGTAGAGTCTTAGTAATGTGAAGGATTTAAGTAGAGGATTTAAGTCAAGTCTTACTTTAAACAATATACCACATAGTCTGTCATTGCTTATTTTGTAAAAAAAAAAAAACACCTTATATACGGGATTCTTTTTAGTTTCTCCCCACAAATGTTCTTTTTTTTTTTTCCACACCAGTGCTCAGGAAAAAGGATGAAAAGTTTGTCCTGATACCTTCATAAAATCTTATGATTCATGGATTTCACCTGAGCATAGTCTGCATGCTCAACACTTGAAAATCTCTAGGTACAATTAGAGCAGAAAGCAAATTTGCATTGTATTAACTTAATCTGAAATTCTCTGCTTTCCTTGTAGCCGACAAAAGAGACAACCTCTCCTTTTTCCCTGCTGAATACACACAGAACAGAACACCATATACTCAAGGCTAGTCCACACAGTGACTCCCTGGTGACTGTTTGGAGAGCCTACAGCGCTCTAATAAACTCCCCTAATTCACATGCAGGCTTAATCAAACAGCTCACATGGACTATCCAAACAACCACGGACTATCTAAACAGCCACAGATTCATCTACTGACTGAGCATAAAGTCAGTAGAGTCACCTGCCTGACCAGGATCATATGCACACCATGGGATTTCTGGTCTCATGAGCTAAATGCAACAAACACCAACACCCAGGCCCACACACACTGGGATTTCTCCAGACAGATGTGAGAAATCAGTCAAGGCAGAGGAGAGCACAGCCTGCATGTCTTGCTGGGATGTTACCTAGTGCTGAGGAGCACAGAAACCCTTTCTTTGGAGAGTGCCGGGTGTCCTCTCCTTTGTTGTTTTCTGGTGGAGTAAGTTGTCTGTTTTCGTCGTCTTGGTATGAAAGCCTGGAAAGGAGAACACAGGGATTCTAGAAAAGCAGCTCGTATGGGACAGAATAACCCCTCTTCCAGCAGGAAAGCCACGAAGATCATGCTATCAAATGGATGCAGTTAGCGAGCTTGCTGCTAACAGCTCCAGGAGAAGCAACAGAGTCCGTGAGACAGAGAATGCTCTAAAGATGGGATCTGGGAACATCAGAAAGTAGAAGTGAATAGGGGGTGGGGGCTGCACATCCAGATGTCTCATTCAGAGGAGAAGGAAAATCCTACGCAAAAGATCTCCCTTTCAGTGTTTTTTCTCAGGGCTGAACTGCATTTTTTTTTCTGATATTTAAATTGTCTGATTAAAGTCTTCTGGCCTTATCCCGTAAATTTTTGTAGAAAAATGTCACCTCTTCCCACCTCTCCCCCTTAATTCAAGAACCACCCAAACACCTTGACTAAAGCTGCAAAGCTCACATTTCAGTAGAGAGCAGACTTGGTTCACTACAGTACTCAATGTCTTCATTCAAATTTTCATCATAAGTCTCATCCTGAGACACTTCCTCTTGGCAAACAATTGCCAGCTGGCTGTCTCTGGAACTGGAGCTAATGAGCAAAAAAGACAAGTCAAGATATAGAGATGGTAAAGAAAACCTGTTATAGAGACAAGAATGACAGGCTCCATCTGTCTCGGTTTATTATAATGTTGAAGAACTATCATAGAAAAATCAATGACTGAACAGAACCGCAGAGTTCACAAATACAAAAGCAACAACCATTGTCTGTGCCCTCTTTCAAAGGAAGTTTCTTAAATCAATGTTAAACAATACTGGAAACATATTACTGTCCTTTGTGACTGCATGTACTCTATAAATGTGCACATCGCACTGACAACTTTCCAAAGCTGTGAAGTAAAATCTGAGATGGGCTCTTAGACATACAGCTTTTTTCTCTTGTTGCAAAAGCCTTAGTTACGAATTTCAAAGAGAAGCCTCCATGACACTGATAGTAACCCTCTCAGCTCTGTGGAGTATGGTCTCTGCCTCCCAAATCCTTTATTCTGCACCATCTTTCCCTTCTGCTTCATGTTCATTCCTTCCTGTGTTTTCCACCTCTGGTCCCTTTTTTCTCATCACTAACTGCAGAATGCTTCTGCTGCACTCAGTAGGATCTGTTCAAACTCTTAGGCATTACAGCCCTTAATTCCCTGCTTGCCTTCTCCTTGTCCCTCTGGTTCAAGTCTCATAATTCACTTTGTTCTGAGTTTGTGTTTTCTGAGGAGTAGAGTGAAAACTGAAGGTAGTGTGAATCTTTGAAATACCGACATGGAGGTATTAGAGTCAGTTTGTTACTGGCATTCACAGAAGAAAGCAATGTGGCAGGGTTTTTTTTTTCATCTTTCAGGGACTGAATAGGAAATATTTTCTCATTTGGTTCAAGCAAAAAGCACTAGGAGGAATGTGTATATGCACAGTACAAAACAGTCTGAAGGACAGTGCTGAAGTGACCTTCCTGCTGAGATGGGAGGCAAGTAAAATTGCTAAGGTGCAAGGAGGAGAACTTACTACGTGGCAGCTCCCCTTTTCAACAATATGTGTTTTGTCAAAACCATACATATTTTTTGTGTGAACATGCCAGGGTGTACTGCACTGTGCTGTGACCAGAGAGTGCCTAGATGTGTGAGCCCAGCTAGAAACTCTAAAAAACAAAACAAATCTAGAAACCAGCTAGAAACAGTCTGTGCATCACTATCTGCCTATGGGCAGAAAAGCCCTAAATTAGGAGTATTTCCTGAGGATGTCATAGCAATCATTAAACCTCTTTTTTAGCTTACTGACACCAAAAAGAAGAGCTTATCTTCAGCATTAATCGGACTTTTAATGGGACAAACAATGGGTCTAGACCCAGAGAGAATTAGAGCATGAGAGAGAACACATACCGTCCCAGTGCTTCATAGTAATGCGTCCTAATTCAAGGAAGGTGCCCAGGGAAGCAAGGAGAGAAAAGAACACCATGTTAGCAGTGTCACATCAGCACAAGTCAGCAAGTGGGGGACAGCTGATAACACCCAGTGTGCAATTCCTGCAGCCTCCCTAAGAAGGGCAGGAAATAGAAAAGCCACTGATTTCTTTATTTGAATAATGCTGCACCCACTGAACTTCCTCCGTCTTATTGTCATATTCTGTCCTGTCCTGGAGCAGCATTTCTCTACCTTTTCACATTGCCACTGCCTGCATTGAAAACAAATTTCCAGCTCAATCCTGCTTTTACTGAAAGGGTTAAAAAAATACTCCACTGATAAAAGTGATATTCCTTTTGTATGAGTCATCTGTGTGTAGACAGCTTGAAGGATGTCCAGAGAAGGGGATTTTCTTTGCTTTACATGGTATTGCATTTCTGAAAACCTTGCCTCCCTCTTCCCAGAATGCCTTTGGTGACCTCTTCATGGATATGACGCACTAAATGAAAAACACTGACTTCCACAGAACTCCCAATTGGGCTCTAAGAGATGAACTGCAGTTCCTTTTTCTTTCAATTATCAGTTGATAAAACCTGTGATTAAGAACGGGTAAACAAGGCTCCCTTTGGTTCTTACAAGGTTTCTTCATGATAAAGCCTAAAGAAATCAAGTGTGCTGGTCAGCAAGGGTGCTGCTTCTTTGCAGTGCTCAGTGGATGCATATCTGCCACACCACGGGCTTTGGCACAAGTGGAGAACCAAAAGGCTCAATCCAGGCTGCAATATTGCTGCAGGGCAGTATCTGGTGGGTGACTTTAGCTAGGCAGCAGTGCTTTGGTGTTTGCGTGCATGTTTCTCTCCCTGGTCCCTCAGCCCACTCTGTGCTGTGAAGCTTACCTTTTGGAAGGTAGTTTCCAAGGAGCTTCCTGCACACGTATGGTGGGTGATAATGGGGTCCCATGGCCTTCCACTGTGCTGACAGTGCTGGGGTAGCTGGGTGGGCTGGGGAAGCGGCACAGGGCAGTGTTGTTGGCATTGTTGATGTTGGCATTGGAGCCTGAAGATGAGTAGCTGCTGGGAGTGAAGGTGGAGTCCACCAGCTTCTCGTGAGATGGAGACTCGGTATCTCCTTGGTTGTTGCCAGACTTATTGATGTGCAAAGGTCGCTGGGTGGTGAACGTCTGGGGGAACGCACTCCTGCCATCACTTTGGTAATAGCTGACATGGTTTCCGAACAAGCCTCCAGCTCTCTGTCAGAGAAACAGAAACATTTTTTTTTCCCTTTGTCAGTAAGAAGATATGCAAGGGCCCTGGTGTTCCTTGTTGAGCCTGTTGAGGGAAAGAAAATGTGAGGACCAAAGTGTGCACTATGGACTGGTGCTCCCTCTGCCAGAAAATACAGTGCATAGACTTCTCTGTCAGAGTGGCTAGGTACAGGCAGGCTGTGAAAGCTTCATCTTTCTAAGATATTTCAGAGGACTGGCCTTAAAGAAATGGACAAGTGCATAGGTGAGACAAAGGTATCCATACACCTCCCACCAGCCCTGGAAGTATACGACTGGGAGAGGTGGCAAGAACTAGGTTACTGCTCTCTGGTCTTCACAGTGCAGTTGCAAAACAATACCTAGACATAAGAGGGAATTTGAGAAAAGCACCAGAAACTGTTAATCACCTGGAGGAACAAATGAAGAAAGATTTAAAAAGCCAGTTATCTGCTGTTTGGGTGATGAGTTATGAAAGGGATGGCCAGCATCTTTCTGTAAATGATTTGAAGGAGCAAAATGCCAAAGGAGAAGAAATATTACCAGAGCATACAATTAGAAGGAACAGGAATGAAATAAGAAAGAGAAGATTTAGGCAATTACTCAGGAAATTTCCTCCAGGACCATAGGATCTCTGTTGGGCTCTGGGGTGCTTTTTGAAAGGACACTACTTGTGTCACTGAAAGGAGGACAACAAAAAACTGAGGTGTGCCTGGCTGCTGCTCTATGCACTGGAAGACAGCTGAACTTCGTGGTTCTTCAGATTCTTTGGCCATTGTCATTATGACTTTGTTTAGGTTTAATACAGGGCAAATGTCCATTGAGAAGAAAATGGGATAAGAGCCATGTAAGATTCTCAGGATCTGGCACCCTGACTCCACCAGTCTGTTTTCCAGTAAGGTCTAGAAAACAAGAAGGAAAGGCCAGCTGAAATAAAGAGTGCGTACAAGAAAACGTAGCACCCTTTGAGCTAAGCTACTGATCTAGCCTCAGCTTGTAAATTTGTTCAGCACCTACCCGGAAGATATCATCTTCAGAGGCAGCAGAAACAGCTTCTTTCATGGCCTTATCTAGCTCTTCTTCAGCTGTCAGGTCTCCAGAGATTGCTCGTCGTATCTCTGGCCCAATGTCGTGAAGTGTGCGCAAACCAGCCTGCAAAACAGCAAACTATAGAGCTTCATATCTCCGAGTGGTTATATGAGAAATAAAAGCAATGCTATTACTCCTAAGCACAGTGAAGCCTTTCTACTTAATACAGCATCCCCAGCCTCTAGAAAAATACCAACAAATTCTGTTCTTTCATCTCCAGTTTAGAGACAGAGAAACTCTAGGCAATCCAACCCAGGAATGCTCATTGCTAGTCCCTTGGCTTCATCAAAGCAGGTCATAGCCATAAATCCACAGGCCTGACTGAGCAAGTCTGCATGCTTTTGACTTTGGGTTCTCAGATCCACTACCAGAAGCCCTAGAGCAGCCACAGTTCCATCTGAGCCATGTACTCAGCACCTCTGAAAATATGTTCTTTTTAATCTGGACAGTCCTCAAACCCCTCACTGACTGGAATCCACTCCAGGGAGGTATGCTGTGCGTATGTGGAGACCTCAGCCTGTATCTGTGCCTGTGTCACCACACTTCTTGGCTTGCTGGAAATCCAGAGTCACCCTTTTTCCTCACTCTAAAGCTGAGGGACAGGAATGGCACAGCCTGTACAGTCAGGGGGCCTTTCTTATTCTTTCACACAGTCTGGCACTCTACCCAGTGAACCTGTACCACAGTGGTGAACAGATCCCACGTACTAGAGCCTGCTGCTCTGTCCATTTGATGGCCTTGGCATCCAGGTATGCTTTTCGCTTTTTAACTGATTTTGCCTCCTGGCAACATGCTCTCCCTGGCCCTGTTACGGTGACTCCCCTCAGAAAGGGTCAAATAAATGTGGTAATAAAAAAATGTCTGCTGGACGCTTCATACCGGCTCTCCAAAAGAAAGCCAAATTTCAAACATTACCAGCGGATCGATAAACAGTGACTACACCTCACATGTGCCTTCCACCTCCAGAGCTAAGGGATGAGGCCTGTGGTAGATAAATGCTTATCCAAAAGGACTGATGTGGTAACTCAAGGAGTCTACAAGCTCCTTTCCTGTGGGGATAGCCCATTGCAGCCCCCAGGATGGCTGAGAGGGAAGCGGGGTTGAATGCCTCAACTGTACCACCCCTGCCCATCCAGTGCCCGTTTGTCACCTGCAAGGAGAGCGCGTTGCGCTGGGAGGGCTTGCCCACCAGGCCCTGTTCTTTGCGTTTCTTGAACTTCCGGAAATACTCTTGGATCAGAAAAGTAGCGTAGAACTTCCCGACGGTCACCTCGTCATCTGGAAAGGGGTATTTCCAAAAAATAAAAATAAAAATAATTAAATAAGCAAATTATTTTAAGCAGTGCGTTCGCTAATGTGCGACTTGGAATTCAAAGCAGAAACACTAGGCACCACAGTATTTCTCTGCTTTTTATGGCTTCGGTACGCAGGGCTGAATGAAGGAAGGGATTGCTCCGCAGACAGAGCTTCCTGTAAGTAGTCAGGAGGTGAGGTATACATGGCATTTGGATAGGCTGGCTCTGCTGGCAGAGCACACCTATAGCTGTGCACCTCTGGATGTACTTTGGTTATGGTGAAGTGCCTCTAAGCTTTGTAGTCTCTGGTACTGGTTTACTACATATGATCTTGCTATATCAGTAGCCTCCCAGTCTGGGTCAATGCATGCTGCGGTCTCTTGTGACAGCCTTGGGTAATGCATACTCCAGATCTGGTCTCACTAACAGCATCTGACTGACCATCCATCCCAGACCTAATCTGGCTCTTTTCTGCATTGAAATTCTGTCTGGTTGTGTCTAGCACGGGTGTGAGAGGACCAAAGTGATCACCTCTCCCCAGAATCACAGAAATGCAGTTATTGCTTGGTCCTTGCTATATTCTCACTCAATACAAACTGTTGATGAGCCCAAGTGTGCACTCAGCTTTTATCCACATAACTCTCCTCCCTTCTTCAAACCCACTGTAAATTTTATAAGATACTGTCCTCTGACTTCAGAGGAGGCTGAGCAAGGTTTCAAGATCTGGCTGCAGCTGTTAACTAGCTGCCAAGTGTGCCAAGTGCCGTTTTGCGCAATAGTCCTTGGAGCCACCTGGAAGGTCAGTGAAGGTCACACTGGATGCCCATGTGTCTGGGCTTCTAAGAAGCCTAGCAGAGGAGGAGCCTGCAGGCCTGGTAATTATAGCCCACCAGGGACACTGCATAGAAATCTACAGCAATCAGACATGGGGACAATCCTCAGCCAGTCTGAACTTGTGCAACTGATTGCTGGACAGTATCTTATAAAATTTCTACTTAGACAAATAGAAAGCAGTTATGTGAGTAAAAAAGGAGTTATATGCCATAGTAAAGGTAGTTTTCCTAAATATGAAGAGGTTATGACAAGGGACTGCATCCTTAACTTGAGTGTAAGGTCGTCTTTCATATGCAGTCAGATAAAGTTCACATCATCCCTGAAGCTACTTAGCTCTGCCTGCTTCCTTTCCCCTAGCAAGGCACTAGATAATGTCCAAGGGAACAAATGCCTACAACTGAAGTGGGGTAAGATCTAGGAATGAAGATTTCTAATTCCTATTTAAAAACCTTTTCTTCCTCCCCTGACTTTTCAGCAGTAAGAACATGACATACATGTTAGTACAGGCAAAAACAGATCTCAACCTGATGAAACATCCAGCCAGGTAAACAGGTAGTAACAGCCTGTAGAAGAAAGCCTGTCCCCTAACTCCACCTGATGATCGGGAGGTGCAGTAGGACATGTCAGATGGGGAAAAGACAGACATTCACAGACTGGGACAGGATCCTGCACTCACCACCCGCAGGGGGCACCACCTGGTCCAGCAGCTTCATACTGGTGCGTTTCCAGATTTTCTTAATTATTGCTCTAAGCTCTTCATTGGCTTGCTCCAGGTTACCTGCAGGGTGAAAATCATCAGAGACAGGAATTAAGCCAGAGCCTGTAGAGGAGCAATTTCACACGTCTAGCATGGCAACCTCAGGAGGAAAATACCAGGGCTTTTGCAGTAGTGGAAAGTTTCAGGCAAAGAGGTGCTCAGGCCATTGCTGAAGTCCCCTCACAAAGAGAAGCCTTCTTCCTAAATATGCACAGTCATCTCAGGGTAGGAAGGTGACTGTGTTACTAACTGTTGTCTCCAGAAGCCAGAAACAAAGGAACCACAACGCTACTTTGTCCTGAAAAGTGAAAATCTCATCCAATACTTCCAAATTCTAATTGAGATCCAGTGAAGGTTAAATATGATGAGAATAGAGGTCAGTTGATGGGAAACTACTGCTTGGGGAACAGAAATAATTGTTGGTAAAGATGCAGCTAGAAATCTGAACACCTGGGTCTGCTTGCGGCCCTTCCCAGGCGTTACCTGTCGCAATCCCTGCATCCCAGCATACATCAATATGGTACCACATGGTACCAAGAGTCTGCCTTGGACAGAGTTTGCACACTGCTCTGAAAAGGCATGCCAGGCATGTGCAGAGCTTTCACTCTCTTACTCAGAGGCCTGTCCCAGGACATTTGTGTTTAGTCTCTCAAGAACAGCATGGGCTATAACAAGCCTTTTATGTAACCATCTAACTTAGACATTACATGGTCTTCTGCAGGGCTCTAAGATAATGAGATTTTAATCAAGCCACATCACCCCTTTGAGAGTGAGTGAGTGAAACATATTCAGTTTATATTGTTTCTTTCTAGGTACGTTTCCTCTCAAACTAGTCATCTTTGATTTGATTTCTCGATTTATGTACATTCAAACCCCTTATACTTGAAGCTCTCTTCTCTCTCTAGGTGTACTAAACCATTATCTTCTCCTTCCAAAGGTGCTGTTCCTCCAACTTTTCTTATTGCTCCCCAAACACTAAGGCTCTTCAGTGTGCTGCACAGGGCTCTGCATGCCAGTAGCTCTCTTAATATGATGCAGTGAAGACAGGGGCATTAAATAACTTGCTGAGGATGAAACAGCTGGAAAGCATCAAAGGCAGAAATATGACTCAGGAGAGTGAATTCCAAACTCCTGCCCTAACCACTTATAAGATCCTGCAAAGGAAAGCAAGCAAGCAAGCAGTTTGAGGCTTCCCAGGAAGTTTGATGGTTTCCCAGCAGTTCCCTGGCAGTGACTCCGAAAGTTTGAGGCTAAGACAGACAAGAAAATCATGTCTTTTTTGGGTCTCTGTTTCATAAGACACAAGATGTCCTACAGGGGTTGCAGTAGGCTTTCTCCTTAGGAGAGCCTCTTTGGCTACAGTCAAATTTTGCTTAGCATAACATTCAAGGCCTTACTATCATTTTTTAATCTTACCACTTTTTTCTTGTTCTTTCCTGTGCCTGAAACATAATGTAGCCACTCCTGAGGCAGAGGTGCTTAGCTGTGAATCACAGATCTGTCCTTAGGCCTACAACAGCACTGCCACTACAATGTGATGTTAACTTGTGCTAATGAAAGCACAGGAGGAATTTTAGTGAGGTGAGGCCTTCTAGTCCAAGCTCTTTTGCCTTCCATGGACTGGAAGATCAGTGGTGACAGTGGTCAAAAAGCCACCCAACTCTGGAGCCAATTTGCACAAGGGGAAGCTTCTTTGCTCCTCTCACTTCCCCGATCGCTGTTTGAAAGGATGTTGTTCTAAAAAGTTTAACTTGCAGATCATCATAAAGAACATGATTGATAATCTGAGATGATACCATGAGAAGTGCCAGCTTTCTAGATAATAATCAGCTAGAAACACTGTTCTCTTCCTAGAAGATGTTATTCCTCCAAACATCTTTACATTGATTTTTGTACCATGTGCTGCATATTAATAACTGGGATCATTTTACACAAAATGTCCTTATTGTTGTATTCCAGCTCAGCACACTTCGGTGTGAACGTCACTCAGCTACCTGTGCATTCAGCAAGCTTGTTACCTTCTGTCTTGATCCTCAGTGCTGTTCTGACCAGTGCAAAGAGAGTGGCATTGAACATGACAGTCCCATCACTGTTCAGTGGCATGTTCATGGAGACAAGGCGCTGTGGAGTAAGGAGGAGAAAGAGAACAATCACATTTCACCACGGACTGAATTATATTCTTCCTTACACACTCATGATGCCCTCCAGACCTGGCACCCCTTTGACCTGAGCATCTGTGGCCTGTGGATTTGGTTACACAATTTTAAGAGTACTTGTTGTGTCCACTGTTTGTCCTAGCTATGGTGAGAGATTGCCCTGAGGTCTCTCTCCCACTGGTAGATACTCTGTTTTCTTCAATGTGGCTATCACTTTCTAGCCTTCGTTTTCCCAGTGGCCAGTAGGCATTTGAGCAAACTGATTTTTCATACCTTATGAGGCACTTGCAAGCTCATCTGCACTAAATATGTGACCGGTTCAAATGTATATAACAGAGAGCCAGAATCTTTCACTGAAAGAGGTGGCAGCCTTGAACAAAGGGGATTAGCTAGGCCTGAAAGCTGGTCTGCTTTATCCAACTGTTTCCCCTCTCCCTTTTAAAACAGGTCTGTGTCCACCTTGCAGTAATTCTGTAAAGCCATGTAGGACAGAGAGTGGGTGCTCAGTACTGTTGCAGCTGCGGGGTGAACTTCATTGAGACCAAAGACATATATCTGAAGCAAGATGAAGCCATTACCAGATCTTACATCCTTCTGTCTCAGGAGGTGAGAGATGCCAGGGACTTGGTTTGAGCTCTTATGCTTTAAGGGGTTGATTTTGTCTGAGCTCTGTCTAATGCCATTTTCATGCAATGGGCTTGGTTCAGTACCAAGTGGAGGAAGGGTGTTATCCCCCATCACTATCACTGCTTTCATAGTCTGTGGGGTTTGAACCAGATTTCAAATGTATATGCCCCGGGCCTTTGTATTTTGCTCTGAGATTGATAAAACAACTACGAGTCACATACAAACTCTGTGACTTGCGAGGAGCTGAACAACGAACTTCAAGAGAAGGAAGTGTAAAGGTTATAAACATGTCATTATTCACTAGAGAGAGTCTTTTTCATAGCTGGAGTCTCACAACCAAAGAAATGAGTGCGACATTTTCACAGAAAATCTGTACTTGTTCTTCCTGTATTTTAATATTGTGCTCACGCTAGTTTTTTTGGGTACTACTTAGTCAAAAGAAAATCTTAGGGATATTTTTGCTTGCCCTGTTATTTCCATCTGTCCTACTTTGTCTTGGTATGTGTGTTTGATACCACAACCACAACTGCTTGTGACTCCCAGCCTTCCCCGTGCCGCGGTGTGCCTTACTTTGCAAGCCACTCGGTGAGGGCAGAGCTTCCCAAAGCCCAGGGGGGGCTGAATCCGCCGGAGCAGTGTCACCACGTCCAAGTGCTTGATCCGGCCCCTAAGGAAGAAAGCATAGTGAGGGTCGCATCCTTACCACAGGGTGACCTGCTGATCCCTTTGCAGAGTGCGGTGCTAGAAGTATCACTTAGATCTTTCTGCCACTCCCTGTAACCTGGGCATAGCTGAAGGTGTATTTCAGACCTCTTGTATTTGGTGTATTCCTCAGGATTTGCCCAACACTCACATAACTCACTAACTTGGTACAGAAATCACAGCTGTCAGTGATAAATGCATCAAAATGTGCAAGAATTGACATCAATGTTTTGAATGCTGCAGTTCCCCAGTGCATGAACGGACACTTTGGGGTTGTCCCCCCACCACTGACCTGCTCAAAATCTATGGCTGCTTGTTTGCCTGTTGGCCATAGGGTTACAGCAGTTACAGGGGTGCAAAGGGTCTTTGTTTTCCTGGCATTTTCCCTCCCATACAAATATCCCTGAGCCACTATTTTTTGATACTTGTTTATGCTTTGGGCTGTCACTGGAGCCAGCACAAAACAAAGTCCTGAAGTGCCTCAGCTGAGACAACAACAGTTGGATTTCGTTTAAGTTTTGTAAATGGTATCTCAAAAGAAGAACTCTCTCATGGAGGGAGGAGGGGGTTCAACCACTGGACATTGATGGGGAAGAGGAAAAAAGAGCACATTTATAGATGGGAAGGAACAGAACGTTATCTGGAGTGAGGGGTTATCTATTATATGGCTTCAGCCACTGCAGTCTGGCTTCAAACAAACACAAATAGTAGCATCTGTTTTGTTAGCTAACAGCGTATTAGAATGCTGTGCTTGCCCCCTGTTCATATTAAAAGTCTCTCTGGACAGTCACCCTGGATGGGAAAAAGGGTTTCAATTTAAGTATCACTCTGATAACATGACATGGCCTCACATACAGCAGAGCCTGAGCCCAGATTAATCTTGACATTACATCTCCAGATCCAGAATTAAAGACACTAACTAAAGAGACTAACTAAAACTAACTGCTTCTCATTCCTGCTAAGATCTCTTTCCACAGTTTTTGCATTATGAAGGGGGCTTTGCAATTACAATTGTCAACTACACTGTGATGCCAGAGGGATCTAAATGTACTTTAAGCCTAAGCATGTGTCAAGCAGAGCATATAATATTGGATGGCAGTTAAGCTCTTGTGTGAGTTGTTCTTGTGTAACTTTAAATCCCTGCAAGTCTGCTGATGTGAATAACCCTGCAGACCATGTAACACAGTCCTGTGAGGCTACAGGTTGTGATGGGTCTATATGACACATGACAAAATGGAGATCTCAGCACAGCAGCTCTTCTATGAGTAGAAAGTCAAATAGAAAAGTCAGAGCGTGGATTCAATATCCCAAACACATGCCACCATAAAACAACCCTTTAACCTCCTTCTCTGAATTTTCTACTGTCCCCTCCCTAAGCAGTCTGTATCTTCCCTTGACTGAAAGTGAAGCAATGTCCTGCCAGGTAACAGTGCAGCCTAGATGCTGAGATTTTTGTGTGTATCCTTGCATTGCTGGCCTCTGGATTCACCAGTAATATCTTGTGGAGGTATCTATTTTAAGATATTTGCAGGAAAAAAGTGTTCCTGCAGGAGGAACACGTCACTTACTGCACTGGGTCTAGAGAACAGAAAATAACAGGCCTGTTCTCCTGAGGAGCTCTGCTGTCCAGGCTGGGTTACTTACTTGGCTTCAGGGTCATATTCTGCCCAGATCCTTTTAAACTCATCCAGGTGGTGTGGTCCTAAAATGGACCAGTCCCGTGTCAGGTAATCAAAGTTATCCATTATAACAGCTACAAAAAGATTGATGATCTGCAAACAAGGACAAAGATGACTTGGTAGATGAGGCAGGTAACAGCAGACTTTACCATGTTCTCATTTCAAAGCCTGGATTTGGCCTCATAAAACTAGAGAGTCATTGGGGGTGTTTTCTCTGTTCCCCCATGTCAGCCCCACAGTTTAAAGTTTAAATGGGAAGATCCCAGAAGTATGATGTCCTCAGTTGGACATATTTTTCTCCTTGCAACTGAATGGATGAGGCCCAGGTTTGCTGTAGGTATGCTGTGATGGCTTTTTATTTACCTGAGTCTTTGCCCACCAGAATAGGGTAGCAATAGGAAACCCTGGGTTTTATCCTCTATGGGCAGTGGGGCGGAGATAAAAGTCCTTTCTTCTGGCCCTAGACCAAAACTTTAAAAATTTTACTGCTGTTCGCTGGGAGAGTTTTGTGCACTGATGCCAGCTGCAGAGCATGTGCTGTCGCTCTGAGCAATGCCGCATTGCCAACACGGAGCAGATGCAAGTGGGATATGTGTATTCTCACAGTCATTGCTGCTGGCAGGGGAGGAAAAACCTGCTCGGCAGCCAGAAGGAAGGTAGGAGGGAAGGTGGGAAGTGTGGCTGAGGCGTTGCTAGCCTCAGCACAGCCCACAACACACTAATTTGGTTTTCTCATTCAGGGGGAGGAGGGAAAAGCACTGCTTTGCTGTGCTGAAAGGATGGGGATTGGGAGCAGAGCATCCCCCAGAGCTGCAGGGAGAGGCAGGAGTTGCAGTGACCAAGGGGCTGTTGTCAGAGAGGGAGTGCTACTGGGAAGGACCCCACGGGGAGCTTTCCCGTCTTTGGAGTCATCCTTCTGCTGTGCAGCGCTGAGGCAGGGGGTCAGTCTGACAGGGGGCAGGTTTCGGGTGCTGGGGTGGACTCACCAGGAAGGCACAGAGCATGTAGAAGCTGATGAAGTAGAAGACGGCGAAGCTGCTGCCGCAGGAGTGATCGGCTTCAGTGGAGTTGGCTGGCTCCGACTCCGGGTCGCACTTCTTGTCTGGGAGACATGCCAGCATGATTTCCTGCCAGGCCTCGCCAGTGGCACACCTGGGCACAGCAGAGGGCAAGGGGAGACAGCAGTGACCCTTGACGTAGGATGGGAAGGGACTGGCACATTAGCAACCTGCTCCACTGAGGTCAATTACGAGCAGGTTAGGCTGATGGCCGGGCTTTGACATTCACTGGCATGTCCTGCTCCTCTTTTTCGCTCTGTTGCCATTATCAGTGTGTTGTTCCTGACTGACTATGGCTAGCCTGGGTATGGGGCTGCCATGGTCCGGCCAGTCAGAGTCACTGAGACCTGTGTGACATGGCTACAGATTACATGAAAAACCTCTGTGGAAACCAGGAGAAAGTGTTGCATTTATGCCAGCTCCCCACCCTCCTCTCCCCACCTTCAGCACCCCTCCCTGGCCCTGGCACACCTGGCCAGGATGATGTGCAAACTGAGCTAGGCACAGCCATGCCAAAGCATGCGTGGGAGTTTCCCTGCTAAAACAAGCTGGAAGTCATACTGGCTCAATTTGAAAGAAAGGAGGAGTTTGTGATGAGTATCAGCACTTGAGAGCACTGAACAACTGGCCACTTTTCTTTTGAGCAGGAGGACTTGCCTCCCTCCCTGGGGCACTGAGTGCTGGCCAGTGTCAGGTGGCAGGGCATGAGGCTTAATGGACCTGTTGTTCCGTCTGACGTAGCTCCTAGGCTCTCCCACTAAGGGACAACATGTTTCTACTCACCTCGCGAGCATGACACAGTAGAAGGAGATAAGCTGTGCCCAAGAGCAGAGGAATCGTGCTCCTGGACTGACACAATCCAGAGCTGTCAGACACCCACCTGAAAAGCAGCAGCACTGCTTGGGGGAAGGTCTGGAAGTTGTTGTTGCGGTTGATTTCCGTGGTATCGTTCAGCGCAATTTTACCAAACACCTGGCAGAAAGCAGAATTCTTTTCAGGTTAGCCTTGCAAAGTCCCCAGACCTCTTGTTACCTGTAGCTCCTGGCCTCACCCTGACTTTGGAGACCCGGCATTTAACAGAATCTGCTTAAACATTTCCACTGGTCTTTCGTATTTGCTGTTGCTTCCCTTGCTTGTGCTTCATCACCAGAAAAGCATTCATATTTAACAAGAAGCCTCTTTTGTTAAAACAAGACATCCTTCCTTATTTCATATACTGTGAATATGTGATATGGGGCCTTACGTTAACAGGCACTCAAATGGGGAGAGGTCCTTCTGATACTGACACAGAAGGAAAGTCTCCTTCCTTCTTGGCTTATCTGTTTGCATCAGGAGGAAATGATAGCAGAAGACCAACAGCTGCAAAGCCTTGAGGTTCCAAGTCTGTGTGATGCCTTGTATCTTCCCCAAACAATGTAAAGTATGTTGCCTTGGACCTGGAAATTATCCAAATGCCTGTCCTTCTAGTAACCATGCTTGTCACCAGGAGGTTTCTCAGGGCCCCTCAGAATGCAGCAGTGTGAGGATGATGACTAGATTTGTCCAGAGGAAAAGGAGTAGTGGAAGTGAATAACAGAAGAGAAGCAATCATGAGAGGTGTATGACAGAGACGATCTAGCTTAAAAGCCTCATAATGTAACTGAAAGCGGTGGCTCTCCTTGGTGGAAGTGAAGCTGGTGGCTTGTGTGCTGTTTTAGGTGGTCTGCAGAAGTGATGCTTTTGCAGAGTAGGCAACTCAAGAATTACAGCCCCTGTGGGGAACTTGGTCTTAGGTACAAAGTGATTGTAACAATTTTAGTCACTGCATAAGAAAAAACTCTGCTGGCTATTTCAACTTGCTTGGGGCTCTCTCTGCACCATGCCTGAGCTGCTCCACGTTATAATGGTGATCTGACAGCCCTTTCCTTAAAGCCATGAAGATGGCTTACAGCTTCCTCCCATGCCCAACCAACCACTGCTGCACCAACTCATTCATCCAGCCACAGCACAAAGCCTGCAACATTCAGGCCCCTTCTAGGGGCCTGTCCTCAGATGCGAAGTCCCCGGTGCGGCAGAGTTTCAGGCTTCTTTGAAAAAGTCTGACATCGCTTCTGTACTTGTGGGCACTGGGGCTAAGAGCTTAACAAACCTTGCCTGGTGGAAAGGTCTCCGCAGAGCACTGTCAGGACTATTTATTCCCCACTGATAGCAACATGACAGAAATCTCAAGGACTGAGAGCTGTAATCTCGTAGCCAAAACGAGCAGCAGGAACAGAGCAGCTCTGAGAGAACACGGAGCTTCTTTTCAAGCAAATGTCACCGATAATTAACACCCCAAGACAAACAGCGGCATGGAGAGGAAGGCCGTGCCAGAAGGGAGGGAGGGTCTGTACATGGCAGGCTTTCTGCAGGGGTTCCTCGTGGACATGTGGGCCTTCCCCAGCCCCGACCGCCCCCACGCCGTGGGTAGCAGTGACAGCCCCAGCTGCACTGAGGAGGAGCAGGAGGACAGTTTAAATGCTCAGAGGCAGCTTGAGCTGAGGCAGCCCATATTTTTCATTTCAGGCAAGCGTAGGCAAGGGAACTTCCCATGCTGGAAGTCTGATTTTTTCCTTTCTTCCCTGCGGCTTCCCTCACACATGATGCACCAGCACCAGCTTCCACGGGCGCTTTGCATTAGTCAGCTGCGAAGAGCTGCCGGTAGAGGTTCCTCTTGCATGGCCTCTTCAGCTTGTGCCTCCTGAGCCATTACGTTAGTGGCTTCATCTGTCAGCATCATGTTGGATTTTTCCACTTGGGCACATTGGATAGTAAGGCTTGAATGTTGTTACGCTCCGAGTCAGGGGTTTACCTGAGATAAAGTGGAAGGTCTCTTTTATGTGGGCAATTCTTACATTTTCATCAGATCTGGCACCTCCCAGCTTTCACGGAAGCTGCTCAATGGAGTGGGGAAGGAGTTTCCCTCCTACGTGTCCCTATGTGTGAGGGAAGTCTACCTGTCAGCAGGTTCAAGAGAGCAGCACGCAAAATCTTGAAACACTATTATGACCAAAAGTGATGGTAACAGGTCTGTGGGCTATAAGCAAAGAGGGGAGATGAGCTAGTTTTCTTATTGGAAGACAGGAGGTCAGAAAGCAGTCTAGTGATCTAGATCAACGTGAAAAAGAGATGTATGATCTTCAGGCTGCTGAGATGGTTAAAACGGAGACTTGAATGTTTGCCAAAGATTAAATAGCCAACTTAGAACTTGCATACAGAAAAGGGAATACAATTGCAGAATAATCCATCTAACCCTGGCAGTGCCATGATCATTGTAAACCCCATCTGGGTAGGTGCTGGGAAGCCATTTTTAATGCTTTATGTAGCTATGTAACATTAACATAATACTCTCAAGTGATTTTCTGTATAGCACAGGTAATCCTGTAAAGATCTTGTCCATTTGAACAAGTTAGGTATTAAAGGCAAACTGGCAAGTTTAAAGTATGAGTCCAGTAGATTAAATGACAGCTCTAATTACTAGGGGCAATTGGGATAACCTATGATAATTCAAGAAATGATTAGTTTTATTTTTCAGACAGGGGGAAGGTGGATGGAGTCTGTGAAAAGATATGATTATAACAACAGGAAACAAATTAAAATGAGGTCACAGAGGTGAGATGAATTTTGTTACAAATTCTGTCTGCATTGTGAAACCAAGAAGCCTGTCATGTTTAAAGACCTCTGGAAGTAATTATGCCTTGCCTTTCTATACTTTGGTCTCTGGTCCCAGATGGCTGACTTGCCTGAGATCTTTGATTAACACAGAAGTGGAAAGTGAAGCTTAGTTTGAAAAGAAGCACAGCAAATGAGGCTAGGACTGTCACAGACTGTGCCTGTATCGCATGCTGTCTTCAATGGTCTGTATGCAACATCAGTTCCTTGCACAGATGAATGCTCAGGCTGGTTCCAAGTTCATTTTGCAAACTGAATAGGATATTGTATTGATGCAGCTTCCTGAGGAACTGGCACAAACACAGAGTCGGTGCATTGGTTCTGATCCCATATTTGCCTTCACGGGTGTAAATCAAAAGCTGCGTTTTACAACCCAATGGAGTTAGGCCAGTGTGAAAGTGATGCGAGAGAAAAATAGGGTTTGTTCGGTGCAGCATGGCCACGAGCCCACTGAAACAACTCTTTTGAGCCAGTGAGCAAGGCAGTTATTCACCTTTGCCAGAGCTGCTGGGTATTCCTTTGGGAGTGTGGAGGGCTGGCACATTCCTTTTATTGGTTTGCATATTTTGCCATTAAATGAGTCATTTTTTGGTTTTGCTGGAGTGTGTTGTGATCCTTTTGGAAGTACATAGGCAGACAATGTGTTCCAGCCAAGTAGCTGCCTTCTTACCTTGCTTGCAGAAAATATTCTTGTAAGCCTCTATGACCACACATTGATCTAGTGACTTTATAGATCAGCCCCCAAAACTTTAACAGGAGGAGAAAGACACAGCTGAGCTCTTTAGCATCACTTACCTGCATCCCGATCACAGCGTAGATGAAGAACAGCATCACTATTAAAAGAGCCACATAGGGGAGAGCCTAGAAACGAAAAAAAAAAAAAAAAAGAAAAAGAGAGAGAGCACTGTGTCTCCACCGAGCCTGGCACACTGGAGCCTGGTTCTTGCTCCTGGCTTTGGGAAAACTGGGCAGAGACTGACCGACACGTGGAGTCTGTAATTCGCCCAGGTGGCCACTAGATGCCTCTACAGGCCCATATTTGCTCGCCCTCCGCGCCACCACCCTGCTGCCACCCAGCCCAGCCAGGCTCTGGCTCCGCTCCCACTCGTGATGCCGTGGCTCTGCCTCTTTCAAGTCGGTCCTGCCCTTGACAGGGTGAGGAAGGCCAGGGCAGAAACAGCGTCCACAGCTGTTTACCAAGAGGAGAAAACTGTTGTAACCGGTGTTATTCTGTCCCAAATGGCAATGCCCTTTGACTGTGTTTTTTTCTGGATCCAGTCCGCTGAAATCAAAAATGCAACAGCTGCCCATATCCAAATTCAAAGCTTCTCCTGCAATGGCTGGTACCATCCTAAGTATCTAAATCAGCATCAGCTTTATTTCCTGCTCAGTGTTAGGTGTCTGTGATGGTGTCTGCAATTCACTAGGTGTCTATGATCAGCTGTTGAAGAGGAAATGCAGAACCCTGATATGCAGAGCTGCCTCGTAAGGAAGAGGCCAGTGCAATCAGCAAAGTGTTGAGTGCTATCAGTTTCCTCCACCACTAGCAGGAATCAAGGGCGCAGCTCAGGGCCTCACCATCTTGGGTCTTTGAGAAGGAATTTTCTACTCTGTTGCTTTTGAAAAATACAGTGCTCAGGCCAGAGATTTCCAGACCTTACTTCAGAGGCAATGGGCTGATGTATTCATTCTGAAAATGCCAGTACAATCCCTGGTCTGGATTTTGAACATCCAATTTCATGGAGTATAAGAAGCCTACAACATTATTATTGTTTTTAAAATATGACATTATATATACATTTCAAGTTTATGCCTAAATTCAATAGGGCTAAATCCTACAGGAACTGAAGAATTGACAATTTTCATAGACCACCATGGGGATTTGACTAAGACATTCAGAAATCATCTCAACGAGATCTGAATACCAAAATGGCCATAATTAAAACTTTTAAACAGCGTCTTTAATTATCATCTCGAGGCTCAGAGACAGATTCCTCTGTGTTTTATGGGGTCAGGCGAATCTGCCTGGTTACCCCACCATGCCAGTGGAGATACACCAGCTCAGAACCAGGCCCCATACATTTTGTGATCATCTAGTTGGGACTTGATTCACACAGAACCTCAGAAGAGCTCCCAGGATAGTGTCCAGACAGGACCTCAGGGATATAACCTTACCGGTTCTGTCTTTCACATGGGGCTTGGAAGAGTGTCTTCCCTCCTGCCCTCCACTTTCTTTCCATGTTTTTCTGCTCAGCCCACTGATGCACCTTCCCACTCATCTCTGCTCCTTATTCCCCGTGGCTCCTTCAGCTCCCCATCTCCCCTATTCCACTCTTCTGTCTCTGTCCTCCTCCAGCTCTGTCTTTCCCTGGTTTTACCACTTTGTCCTTTTGATTCCCACGGCCTTGCCTTGCCCCCAGCACCCCTCTCGCTTCCTACTCCTCCCACTTGCCAGCCTGGTCTCTGCCGGCGGAAACCCTGCCGAGCATTTTCCCACCACACACTCCTCCGACCAGTGCTCCAAGCTATATCTAAGGCGTTATGTGCGCAGAGCACTTGGTAGTTACGATGGGATCTGAACTCCTGCATGAGTTCGTTGCTTATGAGGCTGCCCTGTGTGAACAACGACACTTCCTGGAAGCATGTGGGGACACGGAGAAGAGCTTGTGCCAGACAAAGTCTGCAGGGATCCCAGATTTTGATGGTGAGAGTGGCTGAGTTGAGAGCTCTGCGCAGGGACTATTCTTAGCTACTAAAGCAACCTCCCAGAAGTTGCAAGAGGAGGAGCTCTAAGCAGAGAATACCATGTTATAAACAGCTAAAGGCTTTAAAGGGAAAAGACACTTGTATTTTTTTTTTTCCCTGCTGTGGAAGATACCTCCCTTGATACTTTCTCCCACCACCTTTCAACCCTGCCTAAAAGTGACTCGCCAATCAAAGAGGTCTGAAGGTCACTGGAGGGAAGTACCAGGCACTCCCTTTCCCATCCTTCTCATCCTCTCCAGCCAAGAGCCCTGGCAAGCTGAGCTCAGGATAAGAGTGAGCTATTGCTAAGGAGGCTGGAGGAGCACAGGGGGCAAGGGGAGGGGAAGCAAGAACTGGAAAGTGTGACACTGTCCCCTGCATCAGGGATGCTGAGCTATGCCAAGGGAATCTCATTCCTTGCATGCAGACAAAATGGTTCCCACTGGAGCTGCTCAAATAACAACCTGAAAGTTAGCAACCATGTGAGCAATGGAAAAATGGCCACATGGTGCAGCTGTGTCATAAAACTGCTGTGCAATATCAGATCCTTTGGCAGTCAAGGAGTGAGCAAAATGAGAGTCCTTTGCACAACCCTGGTGCTACAGCTACACCTGAGAACTGCACTGGCAAAGGTCCAGATTTGATCCCTGGTGTAAACATCTGCTATTCTTGCTGACAGAGACAGAAGCCAGGGTGATCCACAGCACTGCAGGCTGTAGTCTCAGCTTGTGTCATAGCTGGTGAGGTTCCAGTTTTGAAGTATTGGTCAGTTGCTTTCTCATTTGAGTCAATAAAAGGGCAAACAACCATTCAAAGCTGGAATCTGAGGGAGATATGGTTGCTGTTTCAAGATTTCTGTGCTGTGCAAGTCGCTCTTTCATGCTTTTGTCCAGTGGTGTGTCCTACATCTTTCTCGTATTTAGATCACCATTTGTATTACTGTACTGTCTGTCCCTGATGCTTCCTCCAGATCTGCCCCAGCTAGCAGCCAGGTTGTGCTGGCCCACTAAGTCCAGGTCAAATACTTGTAAAATGCAGGAACATGCCATGCTTCATCTGTGCCTAGCATTTTTCTGTGCTAGGTGAGTGGCTGGTTTGGAAGCAGTTTTTCTAGCAATTAGCTATCTCTTGGTGTTTGTTTCATCACCAGAGGTGATGATTCTTATCCTGTCTGACCTCGTTTGCCTTCTGCTATCTGCTCTAGTACTTTACCCACCACTGAAATGCACTTGCCACCAGGGCAAAAGCAGCAGTAATTTAATACTTGTCATTGTTACCAAGGCCAAAGGTTTGGGGCTGAAAAAGTGACATTCTTCCTGGATGAAAACATGGGGGCTACACAACTCTAATATTCACTGGAAGTCCTCAAAACAAGGCTTAAGGGAAATTTAATTGAGACTCTTGCCTTCCCCATAGCTGTGAATTTCACTTAAAGCAACAGATATAAAATACAGCTAAAATGGAAAAAAAAAAAAAAAGATTGAATAGTTATAGACAGAGAGTAATTGAGTTGAACAGAACTATCAAGGCGGTTCAGGAAGGTCTCAAGCAATTACTCATGCTTTAAAGATGAAACTCATACCCAGGCAGCCATCCACCCCGAGCCCCGTTTACTTGAGGCTCACTCGCACCGTGCCACGTGCGCGTGCGGCTCTGACGAGCGTCCTTTCAGCTCGGGCAGTGGCCGCTTGGGTGAAACCCCTCCCCGAGGGGCAACCAAGGGGAAAAAACAAAAGGGTTATGTCCAACTTAAAAACAAGTGAAGGAATACCTGGAAGGACTTGATGAAGGTCCAAAGCAGTGTCCGGATGCCCTCCCCTCGGCTCAGGAGCTTCACGAGACGCATCACGCGGAAGAGTCGGAAGAAGGTGATTGAGATGCGAGAGTTTTCCTCTGCGTTCTGGAAGCCATTGGCACAGAGGCAGGAGTTACAACAGCACAGGAGGAACAAGGGCCCTGGGCCACAGAGGATGCTACGCCGAGAGCTCACTGCACTGTTCCTTGTCCTGATAATGCACCCTGGGCTTGCACTCCCCAGCGCCCCAGGGACGGGCCGAGGCCGCTCTAGCCTGCCTTTTCTCCCATGGTGGTGAGGCTATCTATCGGGGCTACCAAGGCCATCGGCCTCTCCCTTGAGCTTGCCTGGATTTCTAGGGATCAGGGGTTGATTATGCTCCCTCCATTACATTCCCTCTAACATGGGAAAGATGCAATTCCCCTTTGATATTTTACTGGAGAAGAGAGACACTTTCTCTTTGGACCTGTCTCAGATGTTTCACCCCAGAAAGCCCCTGATCCAGCAGCTCTGCTGAATCTGCTGCGGGCACCAGCCACGTGCCACTTGCCCTGCTGGGAAGCAGTAGCAGGTCCCAGGCCTGCTGCAGGGTGCGAAACCCCGCTGGGGCCGGGCCTGCGCTGCCCCTGGCCCGCTGTCCCCGCATCACCGCGGCCGTGCTGCTGGGGGCTGAGCTGCGGTCGCCAGCTCCCGCTGCTCTGCAATGGGGCCTTTCGCGTTTCTCATGACCCCTTTGTATTTCCCACAGTCTGTGCACTGCCTTTTTTTTAAAAAAAAATAAAAAATAAAAACCACAAATGTTTTATTTTGGCTTCACTGCTACTGTTCAAGCGTGCAGTATTTTTAAATAGTCTTTTTTTTTCTGGCCTGTTTTTTTTTCTCACAGCATCTGCTTTGTCCCTAAGCATTTTCCCCTGGGCCTGTAACTGGCTCTGACATTCCACAGACTTCACACGTGTGAAGGCAGTCTCCTTCCGAACGCGGAGATGCCAGCTGGTGTACCTGGGCCTCTGCAGAGGACCCGCTGTCTAGCTTGAGGGGAGGCAAGGCACAGAAAATGCAATGCTTCCCAGTTCATTAACCCCCCAAAATACGGTGTGAAGCCTGTGGAGCTGGGGGTTTCCATTAGAAGCACTGTGGGAATGTAACCTTCTGTCATGTGGGGAGATAACACTGTCACCCTGCCACCTGACCTGCCCGTGGAGCAACGGAGTGTCCAGAGAGCCCCGTTCTGTCCCCGCCCAGGCTGCAAAGACTGAGTTGGAGTCTAAACACCAAAAGAGCAACATTTCCGAGGAAGAAACAGTGCAGATCACCCCCTGCTGTTAACTACTCACCACTGTGTAAACCAGGAGAGAACAGACCCTTGGGATTTCCTGTCATGGGGCAGCAAAAGCTGCACCTGCCTCTGTATTTCTAATAACATCTGAGGCACAGAAACTGCCCGGATGTACGTTTCTGGGATTAAACTCCAGATGCGCAGATGAGGACGTGTACCTGTGCTGTGAGGATGTTCCCATTTCCCACCCGGGATGTGCAGGTTTGTGTTCGGCTCCCTCTGCCCCGGCTGCATCTCAGCCCTGTCTGTTGGTGTGTGTGCCTGTAATACTTCAGGACTGCACCACAGCTGCAGTTTGTCTGTCTATCCGTGTGAATCACCGGTGGATATTTTGGGTAGCTTCCTCAAGTCTGCAGCAAAGGCTGACGTTAGCTGCCCACGCAGTAATGGGGCAAAAAAGATTAGGGGAACAGGCTGTGTCATGGAAAAGCCTGAGTGTTCCCTTAATCTCACATCATTCTTGTTTTCTGACTTTGATAACAGTCTGGGGGCTTCAGTGAACTGGAGGGAATGGTTCTGAGGTAAAGGAGGGAATGTGGCTACCAAGAAATCAAAACTCTTGGCAATTAATATCCTCAGAACTACAGTCCTAGAGGGCTAGCTGTAAGGTCACACATCTCTCCCAAGCCCACAGAAGTCCTGTGGCCCCCTTTTGACTTTCCCTAAGAAGCTAGATTCCAATAGTACCTAAAAGAGAATTGAGGTTGAAATTTAAAAGTTGTGTGGACATCACTACTGCTATGGTTGTGACAAAAAAAAGTGTTTTCTTATTCTATCTGCTGTTCCTCCTCATGGGCTTGACCCTTTGGATGGCAGGGAGTTGGGGCATGGGTCTAGACAGAGGTTTTAGTATTGCTTTGTCTTTCCTTGCTGAGAGGAGGCAGGAGATGTAAGCAGAAAACTTTCCACGCTCTCCTAAGGTCCTGAGATTGTCAAGGTCTACACAGTGGACAAGGTGGAACAAATTCCTCCCTGACACACATCTCTGCAACTCTCTGGCATCAAACCACTTAGCCAGAAATATTCAGTGATGCCTCAGGAGATTATTGTCATTTTAAAACTGGGGGGCTGCACATTAACCAGGGTCTGAGTAGCCTTGCTTACTTTTATCCTGGCTTCCATCCAGCTTTGTTGGGGTAGCATAGGAACAGCCTTCTACACCAAAGCAGCATAATTTGTGTGCACCATTGCACAGCTTATTCTTATTTGGGCAAAATATGGGATCAAATGTTACAGTGACAACACCTCATTGAAAAGGAGCTTCAGACTTCCAGTCCTTTCTAGTCTGTAAGCTTGGATGTGAAATCACATTGCAAACTCATTCAGTATCACACTGGTAGTGATGTAGTTTGTTGCTAACAAGAAATCTTACCAGGTCTAGTTCTCTCTTGGTGATTCATTAGAAGGCAGAACGACAGTTAACTTGACCAAAGGAAAGCTCAGGATGCACAAGAAGTACACATGTGCAGCATATTCACAGCTCATGTGAACACCAGACTCACACCAATACACAACATGGCAGCTTCATGCACAAATAACTAGGCTGGGCTTGGAGAGAACTTGTGATTGGGGGAAGAGAATAAAGGAGTGTGTTAGAAAGAGTGTCACAGAAGCTGGGAGGGTGGTCTGTATTTTTGGTCTTACCATAGAGGAAGAGCATTGGGTATGTTCAGCTGGCTTTAAAGAAAGGCAGACAGAAATAAGCTGTAATAAATCTTCAATCAAGAGCCCTAGTAAACTAGGTCTTGGCTAACACAGGAGCAACAAAATGGCAGAAGAGGGCAAAAGGGAGTGTGAAAGAAATGCAAAAGAGGCTGGGCTCATTCCCTAGGATGCCCAGGATCAAAGCTGGCCATGGCAGAAGTAGGTACAACTCCCACTAAATTCAGTGATGTGAGCTGTATCCACTAACACAACATATGAATTTGACCCAGTATCTTCTGAGTTCTAGACATCCTGGAATCCAGGCAGTGGAGGTACTGGTATTGTTAAAATGTTTCTTATATCACTACTATCAAGTTCAGTACAGGGATTGATTTAGCTCCTCAGCTCAGATCCAGGCAATGCCTGCATAGGGAGCAGCCAGCTTCTAGTGCATCAGTCTGATCTGTAAACCCGTAATATTCTGGTGCTAAAGCAACACTTTCTGTTGATATACCCCCATCCCCCTACACATAGTTCTGGGTGATTACATTGTTATTACTAAGAAAATAGGCTCTTAGCAGCCCTACAATACCCACCGCCAGCTGTAGAAAGTGGTTTGGTAAAGCTGGTTAGCTTGCTCTACCTTCACCCACCTCACAGCAAAGCTCCAGGGACCCATTGGATGCATCTGTTGAGGCCAAGCTGATCTAAACCGAGCCCCAGTCATCCCCGGAAGGGTCTAGTTGCTGCAAACACTCTGCCTGACACTCCTTGATTAACTTCTGGGGCCACTTCCACTACTGAAAGCAATTCTAAAAGACACCCAAGGCAGCAAATACCTTTAGGTCTAAAAAGCAGAATTGAAAATTAAATAAAGGCAATGTTATCAGGAGTCCTTCAGTTCAATGGCAGCATAATCCCTCAGGCTTAAACCTCTGTCATATGCCCCATATGCCAAACCTGTCTGACATTGCTTCCTGTGACTACACTATTAAAGCTGAAACTGATGTACTTCTGCCAATGGCAAAATTCACCCCTAGTGCCATGAAGGACTCCTGCAGTGTGCTCTTGCTCTCCAAGGACACTGTACTAACCAAACTAGCACTGTATTACCTAAATAAAAACTGTATTTTGGATGGCCAGACTATTTGGTGATATAGGCAAATGAGATCAATTAAAAACCCAAGCTATTCCTAATCAGGCAATATTCTTTTGGGTTAACTCATTGGTTTGGTAGCGTCAGCTTTCATTGCTTTTATCCTCCTCTTTCACGTGTTTGCTCTTATGTTTTCCTTTCAGAAGGAACTTTAAGGCAAAAGTTGTCTTGAATACCAAGTAAGGGAGCAGTGCCCATAGAGATGTTTCTTACAGACTAGGCATAGATTTTGATTTTGTGTTGCTGGGCAAACTTCTCCTTTCCACCAGTGTGTTTCTCTGCCCCATCCCGCTTCCTCTTTCTATTAGTTTTGCAAATCATCTTTTTTAACAATAGGAGGATCCTTATTCTGCTGGTTGCTGCTTTCCTGGTAGAAAGTACAAAGCCCCTTCAAACTGACTGAAGGAAGTCAAACATTTTGCAGCACCTTTCCGGATTTTCCATCCTTCCTGGCTGACAGTGTCAGTGCATCTGTGACCAATTGTCTGCAGAAGCCTTGTAAGTTACTGTGGAATACTATACCTTAATTGTCAGTTTGATATTCATAGTATTTCATCAGAAAGTGAGGATAATAGTAATGTAACAGTAAAAAAATCTGTATAAAAGGATATGGCTACGTAATGAGCTAAGATGGCGCTGTTGATATGAGATGCTCAACTTGGAGGAGTTGGCAACATGTTGAAAAACTAGGAACCACTGTTATCTTTGGCACTGCTAAGAAAGTGAAGTAGAGGTTGACTTACTCCTCTCTTACTCCCTTAACTAACTGTCCTACGTTCTAAAATGGTGTCAAATATGAAGCATATTATATTGCTACCTACAATAAAGGCTCAAAAGCAGCACAGGAAAGTTTCTGCTAATGCTGGCAGGTGATAGTTGTACAAACTCAAGCAAAATGGGCAGAGGTTCTTGATATGCTTGTGCTTATCCAGTATTTTGTGCATGAGTATATGGGGGGGGGATCCACCCCCCAGGCTGTGGGTTGCTGAATACATTTTCTGATGTCCACAATAGTTTGAGAGAGGAGCCAAATCCTTCCATTTCCCGTGGGTACCAAAGAGTCACCATATGTACCTGAGCACAGATATCTAAGAACCCATTACTGGGACGTTAAAATGTGGCCATTCCTAATGATATTGCAGAGAGCTATTGCTAGATTTCCTGAGAATCTGTAACCTTGCAAATGATGAGGGTATGCCAAATTTAGGATAAAGACAGGCACCCGGCACCTGAGAACTTAGTAGGCCACATTTGTGGGTCAGTAGGTCACTGGGATAGAGACATGGTGATAGGTACTTGGATTTGAAGTCAGTGTCTAGTGCCCACATGAAGTGGACAGGATTTCATTTCTACAAATCTCAGAACAATGTAGAAAAGCAAATCCTTATCTGTTTATTATCTTTGAAGGAGGTTTTGGAGAAGCGACACCACTTAACAGAAGTCGGCCTTGGCTGTACTGTTTTTCTTGCAGCCATCTCTTCCTCTGCATGTGGCCTAATTTGCAAAGGAACTTCCTCTATCCTACCCTGCTCTTGTCATTTGGAGCACAAGTGGCATACACATAACTGAATAAGAAAGGGCAATGACAATAACAGTGAGATCAGCCAAGAGATGATGCTCTGAGCAATTTCCATCATAGAGAAAAGGGACATGAAGTATATGTCACAAACAAGTCCAGGAACATAGTAAGAGTGATATAGAAAGGGACCTGCAGGTTAAAAGGGGGAAGAGAAATATCCGAGGCAGGATGCTTCTGGGTAAAGACACTCGGTGGGGATGAATGCAATGGAAATGCTTGGGCCATTTCTTCTTCTTCTTCTTCTTCTTCTTCTTCTTCTTTTTTTTTTCGTTAATTCTTGGTGTTACCATATTTAAAAAGATAACAGATGTTAAGGAGCAGAAGAGGTCAAGAAACAGAGAAGCAGGTACTAGAAGCCAAAGTAAAGATTCAGCAGGATAAAGCTGAGGGATCCCTGAAGCATGTCTGGAAAGCTCCTCAGATTATTGTTGCTCACATGTACCTCATTTTAACTATGTTCAGTGTGTGTTAGAGCACACATGGACACACTGCTTGAGCTGCTGCTAACCTGTTCACATCCTTAAAGCCCCTGCAGGCACAAAAATGAAAGGCACAGCTTATGCCCATCATGAATTCAGGATCCCAGGTAAGGAGGTCTCCAGGAAAGAAGGCATGTTTACTCAACAGAGAGACTTAAAATCTCAGAGGACTCAGCTCAGAATAAGGTAACTGTTCTGTCTTCCTGCCAGTCCTGCTCTGTGGTTAACCAATAAAGAGTGCTCCACCGGGGTAGGTGGGAGTGAGCCTTACTGGTGGCTATTCACAAAGAACATACCACCTCCAATTGGGTACAGGGAACATGAGAGTCTCCTGAACATCCACACTGACTCACATATGAGTCATATCTGATCATGCCACCAAGTCAAGGAAATATTGCTTAACAGAGGCAAGAGGATTGCTGTGTTTAGAGACTTTCCAGATGCTGAATATAACATGAGTGCTTTGGAAAATAGGAGAGGGTAAAATTTGCACTCCAGGAGATCCAATTTCAATGTTTTAAGGGCAATGTGTAACAGTCAATATTGTACTACAAAATGCTGTCCTGTAATCCATTCTGAAATTCTGAATTTTTTTGAAAAGGGATAACTTGGCTGTTTCAGAGCTGTAAAGACAGAAGTGAAAACATTGAGCAAAAAGACTAAAGACTTTGTACCATTGTGGTAGTATTGAAGCCCCTTGAAATAGCCATGGCTTAGAATGTCTTCTGGATAGATAAAGATTTGGAGGAGAATAATAAGGTGAGTTAATGAAAAAACTTTTCAAATGAAAGTTTCAGTAGAAAAGTCCTGAGAACAGGCATCAATCCCTCCTTGTCCCTGTGGAACACTAGAGACGGAGGACCACATTGAGGGATTTGAGCTCCCTGGTGTTTTTGGCTGGTTTTCTGACAACTACAAGGTCTTTTCAGAGAAATAGCACCTAGAAACAGGGGAACTCCATTAGGTTTGTAATTAGTAAATCCAAGGAGGCTCCTTAACTGCTGGGTAGGTATGTTTCAGTACTTGTAGAAACCTGACTATCACTGGGATGACAGTACAGGCAGGTGGCATTCCCGTTACAGGCACTGTTGATGGTAGTGATTTTTACACCACAGGACACACTGAAGATATTGAGCTCAGCTCAGTCTGTGCTAGGAAGTCCACGCTGAATTTTCCCCCACCTTTGAGGAGTAAAACTTCCTACTTTCTAGCAAGACCTGTTCTGTTTGTGGGGAGGAATTTCTGCTTGTAATCCCTTACAAGGCAGAATCCAACATCGGGCCTGGCTTGATCTAGGGAACCTGTAAGCAACTGAATGCACAGAGTTATTGTTGCTTAGTCAGAGTTGTCCCAGTCAACACAGTGCTATAATGGCCACATTCTAATTTTGCCGGGCAGCTTTAGATTTGAAGAGATGAGAGGAAATCTGTTTAAGACTTTAGCACCATGATATGATAGAGTGTCTTCATATTTCTCATGAAAACAAAGTGGTCAGATGCTTATGTTGCCTTTTGCGACTAACAATCACTAATGGGATTTCTCCACCAAGGAAAACATAGCTTGTGGATGAAGCTCTTAAGAGACCACTTGCAGTAGTCTGTTGTTGGTGGCAGATGTCTCCTGTTTCCTTGATTGCTGTTGATGACTGGAGAATGAAAAGTTAACCACGGAGATGCTGTATCTGTTGGAAACTTGTCCACTGATTCTCCAGTGAGGAAGGCGGTGATAGATGATTACCTCTTGCTTTTTTCTACTTATTGCATGAAGGATGCCTCTGAGAATCTGCACTGTAGAGTTCACCTGAGCAGGCCACAGTGCTTTGTAATTCATTTGCAGTTCGAGGATATCAGTCTTTTTGCGCTCAAGTTCTTTGTATCTTGGAGTCCTCCAAGATTGCTGCCTACTTTAGCCATTCTGCATCTGTGATGTCCTTGGACACAAAATGAAGGTAGAAAGAGACATTCTGGGGAAATGACCACATCATACAAAGACAGATAAGATTTTGAGGGGAATTAAAAGCTGTTTCATTTGGGATACCTGGTGGGCATCAGTGCTTTGATTTTGTTGCTACAGGGAGTGAGAAAGAACTGAAAGATTGTTTCAGACGGTTGGCCACTTTTATCTTGACTGGGTGTAGAGGGCACAAATAGGGCAACTGCAAGCCAACAGCACTACTGTTCTGGATATTTTTATTTCACACATGTGGGTCACACACAGGCTGAGATGGGTCTGCAAGGACACGAGCTTCAAGAAGAACAAGAATTTACTAGGCCATAGGAGGAGAGATTTAGAATTTATCAGCGCCATGGAGATGTGATTAAAGACAAGCCACTAGACTTTCTCTTGTGTTCCTAGTGTCAAAAAGCTGAAGGACCTCAGGAGGCTGAGTAACACAAGTCTTTGTGGAGAGAGAGGAGAAGTCAGGGTTTCAAATCAATCTGGCTGCTGGCAGGTAATAGTCTTCCAGTACACTGGGGAGTTACCACAACCCCCTCCGGAGTCATCTGTCTGCCACTGCTGTGTGTGGTTTTAATCACAAACACTCTAGAGATAATCCACCTGCCACTAAAGTCTGTGAAGTTATTGTAAGACCAAGCAGAAATGTATCTGGTATTTCTCTGACAGGGAGTACTACTGGATTGCAGGTGGCATAACTCCCAATTCCCACAACCTTACAGTGAAACCAAATTATTAGCTGGAGAAAAAAAAAAAAAGCAAAAAAAAAAGCCAGGCACGCTGTTGAAATGCTGCATTCTTCCAGTAAGTGTGCATTTCTTTGAGAATTTCTGAGAATTTTCAATATTTTGAGTAAACTAGCCAGAATTATTTTCTTTGCTACAAAAATATTTCCTGTTAGAAGAATGCTGATGCTGAAAGTGAAATGTTCTGTAGAAACATGTCAATTTTGAAAAAAAAGATTCAGAAATGTTAGTAAGATTGCAATCTCACATTTTATCCTCACACATTTCAATTTGAGTTTTCATTTCAATTAGAAATGTTATATAACTATGAAAAAAAATCAATCCTGGACTGAACTGTTTTTACTTTATAGAAGCAAATGTTTTGATTTTCCCCAACTATTTCTGTTGGAATGTTCTTTTACTGGAAATTCTGTAATTTTTTATTTTTTATTCTATTTTAAAACAGAAAAGCGTATTGGAATTACAAGGAGCTTTTGTGAAACAAAAAAAATTAAGCCTCCCCACAGCTCTAATTTGGGTGAAGCAACAGAGAGTTTTTGGATCATTTCCATAAATTAAGCTTAGGTTTTAACATCTATTGGAAAAGGGCACCATCTTACAGAAAAACAGGCAATCAACGTGCATGACGTTGCCTTTACTGGGGCAGATGGTGAACAGCTTGCTGATTTCCATGGGAAAAGCAATGTAACAGGTTAATCCTCAGACAGCTCTGCAGAAGAGACTATGATCTCTTGCACTAGAGGACTAAATTTTTATTTAGTACAATATGGGGAAGTAGGAAAAATGTGACACCTGCAATGAAGGTTGCCATTACATTTCTGCTGGCACTAACCCATGTGGGTCAATATATATACAATGCTTGCTCATACAAATGCAATATATATATGTATATATCATAGATTCCATACAACATCAGATCTCGGGGGAAATATTAGCATCTCCGTATGAAAAAGTGCCTATTCCAAAAATAGTTAATAAGTTCAAGTTAACTTTTACAGCAAGTGAGTTTTGCAGCTATTGTTTTTTTTTTCCCTTCATTTCCTATGTATTCTAAGATTTTGAAATTCTAGAGCTTGCTTTTCTAATTAGCTTCCAATATGCAAATCACACCAATTTGAATAGCTTATTAATTAATTTCATATATATATCCATGAAATTGTGAGACAGTAATCTTATGGTTTCAAGTGCTTAAGGTAAATATAAAGGAAGTCAATTGCATTAATTTGGTTATGCAAATTACCTTAGATTGACAATTATTGGACAGTTAATGAAAGAGTCCCTTTTTATACAGCTGAAAGCTCTATTTTTTTTCATGACTTTCAGAGGGAAAGCAGAACAATTGGTAAAGTATGTCTATGCAAATTATTCTTAATTTTCAGGATGTTTTAATAATCCTTCTCATTAGCTCTGGGTAAATGATGAGTTCAAGTCTTATGGTAATTAGGCCTGGGGGGGGAGTTCCTGAGAAACAAGTAGATATTAAACACTATCAGCAATGCAGTGCTCATCTTCAGGTACAAGGACTGGTCTGACTTGGAGAGGCAGGTGCAGCTTGTCTGTGTTCTATTATTTGTATTTTGTGGGACAGGTAGTCAAAGAAAGGCTATAACATACAGATATGAAAGCTCTGAAGATAAAATGAGCCATGAAAATAAATGTTGAAATGCCAGTTACGTGCAGGACTTTTTGTTTTAAAGGTGGAGTCATTTAAAAAATTTTCCTGTATGAACATCAGCTGAGGAGAGGTTTTGCTGATTCAAAACTTCTGCCAGACGCCACGTTTGACAGAATGGACTTTTTGCATTCAGGTTCCCTTTTCATTTGCCCCATTCTTGATTCACAGGGCAAGGGTTTCCACAGGAGGTAATGAGGCTGTCCCAGCCCAGAGCAGACTGAGGGGGATGAGCTCGGCAGCAGACCAGACCACAGAACAAAACGGAGACAGAGCAAGTGTGAAAACCAATGGTCTCCTCACTGCTGTTTCACTAGTGGGTCTCACTGTCTTTCCTATGGCAAAATTAACATGGCTTTTAAACACCAAATTCAGCACTCTGATAGAAAGGGCAGTCTTCTTTTCCTCCACCTCTTTAGGGAGATTTTTGTTCTCTCTTGAATTAGTCATTCTTCTCTCTCTTTTTTTTTTTTTTTCCTTCATTGTCTGGGAGGGAGGGAAATCTGTGAGGCTGGTATTCCAAATGGAGCACAGCCTGGTTCTGGTTTTGACTCATTCCTAAGGACTGTTGTTTTCATCTCCAGGTTCTCCCATCCCAAACACCCAAATAAATCCATCATCTTGACTTCTTATTTGTAGCAGTGCTGGGAAAGTACAGCTGCTCTGGACAGCTGCAAGTGGAGAGAGGGCCTTTGACATGGCTTGTCTGCTAAGGTTCTTGTCTACCAAAACCATGCCACTGATTTTGATCTTGAAATGAAAAAGAAGAAAAAGATTTTTCAAAGCATTCATACCAGTCTTGGTTACTTTAAAGAGATGCTGTTGTGTACTGTAAAAGGTGCAGCCTTTTCCATTCCTCATACTTTCTCACAGCCTGCCTTGGAAAGGGTAATAGCAGCAGAGTTCTTCTCTAAGATGAATTTCCTGAGGAGCTTTCCTTGTCTCCAACACCTTGCAATATTCCATGGCACTGAGAGGATGTGTATCATCTACTGGCTTCATAATCCTTGGGGCTGATGATTTGATGAATTAAGCAAATTCCTAGAAGCATGTCCATCTTCTGTAATGGCTGTGCTTGTCTTCAGTGCACTCAGCATTTGAGCCACTTTTTCTACAGCTATTTGTTAATTATTTATTAATTAGCTGATAGGATTGCATGTTGTTGGAAGAGGATAAGAAGGAAGAAACAATGAAGAACAGATTAAAACTCGATGCCCTCTGCATATTGGTGGCACAGGGGTTTCTCTGGGCAGCCTCAACTGCATATGGCAGAAAGGAGACCTTCACAGTCTCCATCTGTGACGAGGTTTGCTGGGAGCTCAGTATGAAAGGTTTACTGAGATGTGCTGGGCAGGAACACGTGAATCCGGTAGGCTGCATCTTTGCAACTCCTGTGCAACTGATGGAGGAATTAAGACCAGAAGCAGACCCGTGGTTTGCAGCAAAATCCCCAGTCCTCAGCATAGTAACTCTTCCGGGCACTAACAGAGCCAGATGCAGACTAGATCATGAGTAGATTTTCCCAGGGAGGAAGGCAGTCTACCAGCTCAAAGACTGCACTGTTGCCAGGATCCTTCTTTTGGCAAGCCCAAAGGCTCTCGGGCAGGGTGAAGATGAATGAGCCAAGTTATGCTTTGATGAAGGTGCTGAAAGAACTGCACATCTCACTGATATCAGGACAAAACCCAATCCACCTTTGTTCAAATGCAACAAGACTGTGCATTGCAAGAAATGGTGGATACAGGTGAAAGAACAGCTCCTGTTACTTTTGAGTAATGAATCTCTGCTCAAGGGATGCTAGCCAGAGACACCAGCAGCCCAAAGAGAGAGTTTGTTATGGACCATTTTCATCTGAGATTTGTAGCGGTTAGTATTTAATTCACAGGCTGTGCCTTTTCATTTCCTTTTCAATTAGAAAGTTATTTAATGTTGATTCAATTTCATGCAGTTTCCTAGAAAAGAGGTGCTTTCAGAGGCATATTGGACCTCTGTATGTTAATATGGGATACAATAAAGCCTGTGAACCATTCTGGGATTGGAAATGCCAATCACAGGCATTACCAGAGCATGTTAGAGGTGGTCATATGGAGACTGCAACTAGCTGTTACAAAACTATTGAGCAATATTTTTTTTGTTCTGCACCTCATTCCAAGAATAGATGATTATTGATTTTATGAATTTGTCAGTTAAAAAAATAGTAGGGATGGTTTGGATGAAATTTAATGCTCACTGTGTGTGATTTACTATGTTCAAGTCTGGGCAAACAGATGAGACTCAAAATCCCTAGCTCCAAATATCAACTTGTTTTAGTGCCTTTACATTAACAAGTGTTTCTTTACTGCTGAGACATCTTTGCCTTCATGTCTGTTCAGCTTAGGAAAAGAAGTCACTTGAACTGGCTTTGGGTGAAGCAGATTTTCTCCCAGTCACTCTGACAAGGCTCAGTAGATAGCACCGCTGACTGGCATCTCCCAGTTGAAAGTGGATTTTGAGACAAAAGACTGGGATGGGACCGGCTGGGTGTCCCATTGCTCTGCAACATGGTCAGTTTTACTAGTAATTAGAGCCAGACCCAGATTTTTGGCTATCAATCAGCTGACCATAAGCAGCAATCCAGTGTCTACAGCTAGGTCGTCTGGATGCAGCTGGGAATGGGTCGCGTTTAGCAGATGTCTAGGAAGATATATAAAGCAGAAGTCATTTTGTTGGCATGTTGTGCCAGACAGTCCCCATGAAGAACAGACCAGTGAGAGGAGGTAAGCACAGCCATTTTAAAAACAGTTGCCTGGTGAGAAATAAAAGAAAATACCCTTATGTTTGCCTGGTTGGTACATATGAGCATGCAGGGAGGGGTGTGGGAGCTAAATGAGTGCTATATTGTCTATATTAGAAAGAGTAAAATTAGTTTAGATGTGTTTACCTTCGATTACAAATCTGGCTGGGAGGCCACATTCTCTTGCCTACCAGCCAAAAACACTGAGAGCTTTATATAGTGGGAACCTCAAAAATTCCTGTTGATCTGTGCATTTGTATGTGCAGAATGGTACCCATCACCATGCTGAACTGCTGCTGAGTGCCTAGCACAAAAACCCTCACAAGGGGGAACAACCTTTCCCCTGGACTGATGGTATCTTGGCTGAAGAAAGACAAGGAAAATCACTGATACAGTAGGTAGAGGAGAACTAATTACTGCCGTGCTGAAAACTAATCCCAGTGCCCCTGGGAATGGGAAATGATCTCTGCTACCCAACATTTTAGCAAAATTTGGGGAAAGTAGCTGGGGAAAAGAAGATGGGGAAGAAGAGAAAAATAAAGAGGAAAACACAAAAAGTACTTGTTTTTTTTTTTTTTTTTTCCCTTCTCCCATCACCTTCGCTGCTTTCATTGCAACTGGCAGTGCAATCTGGAACCAGTTAGCAGATCTCTAACTATGCATAATAGTAAGAGATGGTGCACGCAATGAGGTCTTGGAGAACTGATGTTAAAAGCTCTTGTAAATTTGATGAAAACCAGAAGCTTTTACAGCAAAACTGAATGAGTGAAATACAGGAGATTGTGCAGTCTTTATTACTGCAATCTGTATATGCAGATCAGCAACGCTGGAAAATTCCTTGGGCGTTCTAAGCAAAGTAGGTCTTAGAAAAAGGAGAATGAAATGCCAGAAAGCATCTTTCACTGCTTCAAGAAATTGCCTTAGATGACAGAACTAGCTGGATCTGAACTCAGCTAAGCACCTTTCTGAACATGTAGCTTATGGTGCTTGGGGAGCTATCATTAATTAACATGAATATACAAAGAGATGATGTAAGGAGCCAGAGATTTTCTATGGATTCATAGAAAGATACAATCTCTATTAGAGTGCAGGCAAAGTTAAAAGAAACTTTTTCTAGGCAAAGGGAATGATTTATCCTGGCTAGCAAACCAATGGAAAATATAATCAGTTTGGGGTAGTTCTAATGTTATTTACTATTTTTCCTTTTGAACATTTTGACTAGCTTTGTAGAAAAACATCTTGGCACTAAAAGGGAAAAGAAATATAAGTGCATTGTATCGCAAATGCTGATACCAGAATATTGTAGCATTTTTTTTAAAGTGATGTGATTGAAAAATTACAAGAAAAGATAAATAGTGGTCAGAAAATCTGGATATAACTTTTTAAAGAGATCTTTATACTTAAATACATGTGCCACATACTTATGTTACCATTGAACCAACACAGGACAAGGCCTGTAGTACTTTGTGTTCCAACTATTAGCTATTATTGCTATTGTAACAATAATTTGCAGTCAAATATGAAACCAAGACTCCTCCCCTAAAAGCCTGAATACCCACAAAGGTTATGGGTATGTGAAAGCCTGCATTAATTACAAGCATGACCCACTCCCCAGTGCAGTCAATGAGACATGGTGCCCCATCATTTTAAAGTGAGCTCTAAATATTTTCACTCAGAAGCATTCCAGACAGGAATGTGCATCACGCCTTACAGCTATAGGAATATCTAACTTTCTTTTTACTGCTTTTACATTTAGGTTACAAGGATTTGTTCTCCTGGGTTCTTTATCTTCTGTTTCTCGTATTTTGATTAACTAGCATGTATGTGGATACATTTACACAGTAAGGAAAATTTATTTTTATGCTGCTCTTATATCTCTCCTGCATTAAAATACATTCCAATTATTGCATCCACCTGGAATAATGTTTAAACCAAGTATAACTAGAAGTTTTGTGGAAATCACAATATTGAGGTATTTCCTCAAAACTAGGTTGTATGGAGAGTCTTTCGAAGTGGAAACTAAATACTTTATTCTTATGGTGCATTGCTAAGATTGTTAGTCACTAGTAAAAGCTCAAATACTCAGATAAACCGAGGAAGGAGTCATTGGCATTCACTACACCCTTTTCTGCAAAAAACACACTTTTTTTTTCTGTTTGCCCATATTTCATATTGATTTTTTTTCTTTTTTTCAGAAAAAGCTGTACAGTTACCAAAAGCAGTCCTTTGCATGGGCAAATCATATTATAAGCTCTGGAAATGCACTGAGAATACCAACATTTTTTAAGCCAAAAGAGAAAAAAAAAAGAGGCCCCATCTTCATGGCAAGAAATACATAAATAAAAACAAAATAACCTTGTTCAAACATGGTTGTGGTCAGACAGTCTTACCATGCTTCTTTCTCACCAACACAGGGTGAAAAACATCCACGAGAATTGTTGGTTAACATGGAAGGTGGTCAAATTTTAATCAGTCTAAGTCTAATTTAGGGAAGAGCTGAGGGCACCTTTCCTGACGTTCACCAAAGGCAAAATAAAGCACTGTGTACCAGCATTTGCTACTGCTACAGCTCACAACCATGCTTCAACGTGGCTTCCTACACAGAGAAGCTGGGGCTGCAGTGGTGTGTTACCTGGATTATTCTAGCGATAAAGAACACCACTAGACATTAAAAAAGGCAAACTCAATTCCCCCCACCCCCAATCAATTTTATCAGTAGTTTTTCCAAAAAGAAAACAGGTCATATATACATACATATACACGCACACAGGGATAGCTCAGGACTACATACAACTTCTAGGATGGCAACAGTAAGGGTATGACAACACGGATGTCAAAAGAAGCCGCTGTGCTTCTCCAGCCCTTTGCTACATAATTTGGAGGCCTCTGCTACCCAGATGGCATTTGAGAAAGAGAGAGAGGGAAGGAGAGAGGGAAGGAGATATTTTCTGCCTTTTCCAGAAGGCTTGGGCAAATGAACTTGCAGGTTCTAGGAACAGCGAAGATTTGTGTCTGGTGGCAGCTGATGGCCAAAATCTGAGCAGCAAAGGGCGTGGAAGCGAAGAGAACCAGACAGGTAGAGACAGAAAGACAGACAGACAGACACAGCGACAGAGATGAATGCCAGTCCCAACTGAGGTGCAGGCTAGATGTATGTCGTCCTTCCACTGATCCTTGCTCCCATTGTGGGGGTGTGTGTGTATAGGACTGCGTCACTGGGGCTGCCTGCTCCAGTCCTTGCACAGACGAAATGCCCTGGGGCAGTTCTGCCTGAATAAGGACTGCAGGATTAAAGCCACTGGTTCTCTGCCTTCAGACACATTGATTGAGGGTGAAAATGAACTTGTGAGGTTTAGTGTGGCTGGAGACAAGGGAGAGGAAAGCAAGGGAGAAAAGGAAGAAAGGAAGGGGGCGGGTTAAAAGGGAAGAGTACAGGAGAAGGTGAGAGGGAGACTTGAATATAGGCTGTCAGATATTCCAAAGAATGGGAGCAGGAGCCCATGGCAAATCATATTCTGAAGCCTCTTGACACCAAAAGCAGGATGACTGTAAGGAAAGGCCCCATGCGTCTGGTTTAAGCCTGAGCTGCTTTACTTCAGAAATAAAAGAGACTAAAGGGGAAATCAATGCACAGGTCTCCAAGCATCCTTGGGATCTGAACACCTTGATATCTCGCTGGCCTTACTGCACCAGTACTCAGGACTCAACAAAACTGCAGCCCTTGGAAGACTTCCTACTGGTATTTGGAAACCTCTTCAGAAATGCAGTATGTAAAGTACTCAGCCCTCCTGAGCCTGATACACAAATGCCAAACCACTACCCAGCACACCTGGGCACAACAGACCTGACCAACATTTTCCAGGGGAAGGAATACAGCAAGATGGGTTTTGGGTTCCTCTATCCTTCTTCATAGGGCTGCAATTTCCTGAAACCCCTAGGTACTACGTCTCCCAGATGCCACGATGGATCAGATCACACACAACATTGTACCTTCCTGTTTATTCCTCCTGTCACCTTTCCTATTTAAAAACAAAACAAAACAAAACAAAACAAACCTAAACCAAACCATTTCTATTAACCCTCAGACCTGACACAATGCTCGATTTTCAGAAAACAAGTACTGCTTCAACAGGAGGGCAACTTATAAGGGGAAATACTCCATTATTTCACACAAGCCACAAGTCAGCAATTCCCTGTCCCTGGTAGTTCTCATCCTGTATCCATGCACACCCCCTGGCTCTTGTCACATCTGCTGTATCGCATTGTGTACCTGTCACGCGCACCTCCTCCTCTGTACATCCTTCAGCATCCACAGATGCACTCAGACACGCAAGTACTTTTGTGGTCACCAAGTAGCACAGGTGTGATGTGTACCAGTCCAGATCTTTTGGCTCAGTCATCCTCAGGCACTCCCAGAAACAGCTGACATACACAGAGGTACCCGCACATGCAGCCATGCTCAGAGGCACTGGCAGAACCCCTTGGTGGCAGGCTCACAGGTAGGCGCAATCCCTCCCCAACATCCTCTCAAGACAGACAGACAGAATCAAACACACGACATCACCACTGTCACTGGTGTCCACTGGTGCTCTGGAGACACACATGCTCCCACCTGACCATGCCTCCGTAACTCACACATCTGCACGCCTCGAGCTGCCCACTGTAGCCGGATGGACCAACTTCTCAGCTAGCCACAGGAACCCATCCAGCTCAGCAGGCACCGCTATGAGCATCGCTTTGGTGGCAAACAAAGATTCAGCCACACTGGCAGGGGAAAGGATGAAGGAAAAAGGACCCTACGGACCAGAAAGGTGTTGGCTTCTCTCTCCAGCTGAGAGAATGGACACTGCATTAGCAGCTTTCTCAGTGGCTCAGGGTCTGGTCATTTTTCTCCCATCACTTTGGGCACAGTAGTGCAGAGCACAAATCAAACTTGATTTCCCCCTCTGACACAGCACAACAAATTGTAATGAGAAACTTTCTTTGCCTGGAGGAGGGGACAGCAGGCTGTCAGTCAGCTTCACAGCACTGAACTCTGGGCTATGTCTGCTGATGTGGAAAGGAAGGAAATGCAAGCCCGTGCCTGGGGCTACTTCAGGGATGATATATTCCAAATTTGCTATCTTTTATTCAACTCCTATAACGTTTTCATTCCTATTATTGTTATAATAGATAGTAATCATTTTTATCACCATAATGTTTTCCTCCGAGGAACTTAAAATGTTTTGGAAACACTAATGACAATGCTTTCTTAACTGAGGGAATAATAACAATAATCTCCAATTTACTGATAGGGAGACTGAGGCATAGGGATCTAGGCAGAGTCAAAGGAATACAACCCACAGGCCCTACATCCCAGGTCCCATATATTACATCATCTTTCATTTTATTCCCCAGATGTCATGCTTGGTCTTAGCACTTAGAGAAGTTGAAGCATGGTAGATGTGCTTTGGAAATTCTTTTCTTTTTTTTTTTTAATAGCAGATTAACCCCCTGCCCTCCCTCCCCTTAGTTACTTAAGGAGTGGCTTAGCAGTGGCCCAAAATATGAATATTTTTTATAAATAAAACTGAATATTTACAGAAAATTCTGAAAACTCTTAATTTTGTGACCAGGAGGTTAGATGCACAATGCTTACAGAGAAGCAAAGTTCTGAAAATGCAGTTATGGAGTAAGATTGAAAATAAAGCAATTTATGAGTGAATTTGGCAGAAACTGTGCCACTCTCTGAAGTTTTCATATCTGCCAGATTTTAACCTGTGCTTTGCACGTTATCAGTGGTGTGAGATGCATCTCTGTGTGACCTGGGGGCTGGTTGGGAGGACCTGGGGGGACCGGGGAGGTGTTCCCAAGTTGCAGTAAGCAAGTGGGCCTAATGTGATGCAATTGGACTTACCACTTGACATATTTCCATGCCATGGAGATGTTTTAAGTGGGGGCTTCCCAAAGGACTCAGAAATACTGAAGACAACCTGGGGGCCTGCCTCATGGGTACACGCCTTCTCACTGTGTGTGAATGCACAGCCATGCTAACAAACATATGCTGAGTTTGACATGCAAGTCTACACTCACCCACAGGCATGCAGATGAACATGCCTGCATACAGGAGACCTTCAAATCTAAACACCCACCCATGAACAAATCAGACTTGCACATTAGGATAGCTACAATGGCTCAGAAAACATCTTCATATACACAGTTATATACAAAACAACTTGTGTGTCTCCATCAACAACCACTCACAACACAAATACGTATGCTTGCATACACACTCTCTTTCCCCCACACACAGATTCATGTCTGTACACTGTCCTGTGGATTTGTAGCCCATACGCAGGTATCCAGACACATTCAGGAACATATACTGCAACCAATGGAGTATACACACAAAGACCCACACATGCACACTCACATATAGCTTAACGAAGGTTTTGGTCTGGGAAATTCCTTTTCAAGAAACAGAAATAATTGTCAAAAGAATAAACAGAGCAAGGGGAACTGCACAACAGATGCAAGTGCATACCTACTCACACACCACAGTGCCTGTCAGTCAGGGTTCCCACCACAGCTACAGCTATCACAGCTCAGCACCTGCTGGGCATGCTTCCTCTGAGTGCAAATTTCTGGTGAACCTCACAGAGATTCAGGCTTACATGTCTATGGACTCGTGTCAGACTAACCTGTGCCAGGTGTCTCTGTCTTCCCTGACTGACCACAGAGAAAGCTGTCCCTTAGCTCCAAGAGCAGCACATTCTAGGGCGCTACCACAAATGTCCATCGGCTTCTAATACATTGGGCAGAAACATCTTACCTGCACCTGACCAGGCTAAACATCTCCAATTAGTGGAGTTTGTTGGCATTTTTTTTTTTTCCAGACTCCAGGTCTACTGGAACAAGACAAGACAGCGTACAGAAACACAAATAGCAAGAAAGCAACAAGCTCCTGAGGAGAAGGGGAGAAGTGTATCTGATAAACTGTCTCACACTGCTTGGGAAGATGACAACTGTCCATCCAAGATGGGCTGCTACTTCCAAAGCCCATCTGCCACAGATGTAACATATCAAGTGCTGCTAGCAGGAAGGGAATCTGACAGGACAAACCAACATACAATACATTCTCTTATTCAATAAGGGTTATAAGTGCAAAGGGATTTCAAAACATTTCAGAACAAACTCCATCCATAGCTGCTGCTCATTTATCAGTGCATCAAAGATTGTGCAAGTTTTTAGTAACAAACGTTAGAAACTAGTAGCAAAGGATTTGCCTAGATAAAAAGAGAAGATTTAAACATGCCAGGTAACAAAAAGATGTGTGCAGAAATCTGTAAAAACTGTATAGAAGGAAAGGATTCTTTAGAGGAAACACAGGGACCATTATGAAATGCTGTTTATAAGCCCTATTGAAAGAGTCAGGGCCTCTCCTGCTGCCTCCTCAACTAAGACAGGCAATGGGTTTTTGGACAGAGACACACCCTCATTCTTCACAGACTTCTGTAACCAAAAACTGGACTCTGGGCCTTCGTTGACATGAACTTGAATTTAGACAGGGAATGGAAAAGAGAGGGAGCCTTGTCAGTGGTAATTAAACACACCAGCACGGATAGCCCTGGAGACTGAAGATCTGAACATAGCACAGTTAGCAGCAGTGTGACCTTCTTGACAACATGCCGAGCCTGAAAGCGACTTACCCTGCTTAAATTTAGCATCTGAGAGCTGGGTGTCTAGACAAACCCAACAAACCTAGACAATCTCAAGTCACTGGATGGGCACCTGCAGAGAGCAATTCGTTTCCCCTGCCATAGACACTTATGGGGAGGGATCAGTTGGTGTGGGAAGGTGTGTATTTCTCTCCACTATGTGTAGAAGGATGCCTGGGTGATTATCCGTCTTCCTCTCAGATGACTGAAGTTTAATGGGATGTATATCAAAGTGATTTAAACCATGACATAAAAAGTTCTTTAATTTATACAAAATTACTGTGAACTTCTTCAAAAGAATCTATTAGATTTTCGTGCCATTACAGGGTTTCTGGCTATGATAGGCCCCCATTTATTTGGAAAAACAGAAGGACTTCCCTCCTTTCTACTTGGAAGACTTTTCTACAGACTCAAATATATCAGTCAGGAAAATCTTGCTGATGTTTAGCATAACTCATCTCCTATTAACTGTAGTTATTTCCTCACTTACCATGTACAGTTCTGCCTCTGTGGATGAGACTTGAACATTTCCACAATCTGAAGGCTACCAGCAGTTCCCTGTTTAGTTTTCTTGTGACAAGTGTGGATTAAAAAGACTGTCATGTTATTTGTTAAAATTAACAACTTCGACCTGCTGATGATTGTAATTTCCCTCTACAAACTTGGCCCAATTCTAATCTGTCTCTAGTAAAAGGGTAACCAAAATTGTTTCCAACATTCTCGGTGAAAATAGAACAGAAAGTACGACACTTAAGAGATGCAAAAAAAGCATTTTACAGTTAGAAACTATCTTCCACTCTCTCAAAAGACAAGTAAAATAGACTAGTGTCAAATCAAATATTTCATTCATTCAATATTTCATTCAATTTCCTTGTTTCAGAATTAAAAAAAAAGAAGAAAGTTAAACAGAAATTAAAGTATAACCAAAATATGAAAACATTTTGTTTGAGGAGTTCAAAGTAAGGCATTTTGATTTTTTCAAATCATCTACATTTTCTTCTAAAGACAGCAGTGAGTGAAAACTGCTGTCACTTTTCTGCTTGCAATGGATTGCCTCTACAGTACACAATTCCAAGCTGGAATGTTTATTGAACAGCAGCATCATTCTGCAAATTCATGATTGATTTGCTCTTCACTAACATCTTTACAGCAATTTTATTTCAGTCTTGCTACTTTCTTGTTTTTTCTAAGCTGGATTTTGTAGAAAATTTTTTGTCTGTGCTCATAATGTCAGTGGGTCCTTTGTAGTCTTTCTTTTGGGAATGTGTGTACTTCCCGCCTGTCCTTTGTCTATTTATTCAGTAATTCTATATCCATCCACCTCCAAAGAAAGAGGAAAAGCTTGCCTGATGTGATTTATTCCCTTGAACACCAGCTGTTCATTTCAGTCTCCATGGCTCATTCAATCCTTCACCTGTCTGCTGAGATGGGCACCAGTGGGGCCAATCAGTGTCAGTTGTTCTGGTGGAGTTTATGAGATGGAGCAAACCAAACTGGGCTGAAACTCTGGCACATTGTTTTTTTCAGGCTTTCTGTTTCGTTTTTAATTTATTTATTTATTTATTTATTTATTTATTTTTTCAAATTAGAAACTAAACATTAGGAGCAGGATCCTCTAAACAGAGATGATTTTGTCTTTATTCCTTTTGGAGGAAGCCTGGGTGAGGAGGCACCAGGAGGAATCTTGGTTTGGTTCCCGCAGTTCCACCTCGAAAGAACTGACCTTTAGATCTCTATGGGGTGGAGGGTATTGAACTGCCATGGGAAGTAAAGCATAACACTGGGTAGACCAAAGTGCTGGCCTGGGACTTTTCTAGCAGCTTCCCATGGCACAAATAGCTTTTTCACTTACGCTCCACATTTCCCATCACTTTTCCTGCTATACAGTTTAATTCATGCCAGGCGGATTATGAAGGGAAGAGAATGATGCAACAATCAAAAAGGCCTTTAAGTCGTTCCAAAAATTAAAAGCAAAGAGAAACAAAACAAAACAAAACAAAATAAAAAGAGAGAGCTTCAAAACTAAACAAAAAACTCTGAAAACAAACTCAAAAGAAAGGAGGAAGGGGGAGGAAAAATAAAGAACCCGGGAAAGACAAATGAATGTTAGAGCAGGCACGATCATGGACAGACGCCAGCTACTTACGTTCACCTCGGTGATTGCTATATCAACAATGCTACCCACAACAATCAAGGCGTCAAATGTATTCCATGCATCACAGAAATAGTGCTGCATGTGGCAGAGAAGCCAAGGAAAGAGAAAGAGAGAGAAAGGAAGAGAGAGAAAGAGCAAGAGTGAAAGAGAGAGAGAGGGAGAAAGAGAAAAGGAGAGGGAGAAAAGAGGGAAAAAAGGAAAAAGTAAAATAAATTAAAATAAAAAACAAAACAAAACAAAACAAAGCATGAAAGAGGGAGAGAAGAGGAAAAAAATAAGAAAAGAAAGAGGTTACGTGGGCATATTAAATAGTCTCTTACCACTCTACAGTATTGGTTGCTCAAACCTCTGTAACGTTTCACATGATGGAGGGTATCAACAAAAGCCTGGTTAGTCAGAAAGTTACTCTCAAGCATGTCTACCTTTTGGAGGGAAAAAAAGCACACACACCCCAAACTCTGTGCGCTTTCACCAGTCACAGCCTTGGGGCGAGCTATGACAAGTGAAAAAGAAGGAGGTGTTTCCCCCCCTCCTTTTTTTTTCCCTGGGAGAAGGAGAAGGACGACGGCAAGTTCAATAAAAGCATGACTAGAGGAAAAAAAAAACAGAAAAAAAAAAAAGAGAAAGAAAGAGAGAAAGAGAGAAGGAACAGCAGAGGAGGAGGAGGTGGTGGTATCCTGGGGAGGGTAGAGTAATACTCACATTAGTTTCACTGAGAATGACGTCTATAATGCTGCCAATTACGATGAGGAAGTCAAAAACATTCCAAGGATCACTAAAGTAACCCTACATAAGGAAGGGGCAGGCAGGATGGGGATTAAAAAGGAATGTTAGACAGACAAAAACAGTTCAAAATTACCATTAGAATTACTGCCCTGATACCTCAGGGGGTTTTCCTCTCAAGTCTACTTGCTGCTTCTCAAGCCGTAGCCCAGTCCTGGCGTCCCTGACTTGTGTGAGCAGCCACTATCCAGCCAACGCGATCCCAGGCCAGCCACCCCTCACCTCCGACCCTGAGACGGGGGCGAAGGGGAAGCCATGTAGATCACCTTGAGCATGGCTGCTCTCAGGAGTAGGGGTTGCAGGACCAGATCCTCCAGATATCTCTGATTCCTAGCAACATAGCTCCCTTGCCCATCTGGTTTAGATTTGGCTGGGGGAAGAGGACAGGAATGGTGTCATATTGTTCTCTCAAAAAAAAGGCTCCCCTTCTGCCAGGGTGAATACAAATTCACCAGTCTGTTTTCCAGATATACTGCTCTGTGCTGCAGCTGAGAACAGCCAGGTGCTGTGGCACAACAGAGCAGAGAGCACAGTCGAGCTGGGGATGTGCTATGCAAACCTCACAGGTTGTCACCTGTAACTTTACCCAGCCACAATAATTATTATGACAGCCATTAGCCTAACAGTTTCTATTACTAATGCTTTAGCTCCTGTCTTAAAACTACTGGAGTAGGACTGGTATCTATGTTACTCTGAAAGCACATCTGCACCACTAAATGAAAGTATGAATGCAGTCTGTGCTGGTGCATGCCACTAGGAAGGGGTAAGGATGGGAGCAAAGCTGGTTTTAACAAGTGCTCAGAGTGAGACCTGTCACTCACTCGTACTAAAGACAGTGCCACAGCATCACTGTGACATTAGCTGTATAGGACAAGCTATGGCAGATCCGCTAGCATGTGCTAAACTCATACCTTCACTTTACTGTGCAGAATTACTTTGAGAGCTACCTCAAACATCTCATTGTCCTAAGCTAATCAGCACTGCTTTTCTTCCCCATCCTGCATGATTTTTGGCTGGATGATTCATAAGGATACAGGACCTTTTCTCAAAAAGTCCTGGTCAGCCTAGAAGATGAGCTTCTATATGTAAACTTCCTGTCCAACTCAATGTCATGAGCAAAGAAAATGTATCTTGGCCCACTGAACACCTGTGCCAACCTTTCCGCTTGTTCTGCAATCCTAAAAGGAGGTAAACAAACAAAATTCTCTGTGCTCCTTTTATGTGTTTTGGTTTTGTGAGCATGGGCTACTCTGACCTCCCTGTTTCCCAGCTGCAGCATGTCTCCAGTGAGACTGAACCCAAGTTGCACTGCTACTGCTATTCTTAGCCAGAGAGTCAGGTCATGGGTAAAGTGCGAGTCTGTGTTCCCAGGCAGCGTTGTAGAAAGCAAAAAGGAGAAAAGAAAAAAAAAATCCCAGTACTGGCACTGCATAAGCCAGGCTTGGGAACCTTAAATTACTGTGGGCTCAACCATTACTTAGAGCAGGCACTGGCAAAAAGGGTCTTTCTAAACTCTGAAACACTGCCTACCAGGATGCTTTGAGACTTGTAGTTATATGTGTGGGGCTGGGAAAAAAAAAAAAAAAAGGCAGAGAAAGCCACTGTCCAACTGGTTCCACAGCAGTGAAGAGAGCTGATGGAAAGGACTTCGAAATCTTCTTAACACCAGAAAAAAAAAGCTTTATTCTGTAATCTGAAATAGGCAAATCTTATCAGATCTACACTGAGAGGAATAATCGTCCCATGACTACTCATTACTACACAATTAGCTACAACAGGGAAGAAGGAAACAGGAGCAAAAGCAAATTCAGAGAATATTATTATTCAGCGCCCAGCCTAGAAAATACACAACAAATATTAGAATGAATTCAGCAGTGATGTCCAGCATCGTTAGCAACCAGATGGACCTAGAATAAAACTGTAATTAGACTTCACCAAGAGGAAGGGAAGGGAGAGAACAGCAGATTAAATTGTAGAGCCAAACGCATTTTGAATAAATAAAGGACAGACACAGATCATACAGAGTTGCAGAAAGTGCCTTTGCAGCCTGATGCGACCTTGGCAGAGAAGACACTTGGAGGATCAAAGAGAATGGAGTAGAAAACAGACCCAATCCTCCTGCCCCATTCATGTGCACATTCCTGCTGAAGGCTATGGCACTGCTTACATGCCAAATTAATATGTGCATTGAATAGCATGGCTATCCTTCCATTTCCTTCACAAATTGAACACTTCAGGAACTATTAAGGATTTCAACAGAAACGCAAACAACTCCAAAAAAAAAAAAAATGGAGTTTGCTTTTGGGCAGCTGCAAAGGTGAAGATCCAAAACATGTTGTTCATGCTTTGCCCATGAAAATGATGACTCTCTATTTTAAAATTTGTGGTGATGCATAGGTGATTATTTTTACTATTTTTACAATAATTGGCATCATACTGCAAAGAATATTTTGGGGGTAACCAAATTCACAATTTCTTTTTACTGAGCAACTCTGGATATAAAGCTCAACAGCCACTGCTGCCGTTAAAACAGCATTTGCTGTTGGTACAAAACCCAGGTGACAAGCAGCAATGAATCCTGTCCTCAGATGACCAATGAAACCAGTGAATTCAGTATTGCTCCCAGTTGCAGCAATGTAACCTCACCAGAAGCAATGACATTGCACTGACAGAGTTGGCACATCTCAGGAGAGATTCAGGCCTGGAAAGAAAAGGACCCTTTTTCATTGCTGTCACAAATAGCTGCTTTGGACTTTTGTGAGACCACAGCGTATCTGGAATCACTGCTAAATTCTGTGGAGTTTCTCCAGAGTTACGCTGTGAGCTCTTCCCCCTGGGATGCTCTGCTGAGTCTCATCAGCCAGCTCCTTGCTTGAAAGTCATGGGCTGGCCTGCTCTGGGGTCACAGGAAGACCAGTTCTATGGCATGTTATTGTGTGGCTGGGAGATGGACTCAGAGAGCTCTTCTCTTCCTCCTGTACCTCTTAGGTGAGTGATAAAGAGGAACCATGGATATGAATGCAGTTTTACTCAACCCCACATCCAATATGCTAGCGTTGAATTAAAGAAACGCATGAATTTTAAAACCTTCCTTTCCTCCTCACCTGCTCCCTCTGTTTCAAACAGGAGGGTGAAAAACAGGAAGATATTATTCACAGTAAGAGAGCTCAAAGAAAACAGAGAACATAGATGCTTCATTTGTGTGCAAGGTAATGGAATCCTTCCTAAAAATCTACCCTCCTTAGAGACATTCACCTATGAATGGCCATGTGATTACTTAGCTTTGGATCAGACCCCATCATCTTGTCAGGAGTTATAAGTCCATATCAAGAGTGAATTACACCCCCACCCCAGGGACTTGCCTCTTGTGACCTCAAAGTACCTCTTCAAGCCACATTCCTCACTGGAGTATACCAGGGTGGCTAATGAAAGACAAGCTGAATGAAGGAAGAGCTTTCACTCTAGTAAAGAGGTTGTATTTCCAAACTATTTTTCCCACCAGAAAGTTCTGTATACTTTTCCCAAGGGGATGGAGGTCTGACTGGAAATGAATTGATGGCACTGTTTGTTTTTGCAGTACAGGAATTTAGAGTGCAATACCATATTTTACCCTTAAAGGGAGACACTTCACCCTGGTTTAGCTGTAAAATTACATGTCACATTATGGCAGCCCAAGGGGCATGCTGGGGAAGGGTAGTCACCCTCTCTTGTGGGAGTCCTCTGGAGATCTATGAAGCTTTTAGGGAGAAAGGAGGACAGAAAGAGACCAGGAGGATTGGATTGAATATTCAGGAAGCACAAAATAACCCCACCATTAGAGAACAATTTTTTCCCATTTTTTTATTTCCCCAAAGATGGCAAAGGATCATCACATGATCAATATGTTAATGAAAGGCTGAGTATAAATATGCAGTAGCTGACTGGAATGGAATCTCATTTGTGCAAGGGGAGCAGACATTACAGCATTTCAGAATGAGTATGCCAATCATTTTTAGGTTTCCTAGTCACTGAGATTAGCTATCAAAGAAGCTGGGCTTTGTTTTGGTACTAATGGAGCCATTGAAATCTCTGGAGACCACTTCTTTTACTTTCTTTGAATTTGAGATCCTAAATGCAGTATCTAAGAAAACTCATTAATAGCAGGGAAAATCACCCACTGGAGTCTGTCTGAAGGTCTGAGCTCAGAGTTACCTGGGACCCATAATAAGAACGTGAGGTAGCTGGAGAGCTATACACCTATGCTGAAGCACAGAAATCCTCAGTGGAAGGGTGCTGTTTGAGTCATGGTACCAGCTGGGTTATGAGCATCCAGGCCTGTAGGAGCTGCAGGGTCACTTCTGTATTAATTGATGTGGAGTTATTTGTCTGCTTAGACCCAGGTTTTCTTTTCCATCTCTTACGAGGTGGTTAGCAAAAATTAAAAACAAAAAACAAAAAACTCTGAGAGAAAAGCCTCTAAGGATGAAGAGCACAGCGAGGGCCAAGGGTATTCACTGGGTGGGATCTGCATGTAGGTCAGATGCTTTCCAGTGAAAGAAGCTGCTACAGTGTCATCGGAAAACAGGGAAAGATATGCATGCATGCATACATGTATGCATGTATGAATACAGAAAGGAAGTATCAAGGGAGAGAAAATGAGACAGATAGATAACTACAGGGCCTAAAAGGAAAGCTAACTGACAGAAGAACCTTGCCACCTTTTATCTGAAATGAACCAACATACTCAAATGACAAAAAGAAACAATAATCTTAATCAAACAGAAAATATATATAGGAAGGAGAGAAAGGGAACTATTTTCTGATATTCAGCATGATTTCTTATAAAAAATATCCTGCTGATTGTAAAGGGCACCAAAGCAGACTTTGCTGGTAACTTGAAAAGTGAGATGAACTGTCACAGTTTGGCTGATGCTTAGTATGTGAATTATTTTCTGAAAATGCATCAGGCTACTTGGAGTTGTGAGAAACAGTTCTCAGACTCCATTAAAAGAGGATTTCCCGGAAAGAATTTTTGCAAGGGACAGTTTCATTGGAAAACAGAATCAAATCAAATGACATTTACACAGTACTGTGACTTTTGGCATACCTTCTCATAGCAGATTGGAGAGATTTGCATGTATCCTGAGAAATCTTATAAAGCTACAATAGCTGCTGACACCAAATGGAGATAATGCAAATTCTGTTATGCTGAGATACCGTTTAGCAATAAAAGCAATCAGAGAAATTAGCAGAACCTAATAGAGAAGGAATAAAGTGGAATAAAGTGGAGGATGCAGCTGTTTGAAGCTCCTGACAAGCTGTGGGAAAACAGCATCTATTTGCATACTATCTATCAGCTCTCATCCATTGATGGATTAATTCTGAGACACAGGCTCCCTGCAGTTCACCTACCAGTCACTGTAATGAGTCACTGCTGCAGGGAATTGCACAAGTCCCCCCTGTTCTCCATCAAATCTTTCTGCAGACAGGGAGCAAGGAGAGTTTTTCAGCTCCCCAGACTGTTCCAAAGGTGTGCTTGGTTCTGAAGAGTTCTCCTGCCTCTCTCTGCTTATTCCATAAGAAAACAAGACCTACTTGTAGAACAGGATAGGTGCTCAATAATGTTGATATTTTCCTTTATCCTCTCTCACTCTGTTTCATGCTCTCTCTCACAACTCCCACATAAAGATGTCAGTGAAAGCGGACAGGTGTCCTTTGGTGCCTGATGGCCTGTCTGGACATACTGGACACTGTTTGACAGAAACAAAGGAGTTGTAGGACTTGAATGGCTCTGTGATCTGGATAAAGACCGCAAATGTTTATTTCAAGGTCACTGGTACAAATCTGGGGTAGCTTGTTACTGGTTAGAAGTGACCACCTTCTGATTATTTTGTGCAAGCCTGTAGGTCCTGAAGTGAGTTATTGGTGTCACAACTTCTAGTAGACAAGTATCTGAACCACAGGAAAAGAAAAAGAAAAAGAAAAACAAAAACAAAAACACCATTGCCTGAATGGAGGTCCCCAACCCCCATTTTACAAACTTAAACAATTATGGAGGCTGGAACTGTATAATCTCTTGTGTCATAACAACCCTTTTTTTATGCTCTCCACACCTACAGATAATAAACAAAATTGTGGAGACATGCTTAGAGAAGTCTTCATCATATCTGTTCTGTGAACTGGGAATTCCCATTTCCAGATCTTGCAACCTAGGTCTTTCTACCAGAACTCATGGGAGGTTTAAAGTGCAATGTTATGGCCACAGGTCCTCCAAAGACTGGGGCAGAAACATCACAAAGGCAATATGGAATGCAATATTTATTGTGGAAGCATCTCTTATTTTTGGGAAAGATTGTATTTCAAAGCAACGTGCTGGGAAGGACTTAGGAAATGATAACAGCCTCCGTCCTCAACGCTGATGATGGACTTCGGGACCCCGGGTGCCCTGAGCTGGAGGACCGTGACAGTGGGAATGATAAACTCCCAACCGACCCTGAACGTGTGCGGGATTTGCTGCTCCATCTGGATCCATACAAGTCCATGGGTCTGGATGGGATTCATCCCAGGGTGCTTAAAGAGCTGGCTGACGTCATCGCGAGACCTCTCTCAATTATTTTTCAACGGTCTTGGGAATCTGGAGAGGTCCCAGTGGACTGGAAGGTGGCAAATGTTGTGCCAATTTTCAAGAAGGGCAAGAAAGAAGATCCTAGCAATTACAGGCCTGTCAGTCTCACGTCAGTGCCTGGTAAAATTATGGAGAAGATTATCCTGGGAGTTATTGAAGCGCACCTGGGGGACAATGCAGTCATTGGTCCCAGCCAACATGGGTTCACGAGGGGTAGGTCCTGCCTAACAAATTTGATTTCTTTTTATGATAAGATCACCCATCTAGTCGATCAAGGGAAACCAGCTGATGTGATCTTTTTGGACTTCAGCAAAGCTTTTGATACAGTTTCCCATAGGATCCTGCTGGACAAAATGTCCAGCATACAGCTAGACAAAAACATCATACGATGGGTGAGCAATTGGCTGACGGGCAGGGCTCAAAGGGTTGTGGTAAATGGGGCCACATCAGGCTGGCGGATGGTCACTAGTGGGGTCCCTCAAGGCTCCATTTTAGGGCCAGTCCTCTTCAATGTTTTTATAAACGACTTGGATGTTGGACTAGAAGGAGTTTTGAGCAAATTTGCCGATGACACCAAACTGGGAGGAGTTGTAGACTCGGCTGAGGGTGGAAAGGCCTTGCAGAGAGATCTGGACAGATTGGAGAGCTGGGCAATCACCAACCGCATGAAGTTTAATAAGAGCAAGTGCCGCGTCCTGCACCTGGGACGGGGCAACCCTGGCTATACGTACAGACTGGGCAATGAGACGCTGGAGAGCAGCCCCGCAGAGAGGGATCTGGGGGTTGTGGTTGACAGCAAGTTGAATATGAGCCAGCAGTGTGCCCTGGCAGCCAGGAGGGCCAACCGTATCCTGGGGTGCATCAAGCACGGCATTGCTAGCCGGTCGAGGGAAGTGATTGTCCCGCTCTACTCTGCGCTGGTGCGGCCTCACCTTGAGTACTGTGTGCAGTTCTGGGCACCACAGTACAAAAAGGATGTAAAACTGCTGGAGAGTGTCCAGAGGAGGGCGACGAAGATGGTGAAGGGCCTAGAGGGGAAGACGTATGAGGAGCGGCTGAGGTCACTTGGCCTGTTCAGCCTGGAGAAGAGGAGGCTGAGGGGAGACCTCATCGCAGTCTACAACTTCCTTGCGAGGGGGAGTGGAGGGCCAGGCGCCGACCTATTCTCCTTAATCGCCAGTGATAGAACCCGCGGCAATGGCGTCAAGCTGAGGCAGGGGAGGTTTAGGTTGGACATCAGGAAGAGGTTCTTCACTGAGAGGGTGGTTGCACACTGGAACAGGCTCCCCAGTGAAGTAGTCACTGCACCAAGCCTGTCTGAATTTAAGAGGCGTTTGGACTGTGCACTTAGTCACATGGTCTAAAGTTTTGGGTAGACCTGTGCAGTGCCAGGAGTTGGACTTGATGATCCTTATGGGTCCCTTCCAACTCGGGATATTCTGTGATTCTATGAAATATGCTGAAACTGGATGATTCAACTAGCTGACCCTGATGTCAGAGCTAAGAGCCTGGATTGCTCTTAGCTGCCTTTGAAGAGAGGGTGAGAAATGCCTCAGAACAGTAATGTCTAAGGCCTCCTTGGTATAAATGCATGAAAATGGAGTCAGAATAACAGAAATCTTTCTTACAAATGCTGTTGGTCACCAAGAAAAAGTGAAATAAACTTTCTTGACTTTCCTACAGGTACGTTGTGGCACAGTGATACCCTCTGAGAAGTTGGCCCTTTTTCCTTAGGAACAATAATTACACTGCACTCATTTAACGATCACTGCCCTGCAGTCAGAAACCAGACTTGTTCTCAGCAGAGAGAAACAAAATCAACACCAGTCTTACTGGAAAGACTGAAAAGTGAATGTGATGGCTTGCTATATCTGAACAGATCATTTATCACAAAATGGATTCTGTGAGAATTTTGCTGTCAAATTCCATTAGGAAGAAACTGTAAATACTCAAAGACTTTGCAAAGTCTAGAAAAAGTAGGTCTTAATGAGAATAAACAAATAACTTCTGAAGGCAATAAACCAAACCATCAACATGAAACAAGTGTTACGAAAAGAGCAAAAAGATAGGCTTTGCTATCTAAGACAGTTTCTCTTCTAAAGTAGGACTGACATCCCAACCTGGGGAAGGACAATTGAAAAGAAGTAAAACAAAACCTATAATAACATAACTGACATCTTTCAGAGTGAAAAGCCACTTACTGTGTGGGAAGATGAGACAGTGTCAGGTAATGGGTGGAGAGGTACTCTGAATACAGGGCTGGGCTTGGAATAGTTTCTCTTGTCTCTATATGCACCATGGGAAAAGGCTATGGACTGCTCTGTCGTGGTTGGTGCATGGTTAGTGGATACTCACTGGAAGAAAGGCACAGTCTTCCAGAAACAGGCTGGTAGATATGGCTGATAGTTTTTTTAATAGTTTCTTCTTTTTTTTTTTTTTTTTGTTTGTTTGTAAGTTACCTCCATTTTTAGAAAAGGCTTGGTTTTATATGGATTAGAGTGGTTAGTAAAATAATACTTACTTCTGTGTAGTCCATCAACCACAACTTTCAAAAAGAGTATGGTTACTCTCATTTACACTTGGGGAAGCAGGAATATAGAAAACTAAAGTCTCTGAAGTCCTACAAAAGCCAGATGGATGACAGAGAAGAGAAATCAACGCTCTTAGACTTCATTCCAGTGACCATTTGTCAGTGGAAATGTCATTTCCTAACACAATGAACAGTTCTTAACAGGGGCTGTATCACAGTCTTATCTGGTATTATTCTTACATGTAAAGAAGATTCACATCTGTGAGAACTTTTGACCCTTTAAAATAACCTCATGTGAAGTGATAGAGGGTTGGGATTTTTCTTCTGTGAGAGCAAGTCACTTTTCCCTGGAACTGTTCCCTTTACCTGCTGCTGCTGACGCCATCTATGCTGTTGTGAATGAGACCCCAGTGCACCATCCCACTGGGCTTTTAACATTGTGTGAATAATTGTCTATATTAAATAATTAAGTGTAATAGCTAATACAGTACTTCCCACACTGTTGCATTGTGCAGTCATATCATTAGTTTTGATCATTTATAATGACATTAAAACCCTCAAGTGCCAGACTGAAAATAAATCTGTCACAATGTTGCAGTAATATGCAAATTCTCTGGGTAGGTTTGCTGTGAAGGAAATGGTCCTCTCATTGAAGCTCTTATGCAGTTTCTTTAACATTTTTTTCTGCCTGCTGAATTCTCCATTGATCCTTCAGAAAGATGGAGGATTGCATAGCTCTGGCTGATCAGTGTCAGAAATTTCACACATTCTATATAATAATATTTAAAGGATCTATATGTGTGCAGAGAATTGTTGGCTTCTTCCTCCACAAAAGAGAACGTCCTGCAGTTAAACAATGATTGTAACAGGGAAAGCAGCAGATCAAACAGCCTTTTTGTCCCTCATCAATTACTTCTACCATGACATGAAAGGACCGTTTTTTTTTGCACAAAGAGAGAAGTTTGTTCTGTACACTTATTTCATTCTTGGCCTCTTCTTTGGAGGCAGCAACAAGGAAACCAACTGCGATCAGCTCTGCTGGTGCCTTTCTGTGAAGTACATTTTCCAGGAGGAAATTGGAAAGAGACTGGTATAGTTCATACAGGATGTCAACCAGTGTTCCGAGGGAAGACTTTGATGCTTCCTGACCCAGATTCAACAAGAGGTATGAGCTAGGAATTACTGCAAAATTCCATTTCTCATCATCAGTCTAGTTTCTTCTGTTACATTCACCTACCAACTGTTTTCACACTGCATGACTTGTTTAGGTGGTGTCACGCCTATGCCATCTCAGAATATAAGCATATGCACAATAGAAAAACTTTAGTCTGGCACTACTTTCCTTTCCTTTGAAGTGTCGGGAATGGCCAGACTTCCCCTCCCACACATACTCGGGAACTGGTGAGGAACTCAGTGAAATCTAGAAGTATCAAAGAGGATTCACTGTACTTTCACATGATGGAGAAGGCAGTTATTTGCTTGATGACTTGTCATTTGGGGAAATTGTTACTAAAACAACCCATCCCTGAGTGCTCTGTTGCAAATTTCTTTTTCTGTATTAAACTGGAGAATTTGTTGTTTAAGGTTCTACAGTTACATCAGGTACACTGTTTAACTTAATGGGTCAGCACAGTAAAACACCAGGATGTGGTTCCTCTTTCTTTTAATGTCACTTCCATGTCAGATGTCTCCAGAACAGACTCCTGAATAGTTTCAGTTTAAGGCCTGGAATAACAACAGCAGTGTTGTGGCCCTGGGCTAGTGGGATGCCCTTCCATGTTCTGCAATAAAGTCTCAAAGCCAAGCTGCTGTGAAAGGGCAGTGAAAGCACAGACTGTGTTGCAAAAGACCGGGTTAATTTCTTAGTCTCTCTTTTCTTTCTCTTGGATAAAAAGGCAGATGGAAATTCTGTCAAGCAAGCAAAATCATGAAGCAAGTCTACCTGATGACCATCTGTTCCAACCCATGGATGTGTATAAAAGATAGGGATGACCTTATCACCTATGTCCACAATAATTATCACAAGTATTTCTTGACTTTACATCAAAGTCACCTAAACATGCTGCTCTAACATACAGTATATTCAGTATTTGCTTCTGCAGAAAGGACTTAGAAAAGACGCTTATTCTTCCTCCCAGACCTGTAGACGTGAAAGGCTATATGGTCCGTACTCCACATGACATATATGCTATGCCAAATGCATGAAACTCCTGGCAGACAAATAATCACAGTAAAGAGAAAGCAGAAGAATAAGTAATGAGGGATTAAGATTTTTCTCTTTTCTAGTGTACTTCTGAAACCCTTGGGCCTGAATCAGCAGTTCCTTGAGAGCCTCAGACTGACTGCATGCATACTGTGCAGTGTCTGGACACGCACTTCAGAAATGCCAGGGGTTTCTGCTCGTATGGCTGCAGGGCTTGTTGAAGCAGCTGACAGTAATTCCAGCTGGGCTACTGGCTATACAAAAGATGCAGAGGAATATTCAATATATTCAGACTACACCCAGAAAAAAACGGGGTGAAAAAGGAAAACATTTCTGGGGAAACATGCTGTTGTTAACTTTTTGCAACAGAGCTGAGATTATTCCAGAGAAGTGGGGAAATACATTGTGCCCAATTTTTATTGCAAATCATTTTGATGAAACAGTACACAGGGAGGCTCTGGGGCTGAGATACTGATGTGTTCGAACATGGAGACCTGGGATGTCTGCCAGGGAACTTCAATAAAATGTTGAAACACAAAAAGATGTTCATTAGCTTAAAAGCTATGGATTTTAATTCCCTTTTTCATTTTTTTAAAAAACTCTTTCCATGTCCACTTTTCCTTTCATCCCTGTTTCTGATCTTGTTTTCTTTGCATCTGTTTTGTCCAATCATTTATTTCTCCCTTTTATTAATACTTTCCTCTGCCTGGGTCTTTTTTTTTCTTTCTGCCTTAAGGAATATTCTGTCCTTTCCCCCTTTCCATAATCCATGTATGGCTTTTCCTCCCATCCAGGTTTGGTTTCCCTTTTTCTCCCAGACATGGTTCCTCCTATATATTTAGTTCTCTCACTTCCTTCAGTTCACATACTTTATTATCTGACTATTCCTAGTTCTCTCCATGTTACTTCTTACCCAACATCATCATCAAACAGAGCTCACTCTTCCTTTTTGTTGAATGAGGTAATTTTTTCCCACCCACAGATCCTGAAATATATTAGCTTTCTCACCCCTTCTTTTGCCTTTTAATACTCTTGCTCCAACCAAAGGCAGGGTGGTGGCTGGAGACTGCCCTTCCTTTTGCACTAGGTAGATGAACCAGTCAGCAAATGCTCCATGTCTAGATGCTGGCTGCCCAAAACAGAAAGGGTAATACTGAAGCTGAGGAGATGAAACAATTAGAAACCAATTACTTAGGTTAAGAACCTGCCAAAGGCAGCAGAGAATATCTACAAAGAGCCCTTTGACAAATAGAATTGTGTATCTGAGGTCCACAAGAGGGAGGCAGCTATCTGCACCATGGGCTCTGCAGGGCTCTTGTTCATGGAATCGTACAGAATCATAGAATGGCTTGGGTTGGAAGGGACCTTAAAGACCATCCAGTTCCAACCCCCTGCCATGGGCAGGGACACCTCCGACCAGACCAGGTTGCTCAAAGCCCCATCCAACCTGGCCTGGAACACTTCCAGGGATGGGGCAGCCATGACTTCTCTGGGCAACCTGTTCCAGTGCCTCACCACCCTCAGAGTAAAGGATCTCCTCCTAACATCTAATCTAAATCTCCCCTCTTTTAGTTTAAAACCATTTCCCCTTGTCCTGTCGTTGTCTGCCTGAGCAAAAAGTTGCTCTCTACTTTTTTTTTAAGCCCCATTTAAGTATTGAAAAGATGCAATAAGGTCACCCCGGAGCCTTCTCTTCTCCAGGCTGAACATCCCCAGCTCTCTCAGCCTTTCTTCACAGGAGAGGTGCTCCAGCCCTCTGATCATCTTTGTAGCCCCTTGTTCTGAGCCTGTGGATAACCCCTCAAAATTAAGCCTTGTTTATCCTACCTACACATTTACACAGCCTACACTACTAATTTATATGACTATACTTCATCCTAGACCATGTGATTTTTAACCAAACAAGATTCCTATGTCTGTTGGATGGAACTGCAAGGTTTTCAGCAGTTGGCAATAATCCATTTAATTGTAACCAGGTTTCCTGACATTTTTATATCAGTGCAGAATGTCTTTGTTTTCTCCATATAAGCTGGAGAAATAAAATATTACGATGAATGGTGCCAGGGCAGCATCCTAAGCTATATGGGTATTTCTAAACGTACTAGAATGAAGAACTACACAAAGCATTAGATTTCCAAAATTAACCAACCTTGTTTCAGTGGTGCAGGTAATAGATTGGATATAAATTTCAGTTGTTTGTAAAAATGCTGAAGCCTCTATCCTGATCAAGGAATGACTGATTATGATCTTGGTGAGAAAGAAGAATGTAGGTAGTATGAAGCAGCCAGTGTGACTTCAAGAGAGACTGCTCAGAGATCTGTTTATAGGCATAAATGTACTAGAAAGGGAGTAGTAAAAAAGGAACAAAAACAGATGAGTCATTTTGCAGGTTTGAGAAAAGATAACAGTGCATCAAATGCACGATAAATGCTGAGTGAGAGGTGCTTAAAGAGGAATAAAGAAGGGCAAATACATCAGGAGAGAAAGAAACACTAAGGACAGGTAGATCCCTTGGTAAATGGAGAGTAAAAAATAACCATGGGTGATATTCGTGACTTCCACAACTCAGAGGGTCATAGCCCTTCCTGGGATCACATGGGATTATGTGCCTTGTACTGAATGTGAAACTTGTTCGAAACAGTGCACAGAAGTCTGAACTCTGCTACATGAAAATAACATTAAAGAATGTCAAGAATTCAGAGCAAAGTAGCAGTGATAAATGAAGGACTGAGCTAACTATCTGAGGCAGGACAGATGGCGTCGTTACAGGCTGCTTTACAAGTAACATCCATAAACACCCAGGGAAGAAAGGTGCTGACAGTGTCTGGCAAAGGAAATAGTCTTGTGATCTGTAGTCCCTCTGATAGTCATAATTCCACAGAGGAAATCCCCAAGATTCCCTTTCCACACACAGACTTGTATTTGACAAAATACATGATCTTTATGCTTTACTTTATGCATGGGAGTAGTTCCACTGATATATCTTTCAAATTTTGAGATGACAGGGACAGTGGTAGAAAATTCAAAACTCTCAGATTACTAGTTCTGCCCCAGCTAATAAGAGAAATGTTTCCTGAAATAAAAAGTAATGTGGTTCATCAGTAAAACAACTTATTCCAGGGAGCTGGAAAGATCTGAAATTCCTGGAGGAGAATCCATCCCCATATTAGCACTTATGTTGACAGATGGTGCAGCTTCATATGAACAGGAATTTTAAGTCATTTTCTGTGAGTTGAAAAGATAAACTCAAGGCAGGTTTTGTAGAGCAGCTGGTCCTTCATAGACTGCTCCTTGTGGGGACATTGTTAAGAAGCAAGGACAGTGGTAACTGTGAGCACTGCACCTCTCATTCCCTTCAACAGTTTTCTTCGGAAAATGCATGAAGTAGCAGCAGCTTTCTCTGTGCAGGAACTGGAAAACAGCTCACCAGATGGGCTGGAGAATTTATAATATTAGAAAAACAAAGCAGCAAAAGGCCTTGGCTCAACAGCATTACTTCTAGACTGTCTGTCTCTTTGAAGTAACTAGTTTTGAATCAGTTTATGAGCTTTAGCCAAGACAAACACTCAGGTCCATTTGGGAGTTTTGTTTCAGAGCAGCACATTAATACTCTGTAAGGAGATGGAGGGCATGTAGTAAATGTTTTCTTTATCAGCAGCCCTAATCATCCCAAATCTCTCTTGTGCATTGTTAGTACACCCTCCTGCCAAGACTGCATCAGACACAGATGAACTGTCTTATACAGTGCTTATATTTATTCTGCAAGAAACCTGGGAGAACCGATCCTCTCCTCCAGAAAATACAAAACACAGAAACAAGTGGGCTCTCAGAGGCTGGCCTTGTCCCTGCCTAGCGTGTGCTACCTATACCCACAGACAGCTACTACAGCTAACACACCCCTCTTCTCTACAGCCTCCCTGGAGACTAAACAAACCAAAACACTTCACAGAAGATGGCCAATAAAAAGGACAGGTATCAAAGGGGCTTGCTGACTAGAGCAACCAATCTCAAAAGTAACAGTATGTCTAGTTAGGAGAACCCTTGCCTTTCTACCCCCTTCACATATTTTCTGTAACTGTTAGAAGATGAACCCTGGCTCAGACTTGGCTCCTTATTCCTACAGCTTGCTTTTCAATAAGTAAATCTCTGCTCTTCCCACAAGGACCAGTAGCAGGACTGGATTATTCCCATAGATTCTTTGCAGTCAGGCAGATACGTGCTCCTACTTAACGTCTGTGCAACTGATTGTGTATTTGCTTTTTTCACCTTTACTATCAAGAGCAGCAAATAAGCAGGACAAGTGTCTTCACAGAATAGGAGCGAGAAATAAAAACTGGATGCAGCAAAAAATCTGTTCACTCGGAGACTGCCAACTCTACCATTATTACACAGGTAATAGGTAGCATTATAGTGGCAATAAACTGCTATTACTTTGTATAATACCGAGTGACACACCACTGCCTGCAGCAGGAATTCTGCATATTAGGAACTCCAGGCTTCCCTCCAAAGCTGCTCTGCATGGGCATGTCCCCATGGTGACTTCTGTAAGGAGCTAGGGCGGTAGCAGCTCTGAGCATCCCAGAGATGTGTCCCAGTTCCCTTAGCAATTCTCTCTGGTAAAGGTATGAATAAACAGCAGCTTGTTCTACTTTGCACAGATGGAAAAAAAACATGATCCTGTATTGTTGCTGCAGACCATTCATTCCAAGGTGCCTTTAGGAAGCGACTGTGCAAGGGAGAGCTCTGTGGCAGCTGCTTCAGAGTTACAAGTCAGCTAGTGTGCTGCTTGCTGTAGTTGAGGTTAGTTGCAGCACCCACTGCTGCATTAAGCACTGCAAAATTGGAGAAAAGAGAGTGAATTTCACCACCTTCAGTTCTGTGTTCAGTTCTGTTCTGTCACTTTCTTCTGGGCGTTGTCACTAAGGAGAGAATACAACGCCTTCAGCTACCTAAGTTTCCTACTTTTACTGACAACAAGCTTACAGCTCCTTCATTTTAGGATACTCTTCAGACAGAAAAGAGTGATGTTGGAGCACAAAATCAAATTGAAACAAAGCAGCTTAAACAAAGGCTGGTTTGTGTTTTATTGCTCTGGAAATGGCAGACAATTCTACATTTCTGCATTCTGCATTTCTGCTTGCTGCACTTCTGCATGCTGCATTCTGAAATTGCCATTTCATATCTGGGAAATACTCATACCACTTTGCATCTTGTTTCTTTGTATGGGGAACTTGGTTGGTTAGCGGGAAGGGGATGGTGACTGTGCTGTAGTGATGTTCACCTGGGTGACACAGTGAAATCCTTTTGGGCTTTTTCAGCTGTTATTCCTAGGAACAACCTCCATCTGCAAATGTAGGTTGGTTGTTTTTATACCTTGTATGATAGGAAGACACAAGTTCGGGCCAAGCAGAGGGCTGAGCTAACAATTTTCTCCACTCTGAGAGACTCCCACATCAGAATATATTCTAGGCAGGTTCAAGTTCAATCCAAAAGGGGAAGCCTAAAGATGAGCAGACTGTGCCTCCCAGTGTTGGTCCACATCGGTCCAAATGGTCTTCTGGGAGAAGTGGTTTCCTTCTTTGGATATCAGGTTCAGTCAAGATGGAGCAGGGAATGAAGGATGGAGGCCAAATCCTTGTACTGAACTGACAATGGCAAGTTACACACAGCATTTTGATGTTTCCAAACTCGAGTCACTGAACTGATACTCAACATAATCTAGTGTGAATATAATGCTGGAGGCAAGTCTTTTTGCTGTCCTAGTTGTTTTCATGAGTTCGTTCCTGTTTTTCTCCCTTGTAAATTGTGTGGTCCCATTTTTTAAATGTTGTTTATTTTCCTGAAAGTATTTAATTAAACTATCAGTTTAAGATAGTTTAATTAGATAGATTTGAACTACTTTTAGCGTACAGTCCAGACTGGGATTTTAAACACATTTATTATTTTCTATGGCTATTCTTTCAGGATGGACAGGGCCCAATCTGAGCTGTCTGATACTTAGTTGAGAAGACTTTATTACTCTACTATTCTGGTCACAAGGAAAGCTTCTTCTATATACTCACTTTTACTGTAGTGTAGTAGCTGGGGATTTAGATTGGAAATTACAGAATCATGGAAAATTGGGCTGAGAGGAACCTTGTGATATGGTCTAGTCTATCCCCCTGTCCCAAGTCAGATCATACATTCCTAAAGTGCTTCCAAGAAAAGGCTCACCTAACTTAATCTTAAAACCTCAAATGATGGGGATTCCACAATCTCTTTAGGCAATCTGTTCTACTGTTTTTCTATCTGGAGGATATACGCTTGCCCTCAGTTGATTTTGCTTAACTATTTGTTGGGCAGCAAAACTTGAAAAGGAAATTGAACACAGAAAAGTAAGACACAGGAAGGAGAAGGGACCTCCAATATCATCAAGTCCAGCTCCTTACTGTTAGAGGCAACCATGTCAGATAAAGCCTTTCCTGCATATGTACAGAGCTCAATATTTGAAGTGGTTGGACTTCTTCCCTAAATGCTCAAAACAAATTCTGCCAGAGAACCTTATCTTTCTCAAAGTTAAGAATCTCCTGTAAAGTAGAACCATGCAATCAGAAGAGCATTACAAAGCCTGTGAGATAGAATTGTGGGTATACAATGTGCAGATAATATTTTTAAAAAGTGCCAAAAGATTTGCTCACTAACAGAGCTGGCAAAATCTCAAAAGTGAAAGGTAGATCTCTCCTGAAAATTGAAATCCCTTCTGAAACAAATGATAATACTTCTAAATTTCCCAACATAGTGCTTGACATCTCACAAAAACATCAGTCCTTCACCAGGACAGTATGAGATGTTCCCAACCTTCAAGAGAACTACATGTGAGAAAGGAGAGTGATACTGGGTTCAGGAAAAAATACAAAATTGTGACTCTTTTAAAAATTTCCTAGATGCTATGAAAGAACGTGAGAGGCCAGGTGGAATTAAAGTCAACACAGAAATAACTAGAGAAAGTAAGAATGAATTCAGTAGAATGGGAGAGCAATGTTTCTGAGTTGAGGATGAAAAAGATGTTAGGTTAGAGCTGGGAGCTCTTAACTTCAGTGAACTCCTACATGTTTAACATGAAGGACATCTTAGTCACAACCGATGCTTCAGACAGTATTTGCCAACCCCAACATATCAAGGTATCCTTCAAGATACAACCCCATGTAGCAAGGGATTGTTGAAAATATGAAGAGGCACAAGTTACCTGTGTTTAGGTACATGAATTCCTTTCCTTACAACACACTACTGAATTTAAACCCCTATAAAGAAAGCCTCGTGTAAATTTAAATTATGTGAGGTCAGAAACTTTGTCCTTGCCTTGCAGCAGCTGTGACAACTTAGCTGGAAGAGCTTGTATCTTACCCCATGGTACAACTATACTAGCAGAATGTCATTGCCAGTGGACAGGACAACACTTTGACACAGGACCTGCTGGGTTGCTGAATATTATCAATGAAGAAATAAATTCAAAACTAAAGTAATCCAAACTAGCATTGAGCCATAGTCCTCCCAGAAGAAACATTTTTTTCCAAGGTTCATAACCCAAAATGATTCAAGCTTGATTAACTTCACTTGGGCCAGGAGACTAATCTTGGGATGCTATTTCTACTTCATTTGAAGAAAGTCAGAGAGAACATCAGAATAACCTTCAGCATGGAAAACATGTTATAGCCTTAACATAGTGTCACTATCATAACTTAATGAAAACAGAGAACTAGGAACCTTTGCTATTAACAGGTGTTGCTGTTTTTCCTTTTTTATTAATTTTTTTTTTAGCATGTCTACTCTCCAGTGAAAAAGTTATTAAATACATATGAGACTCCAATCCAGAGAGCAACTGTCCAGCTCAGTTATTGGTGGGGTTATAGATCAGAGAATTTCACCTCCTCCTTCTCCTCACAGCTGCCCCGCACACATGCACACACACACAGAGGCTGGGAAACTCTACACCTATAGCACCTACCTTAGGTTTGAAGGCAATTAATTTCAGGACCATCTCGACAGTGAAGAGGCCAGTGAAGAGCATGTTGAGGATGTTCATGGCTTCCTTGAACATGCAGCTCTGACCGTAGTGCTGAAAAATAGGGTCCCAGCAGCAGTGTGAGGAACGGACATGCCAGCTAGTTAGGTATCCACAGGGCTACTGCTAATCTCCCTCCACATCAAGGTTCTCTAAAGGAAACCCCAGCATGCTCCATTTTTTCAATTGATAATTCCCATCTCCCTTCAAACATAAGCATTTCCATACCTCTAGCCATTTTTGTCATCTGACTCTGAATCTCTTCTCTTTTAAAAAAATCTTTTTGAGTGGGGGCTACCAAAATCACACTCATCATTCCAGTTGAGGGTTTATTATAAATATGCATAATGTACAAGACAATTTCCAATTGTGTTTGTTATCTCACCCTTCCTTAACACTCAGATTACTTTTTTTGTTTGATTGCCACTGCACAGTGAACAGGGGGTTTCACTGAGCTGTTCATAATGATACCAAGCCATTCCCCAAGTAATTATGTTTAATTCAGGATTCTGCAAAGTACATGAGCAGCTCAAATCATATCTTTCCAATATGCATTATCTTGCATTTGTCATCTCTGAATTAAATTTGCAATCATGCTACCATTCACTTAACTTTATTAAGATCTTATGAAGTTACTCTCTGTCATCTATTGATTAATTCAAATAATGTCTTCAGCAGATTTTGCCACCTCACTTTTCATATCCCTATTTCCAGATCTTTATACTTGGGGCTGATTGCCTTATTCCAAGGTTGTCTTTCAGTTCATATTATAACACCCTGTTTGTAGTTGCTTAATTTTGACAATTTTAACCACCTGGACTGAATTTTCCTATTCTGCATTGGTTCTGGGTGATTTATTTGAAGGAGCTTCCGTTAAAACAATTCAACCGCAGATGAAGAACAGGCCAGTGAAAAAATAGATTGTTGAGGAATTTTCAAAATTTCTTGTAACATTTTTCTTGAAAGACTCTAGTACCTGCATGACTTTGATTAAAAAAAAAAAAATGAAATTTTACTGGAATGTGGCTTTTGTAAGTTTGACGTAAATCTGGCCACAGTATTTTGAAAAACTGTGCTTTCCTCAGGATGGATATAGACTTCCTAGAATCTCCAAAGATGCTGTCCTGCCTGTGGGCTCACAAACATCTCACAGCTTCTGGCTCTAACTGCCCTGTGCATGCACCAATGGCACAGCAGCTGAGCATGCTCTAAAGCTTCTCAGCAAACATAATTCCTCTTTGCTGCTTCATGGTAGTAGGGCAGCAGATATTTCAGCTGAGAGCAGAGTGGGACTGCCTCAAAATGAAAAGGGAGGTGAGAGAGACCTTGGGCAAAGACAGAGTGGAAGGAACAGGCCAGAAAAGGACAAACCTGGGGAAATGTACAGAACTGTTTGTTTATGAAAGAGCCTATGAAGGCTCATTCTCTGACTGAAAAGAAAAGAGAACTTCTTTTTTGTTAACTGACCATTTAGTAAAGGTTATGTCTTCTTCCCCTTTACTGCTCTTCCACCTGCACATGTTAATCCACTACCTTTATTTACTGTTCTTGTAGATCCAGCAGCAGATGTTTCTTTGGCAGATTCACATTAGATGTCTGGAAAACTCTCACACATTAAGGAAAATGAATGCACAGTGTAGCAGGTAGTAGGGTAATCGGTAGCATCACTAGTGAAGCAAGTTAGGCAAACATCTATCAAGAAATGCTTTAGGTGGAGTTGATCCTACTTTGTGGTGACGGAGTAGAAAATACAGCTTCTAGAGTTTCTTTCTAGACAATTTTCTATGATTCTTAATACAGAAGATGATAGGGACCTCCTACCCTCTATTCCCATATTCCTTGATTGCCTTGTTTGCCAACATATTTGCTCCCTGCTTTTTAACATAGAAAAGGTCAAAATTTGAAATCCAGATCTCAGGTGAGTGACAGTTCAAAGTTTATTCTTGCATTTCATAGAAGACAAGTCAGAATCGAGAAGTCACTTGTTACTACAGTGGCCACTGAATTAGTTAGTGATATAACTTCTTTTTATTTGTTTTCAAACAGCATAAACAGGATTGTTGAAAGCATCGGATTTTAGCAGGAAGAGAAGGAGAGGCAGATTCCTAATTCTAACTAAATGTCATCATGAGTGAACACAGTACAATGCCTTTTCTCACGTTCCTCTCCCTCAACACATGGCGTGCAGGTGAAAGTAGGTCTCAACTTCTGTCATTTCTACATTTTCCCCAACAAGGTCTAATAATTCATCACTGGTGAGGCTTTCTGCTTGCTTACTTACTTGCATGGCCAGGCAGATGGTGTTCAGCAGGATCAAAACGAACATCAGGTATTCAAAATAGGTGGAGTTGACCACATACCAAACTTTGTACTGGTACTGGTTTTTAGGGATGTATCTCCGCAGAGGCCGGGCCTTCAGGGCATATTCTACGCACTGGCGCTGTGAAAGAGGCAAGGTAGGTTTAAAAATCAAAAACAAAATACAGGGTTGGTCAGCTACTTCCAGATATAATAAAAACACAACGTGTTTCAAGTTATTTTCTGAAATAACAATGCCTGGAAGAAGAATTTCTAATCTTTCTGATCTGAATGTGTATATTTTACCTGTTGTAGAGTTACATATGTATTTATTTTGGACAGAGAATGCTGTCACATTCATCTAATCTCAGTGAACCAAGTGGTACAAGCACACATTTTTAAGTAAATACTGTCCTTTGTGCAAATCTTACAGCAAGAATTTTTTTTTTTTTTTACCAGATTCCTTAAAGATGGCAGTGAATCCAGCTTTTATCTTGTTGGCAATTTCACATGTTCCTCTCTGTATATATTTCCCTCTTAAATGCTTATTCTCAGTGTATTTTCTATCCTTAGTGGCAGTAAGTTCTTGTAAATTACCTGGTTCTTGTCCAGCTCACAGTTCTTGTATTCTTGTTCTCCTTGTTCCTGAAATGTGACGATGACGAAACCAACGAAGATGTTCATCATGAAGAAAGCAATGATGATGATGTAGATAATAAAGAAGATGGAGATCTCAACCCTGTGATTATAGATGGGTCCCACATCCTCCATGTGGGAATCAATGGACCTATACAGCAACCTGAAAGCAAACAGGAGCCCAATGCAGAGAAAATCTGCAGCTGTCATGAGGCCTTATAGGTGATGCTATCAAACTTAGCTTTGTGATTTTCTTCGACTTGTATCAAAATTACTTCACTCACAGATGCACTAACTTGCACTGATCTGAGTATAAACTCTTGCAAGAGAGGACACATTAACTTTATATATTTGAAACTGTTCAGGGTGAAGTGTATTTATAGTTAAAAAAAAAAAACAAAAAACATGCCCTTCAGTTAACAGAAGACAAGAGTCTATGATGCTGGGAATTGAGTTTTGTGAGAAAAGGGAATCTCAACACTTTTAACATTTGTTAACACTGCTGTTGGCATCACCTGGTGACCCAGTTCAGGGACAACCCCATGATACCCTTGCATGCCCATGTCATTCTGACTGAGTGGAGCTGTGGGAGTCCTCGGCCCCTGTGACACAGAGAGGACAGCCTGGTGAGATATCCCGTGTCTACTCGTACTGCAGTTAGCAGTGATGTTCTTCATAGTGGCCCACTGGCTCCACAGGGAAACCTGCCACACCTAGCAATACTTGTAAGTGCCTGACAGGCATTTTATATCCCTTTAGATACATAATATTTGTATCAAATATTGCTATTACTGCTGATACTGGCAATCATTTCTTAAGAGCTAGAGGCAGTGCTATGCACTGTTTACAAGTACAGGAATAACAATGCATACAGGTCCCAAGGAATTTAAAAAGTACATAGTACTACAATGACTGCAGCTACTATTGCTACATTTAACGCTCTAGACTTTTTAAATACTCAGAATGGGAAAGACTGTTCTCTGCATTTGAATTTCCTCTTTTGAAATGAATGAGGACATTACTAGTGTTGCATCAGCTCAAGAAGCACTCACTCTGGCCAGCCCTCAAAGGTTGAAACAGTGAAGAGGGCCATCATGGCAGTCAAGACGTTGTCAAAGTCAAACTTGCTGTTCTCCCAGCTCCGGGGCTGAATCATTGGCTGGTTGACCTCACCATCCTTGTACGTAATGTAGTACCCTCTGTGGGTGGAGAGGAGAGAGAGAACGTGGCAGAACTGCACTTCCAGTGGGCCCTGAGAGTGGATGGCCAATGAAAGGGGCTAAGTGGGAAAGGTCAGACTCACCTGCATTCTGCTGCTGTCTGCTTGGAGCTATCAGTGCAGCTGTAGAGTTTGCCCTTAAGAGGAAGAAAGGGGAATGAAGGTTCCTTTCCTGACAGTGCAAGGGTTAGGGCAGATCATGTATAAAGGAGGCTGCATTTACTACTTGCTTAACTACTATGGGTATGTTTACATGCTCTTTTGCAGGCAGATCTGAACAAACTGGATCAAGAATCGCCTGCATCTGGGTAGCTCAGAGCACAGGCTTTCATCTGCTTGCACAGTGCTTTTTTGTGTGTGTCCTCATGTGCATATGCACTGAGTGCTGCCAAACACTGATTGTCAGAAGGGTGGTGAAGGGCAAAGAAATAAAAGCAGACATAAGGAAGTGAGTGAATAATCTCCAGTGATTATCTGGCATGCCCCATCTTCTGCAAGATGGAGGGTAGACAGCTTGCAATTACCAATCCTTTAGAACAGCCCCCTTCACCTCCCTGGCACTAAGTCATGCCACAAGAAATTTGGAGAAGAGGGTTACTGATGTAACTGATGATTTCTTACAGGTGAAGCACAGCAGTTCTGAATATACCTGATCCATTTTTGGGGAACTCCTGGTAGCAGGAGCCCAGGTAACTATGACAGTGTCCCACACTGTGTCTTTCACATGGGAAGATTCCTTCTCCCCTCCTCAGGGTTTTTCATGATATTTTTCTTCCCACCCCAGAAGACAGCTCAGTGTAAGGGATGAATGAATGGGTCCAATGGTTTTACCTTAAACAACTGAACTCCAATGCAGGCAAACATGAACTGCAGCAAAGTGGTGACAATCACAATGTTTCCAATGGTTCGGATGGCGACAAACACACACTGGACCACATGCTGCAAATGGAAGATAGGAACAAAAGTAACTTGCAGGACTGTTCTGGGCTGCTCTGGTTAGGGGCGAAGCCCAAGACTACAATGACAAATACAACAATTTAATTTAACTTTTACCCATTAAGTAATGTCTCAGGAAAGGGGAGAGAAAAACAACTTGTTACTTTCATCACTGTACACTTAAAAGGAGGCAGACAGTGGTAGGAACATACCAGAGCTCAGCTCTCTGAAAGGTCCAGTAGCACAGCCTGACATAGCTGGGCACCCACAAGGCCTGCAGGAAGGAATTTAACTAATAGAGCAAGGCTTGTGAGCCCATCTGTAACCCTAGAAAACTACATCATTTAACCTTAGTGGTGATGCTTAAACACTACTTGAACTGTCGCAAAAGTCCTTGCAGCCTGAAATAACTTCAATTTATACTTTACAGAATGCATTGGGACTCTTCTAACCTTTAGCCCTTTGGCTCTGTTGATGGCCCTCAGTGGTCTAAGTACTCGTAGAACACGCAGGATCTTCACCACATTGATGGCACTGGACCTGGAAGAAAGTATTGGAAAGCTTGAGGCAGACAGCAATATAGGGCGTGTGCTGCAAGGACAGATGGATTTCACCCACCCTTTCTTATCTGAAGTCCTACATAACCTGAGGATGTTTAGGATAGCTAGAGAGTCAATTCATTGCTACTTGCTATGGTACCTCAGAGGTAAGGAAACCACTCTCTGGTGTTACCTTCATAGGTCTTGCCTCCTGATCTGTGCAGCATCAGTATATGTTCTCCCAGCTTTCACCATCTCTGCTGTATTAATGAAGGGAATGCAACGTGGGCAGGGACTTTTTATAAGCAGGGCAAGTTGCCAAATATTCTGTAGCTTTCTAATGGAAATTGTGCCAATATGTAGGCATCACAAGACATTTTTCAGACAGGGTTCACAGAAGTACTGTGCTGAAAAATTCATAGAAGAATGGACAGTCTAGGTGACTCAGGCATTAAGGGTATACTGTCCAGGTAGGGTATGATCCTGTGGTGTGCTTGGCCTCTGATCCTGCAAATCTATTAAGTATGTACATAACTTTATGGACATGGAAACTCCCACTGAATTGATCAGGATGACTTATGTGCTTAGTTTTAAGTACTGAGCACAAATATCTACTACAACAGACCTCTGTGTCTTCCAGGACTAAAACCCTGACTGAGAACCTTCTCCATGCTGCATGACATCAGGTCCTCCTACTGATTTTGGGAACAGTTCTTTTGCTAACACATGAAGAGTCTAGTTAGGACTGTAAGAACAAAACAGAAGGTCAAAATGTGCTCTGAACCATTCTTAAGACTTCGACTGAAAGCCCAATGAACCTGACAAATACTTCTGCTTGACTTCGTGAGCTCTCAAACATACGTGAGCTGCTAAACTGTAATGGGAACAATGTGGAGCTGACTCTTATCAGGTGTGCTACTACTTAGGAAACTTCCAATCCAACACATAGAGTTCCACATATTCAAGTAAATCTATAACTTATTAAGCAAATTAGCAAATCAACCAATACAAAGTGGAGTGACAGAAGCAGGCTCAACTGATGCTGCCACCAATACTCTGCAGATTCTTACACAGCCCTTCAAGCACTTGATGGTCTTCCATTGACCAAGACTCATGGCATATTAGGAAGTAGCAAAACACTATCATCCCATTTTACAAAGAGGTAATGAATGCTCTGGGAGGGAACAGTAAGTCACTTAACTGTCCTGATCTGATAAAGTGACTCAGAAATCTTGGAACAAAGCTGAGTGTTATGATTCCCAATGGATCATATTTCTTGTTCTCATTTGTTCTTTCTGGAAGATGTTCCCTCCAGGTCATTAGTATAGCATTTCCCAACTATCACATCCCCTCATGAGGATGAATTTTAATGCCTCTTGAATCATCTAAGAAAAATACCTCCAGGCTCATGAGAAAAATCTTACCCAGATAAGAGAATGAGATTGAGGTATCATCTCCCAGCCCAGCCCTACTATCCCCCCCAAAAACAACCAGTTGAAAATAGCTCACTCACTGGATCCCAAAGGAGATGAGAGAAACGCTGACCACCAGCAGGTCTAAGATGTTGAAATAGTTTCTGCAGAAGGAACCCTTATGGAGGAAAGCCCCGTACGCGGTCATCTGCAGGAAGGCACACGACACAAACACACTTTGCCATTAGCATCTGTTCAGAATCCAAACCCATCTGGTTGTGCTCAGATTATATATTTGGGTAGGGGTGGTATTTCTAACATAGACAAGACAATCTACCCTCAGGCCCCAAAGGAAAAGTTGAGTCCCCATGGACAGAAGAGAGAGTGAAGAAGACAGTAAGATAACTATGAAAGACCTAACTAGGGAAAGCCAAATAGTAGGTGCAGTGAGGAAAATATGCACTTTGAGTGCATATTAACATAACATACTGAATCAGTAAAGCAGCAAAATGACTGTTTGCAAAAGCTACTCATTGCAATCCTATGCATTTCCCTTTTTCTTCAATGGCAGAGGACACTTGTGAGTATGATGTTAATATTGTATAAAGGCCTCTTTAGCTAAATTGAATAAAAACCATGAAATAAAAAGGGCTCTTTTGTGATGTTTTTCAATGTTTAGACCAGCTGCAGTGGACAGTTGAGCTCTCTTCCTTCTGTGAAGAAAAAACAGAATCCCTCAGGGACTTCATGCTTTAGAGCTGCACCAAAGCATCAGGCAGAATTCCTGTTCTCTTCAGTTTGCTCCTTCTGTTCAGCTCAGTCCTATATCCTTTTTCCTACCCCTGCCCAGTTTCCTCCATTTTTATTCTAGAAGCATTTCCATTTTCTCTTTCTTTTTCCTAACAAAACCCAAGGTAATGTTCCTCAAGACAGAGAGGCCTCTTTGTGGAGGTAATCATTATGAACATAACCCAGTTGAGGAAGGGAAAGATTTTACATATTTCAAAAGGGAATCTCTGCCTCTTCTGAGCACAAAGGGATATTGAATACTTGCTGGTGACGAGGAGGATGTCACAGCTCCAGAACTGGTTTAAGAGCCAGTATAAACAGAAATGGGTCTCAGCCACAATGTCAGACCTAAACCCTTCTGAGCTCAGGAGAGCAAAGGTCCTGACTTTGAATTTTAGAATGAGCTCAGTTTTAGAATGTGACTAGATGAGTCTGGCATGGTGAAAGAGGGTGAGGTGATGGGTTTATTTTTACCACCTACCTTAGCCTTGGTGAGTGATCTAACAGCTGCTTTGAAGAAACCCCATTTCCCCCACTGCTAATCTCATTCCATTACCTGGGTTAGGAACACAGGCTTCTAAATTCAGTCCTCTGAATCTTATCTAAGGTAGATGTCTAAAGGAACCTGAAGCAGACACCATGAGGCTGTTCCTCAATGACCAGACTCTTCCAACTGAGAAGTATGAACTAGAAATTCAAACCGGAGTCTTCTGGCTCTTGCTAGGAGCTCAGGATGGCATAGCTATTAGTGGTTTCCAGCCATGCCTACCTGTGACAACTGTAATCAGAGGAGGTTGGAAGGGCAAATGGTAATCAGATAATTTTTTTCACCAAACATCCATGACATCAGGGAACCAACTATCAATCAGTCAGACAGAACTGAGAAAGGGAAGAAGTATAAACTCTTGTGTTGGCTTAGAATTTATACTTATAGACACATTTGATTGGGGAAGGGGGAATTCTTGCCATAACAAAGGTGGTAAAGATGCCCTTTACTGGTTAGATTTTGTATGGCAAACTTGAAAGAAAGGAGACACCATTGAAATCAGGAGGGGAAGCTCTGTTGAGTTTAAGTTCTGTAAAAACTGTGGTTGAGAGATTTTTTATATCAGAAAAGACTCTCAAAGAACGTATAACCTATGTCTGCCTCCCACCTGGTGCACTGAACAAAACTCTTAGGATGCCATTTAAAGACAAATCTTGACTATCTTCAATGGCATGTTCAAAACACTGCAAAGTTGGTCACCTTGCTAACATTCATCAGACTCCACCATGGCAGTGTGGGGCTTGCAGGTGTTGTCAGCAACATGAGGACAGATGAAGCTTGTCTCTCTACAGCCTTGATAATAATACAGTCATTTATTCTTTTGCTTCTATTTATGACAACTTTTCTTTTGTGCAAAAGATTGCTTGCTTAATGCAAGGCAGCAGAGAAACGGGCCCTGAGAAACCAAGAAACTTGTGAGGCAGGAACTGACAGGATAAGAACGGAAGAATTTCTTAAATATTGGTATTCTTTGCACTCTTCTCCCACTTATAGTTGGAGAAAATCCAGTGGTGTTGATCTAAATCCACTGAAGTTAATGGGATGACATCAGAAAGGCTTAGAAACAGGTTCTATATGGTACACTTCTGTGATGAAAACAGAGCAGTACACCAATGGGTTAGGTTAGGTTTTGATTCCCCTGAAGTCATTAGGAATGTTACCATTTGCTTCAGCGGGAGCAGAATTGCTACTGTAAGTTCAAACAGGTGGGGAGGTGCCCTGGTATAGAAAGCTACAACTTGAACTACAATTTTGATTTTAAGTGTTGCTGTTAAGATGTTTTCCTTTTTTGACAAGCCTTTTTGATAGGCCCTTTGGTGTGTGCATATTCAGATTTATTGTGTAAACATAGATGCACACTGCATAACACCATAATATGCATACCTCTTTGGAGAATATTATGGCTTTGGTGATTTAAAGCCATGTCAAAAAGCACGGCTCTCTACAAAAATATGTAGGGTCCACCCTGCTTGCCAGCCTCCAGAATGGATACTGTTATTAGGGTCTTGAGCTGCTAGATCTGAGCAACTCTAAGGTGCTGCCTGCCAGCACTTAGAACTAGCCCGCTGAGAAAAAAAAACAAGCTGCCAAGTGAACCTAGCATTTAGAAAGCCAGAACTTTGCTCAATTACTGTTATTTAAATTATTAGCCTACAAATTTGAGAAAATTAGAGTTAAGAACAAGGCAGCCTATTTTTATTTTCTTCTGAGCTAAAACATTCTCCTGCATGTTTCCTTGGTATAGAGCATGTTTCCTGGGAAATGTGAAGTCAGGTTTCAAACAGGCAGTGCAGCAGTTTTCATTTGCAGCCACAGTCCTTCATGTTTCAGTGATTTGTACTCTTGGTTACCTCTCCACACCTAAAACATGAGATTTTGCACTGTCCTCCCTGGTAGAATCACTGCCTGGCTCCTATCTGACTCTGCACCCTGTAACCTTACACAAGTCATCGGCCACTCTCTGGCCCAGCCTCATGACTTGGGCAGAACTGAGATCTCTTTGAGTTGTAACATGTATAAGAGAAGTATGAACTTGGGATTCTTTGTACATCAAATAAATCCTGTTTTGGAAAGACTGGCCAAGTAGTGAGAACAATTTCTGGGGTGATGGCCTTTTTCTTGGTCCTCTCTTACTTGTCACCCTGTCATTGCGTTTCCCCTAAAAAAGCATTGTGTTGATATTGGACTTATTTTACAAATCTGAATATCAAAATTTCACATAAGACTTTTTAAGTGGCTACCAAAAGCATAAAAGCAAAAGATAAGCAATCCTTTGTGTAGAGATAATACTGGAGTTAAAGAAAAGAAAAAAAGAGAGAAATAGATGGCAAGAGGGAAAGAAAGAGAGAAAGAAAGAGAGAGAAAGAGAGAGAAAGAGAGAAAGAGAGAAAGAGAGAAAGAGAGAGAGAAAGAGAAATAATGAAGCAGAAAATGAGTTTATTGCTCAGATTGGTTACCTTAAGAATAATTTCTAATGTAAAGATACTAGTGAAGACATAGTCTGCATTGCCTAGGATCTGAAAAATAAGCACAATCGGGTTAGTCGTACTGAGCGTGACCCAGGAACAAACAGGCGTGTGTGTTAGCAACAGATAGTGGCAGAAAACTAGTAAGCTTGTGAACAGGTAATGGTAGAGAAGATGGGCACTTTACCTTCAGAGCAATTTCAATGGTGAAAATGACAGTAAAAACTATATCAAAATAAAAGAGAATCTGTAAAAACAAAAGGGAATAGGAGTGGGGAGGGTAGATCAGTGACTGGCCACTGGAATAGGAAATCACAGTTCAAAATCAAATACACAAGTCTCTTAACAAGGGAACAAGGAGGACTATATAGGAAATGGTTCTGTAATGACGTCCTGTTGAGTGCAGTGAAGGTCCTGGCAGATAGGACAAGCAGCACTTTACACGAAATCTTTTCTGAGTTACAATCCCATAAGGGCTCTGGAGGGAAAACAAGCCTTTGGCTGTTGTAGGATTTTCTTTCTTTCTTTCTTTNCCTTTTTTTTTTTTTTTTTTCCTGAAGATGATAAAGAACAGACAATTCAAGGATTTTTCCCAGATAGATTTCCAAACTGAGAATACAAGGATGTCTAGCGTCGCAGTGGAAAACATGAGATTCCTTCTTACCAACTGCCATTCAGGCTTGATTTGTGTCTCTTGCAAAGGAAGAAAAACAGACTGCAAATTGATGCTCTAGCTCTCTTTTTTCCTCTACCCTGACTTGCCCTGGATTAGGATGAATAACAAATACTTTGACAATTGAACAGAATCACTGCGACCATAATTTAGTCATGCATTAAAGGTGCCTGACTTATATCTTGCATCTTTCCATTGGCATTCTGGATAACAGGCAAGCTAAAACACCCATTGTTCCCATGAACTTAGACCTGGTGGTGGGCAAACCAGTGGCATGCATAGCAGACCACAAGAAAGGGCCCTAAAGTGTCACAGAAGGCAACAACAAGTCTGGAAGGTTTAAGTGATTTTCAAAGTAACAGCATCAAGGATGGAGATGTCTTTCACTGCCCATTGATCTACATCTCACAAAAGCAAATGGGAACTTTTTTACTGACTAACGGGACCAGAACTGGATTCTCTTTGTTTCTAATGTATTCCAATATCCCAAACTATTTTGGTGTTATCTACACTGCAAATGGTAAAAATCAAAAGTATTGTGTCATTGCTCTCCAATGGATTACCATTGTTCTGGCTTAACCAATTTTTAAACCTAAAGGCCAATATATGGAAGCAGTAGAAACTTGATCATTTCTCAAATTTAAACCTTTACTACTAAAACATTAATAAACATACAGAAGTAAATAACACTTCCCCATCCCACAGCTTTTTATTGTGTCTAGATGGTCTTGCCTTAATACAAACTTTAAGGTGGCTAGATTTTTACAGCTTGGTATGCCATGGGCAATGAGGTAGTTACTGCAAATTACAGGCTTATTTTAGATTGCACCATTTAAGCATGATTCCAACCTAGACTAATTTGCAGACACTGAAGGTCAAATGGGGACATGCATCACTTACTGTGTAACCTAAAAGCCCTCAGATCACTGCTGGATTTTTGACCCCAAGACTTATGCAGAAGTTGTTCTCTCTTCTTCAAGGCTGGCTTAGGGTCTATAATTTTTTTGCAACTCAGAGAATTAAAAAAGGGCCATTTCAAGGATGGACAGACCTCAGTTGCATTCTATATTAATTTCCACACATTATAGACAGAAATGTCCCCTTGCGTTGCTGCCTTCTAGGTCCTGACATTTGGTTATTATATCAATGGAATAATTTTATAATCTATGTGCCAGATTCATGGGTACTCTAAGGCTGCTTTGCATGACTCCACTGACATAAAGCAGCCATAAACTTGATTAAAGTGGATGATTAAGCTGGGTCTGCAGCTGCTTTACATCACCAGAGCACTGCAAAGCATTTAGGGCACACTGGTGAGTCTGGCCCCAAAGCTGCAGCTAGTAAAGACATTCCATATAGATGAAATCATGCCTAATGGAAATGATCACTTCTCACCTGTGCAGGTGGTACCATTTACCAGCAGGCATACTTACTATTATCTAAATATATATTTAATCCAAAATATATTAAAATGAAAGAGCACCTTGCCAGGATGCAAACAGGAGGATATTGTGAGCCCATAAAGTTTTAGTTCTTGCTTGGGATTTGAAGGCTGTTTGATCAGACTGGAGAGGCACTTCCACAGACTTGCTGTCTGAGCCCTGTGTGACACAGGAAACATGCAGCCACTAGCCCACCCCAGGACAGATGCAGTATCCAAGCCTCTTTGCTAGCCCTTGCTGGAGGAGGTTCTCTCCATTCCTGTCTTCCTGATCTGGGACAGCTGCAGCAGCAGCACTGGTCTGCAAAAGTCCTTGTGCACAGGTGAATGCCTGATTATGTTGTCCCAGAATGAGGGCAGGGGCAATTTGTTTGCTTTCAGCTTGCTTTCTTTGCCCCCCAGGCACAGAGCAGGACACAATCTTACAGTTCTACTGTCAAAGTGTAAAGGCAGACATTTGCAACCCAAACATCTTGTCAGTGTCCCCTTGTATGATACATTTTAAACATCTGTACCTGAAAAAATTAAACACAGATTTTCATGCAATATCAGTGGGTTCAAATACACAAGACAACACTTTGCACCAAACCTTCAGCTCTTTTATCCATGACCACCGGCTTTCACTACTTTTTTTCTCATTAAATCCCTCTGCTGTAGATTCTGCAGCAGATTCTGTGTAATGTCAGAAGCCCATATGCCAGCTGACATCATTCTGCAGTGCTAATACATATTGACATACACTTAACCCTACATGGTGGGCACACTTGGCCATGCCCAAGTGGATCATTACCAACACACATTTGACTATTTATTTCGCACCCTTCTTCAGGACAAAATGCAAAGCAACTCTGAGATAAGTTCAGGAATAAGCCTCCATTAACACCTCTGCATGCACATATGCATTTAAATGAATGCTCAGGCCAGGATACTTCTGCTAGGTAGAACACTGGGCATTAAACTAAGGTTTTAATGTTAAAAAAAAATGGCCCACTCTTTATGTCTGGCAAGCTCCTCTAGCATAAAGACACCAAAATGCCACTGCAGACAGCAGAGATCAGAAGTCTCATATATGACTGCTGACACTTCTGATTTCTGTAATGACCCCAGATAAATGGAAACTACCACTGGCAAAGTTAAGTACTGAACATTTCAAAAGGCTAATACAAATGGTCAGGAAAGAAGGTGAGAATGTATCTCTACGCTGAATGCCTTCCTCTTCTTCCCCCAGCCTGGCAAGGAGAGGAGCACAGCATATTTTCTGAGGATTATCTCAAATTCAGTGATAGCTTTGCAGCCTGCACTCAAACAGCCTGATTCTAAGCTTGATGGCACCAATTTCCTCCAGAGTGACTGCATCAAACTCAAGAATTTTGCTCCTGATTTACACCAGTGGGAACAAAGAGAAAATCAGGCCCTGGGCTTTTTAGCTAAACAAACAAACAAACAAACAAACAAAATCTTGCAAATCCCCCAAATTAGAATTATCTGAACCCCAATCAATGTTTCTACAGCACATTTTTGATGCCTTAAATTCCAGGGAACAATAATTTTGCTTCATTCTCCTGTCCTTCCTCCCCCTACAGATGCTTCTGAAATGAACTAGAAGCCAAATTCTGCACTGATTTCATGTTCCCTGCAAAACCCAATGATTTTACGCACAGTGTACAAAAGGCACAAATCAGGGCAGAGAGTCACTCCCAAAGCCTCTGATGCAGTCTTTTCTGCCTTTTCTGGCTACAACTCATGATCTGCTTGTATCATACTTCTAATACACAGCAAGGGAAGGAGTATGGTAAGCATACTTGGTTCCTAAAGGAGAGGTGTCGGACGGGGTCCTCAGCTGCCAGGGAGATGCTGCTGAGCAAGATGAAAAATAGGATCAGGTTGGTGAAAATGTTATCATTAACGATTCGATGGCAGTGGACACGAAACCTGAAAGAGAGAGGAGAGGCACAACTTTATCTCTCAGAGAACAGCAAGACCTGGGAAACATTCCCCTCTCCTCTTTTGCTGGCAAGACTGGCCCTGGAGGATTGTTCTGCAGAGCAGCTTCACTCTGCCCCAGCAGCAGGGAGGATGGTGGCCCAGGCAGCTGTGCTTTGCCCTGCTGGGTGCTGGGCAGCCTTGGCTCTCCGTGTCATGCAGTGATGCACAAGGGGTGAGTGGCTGCCTGCAGGACTCATGCCTGGTGTGTGATTTAGATGTGCACCTTCCATACAATGATATCAGGATATGAGGAGTTAAACTTCATAACAGTCCTATGGATAATTCTAGAGGCACTTCATTAATCTATTTAGCTCTACTTTTGGCTGTTAAGCCTCCAAGCCCCTATTATAGCAATTTTACAGATGATTGCAGAGGTTAATTTACTTTTCCAACAAGCAACAGCGGGTGGGTGGCAAAGCTGACATTAAAGTCCATGAGTCCCAGTCGTCATCATCAGGCTCTCCCTGTTGCACATACCAAGGAGGAGTGGCACAAGCCCTGCTGTGGAAAGACGGGCTCTGAATTCTGTTGGCTTTTACAGCCTTACCCTGCTTTGAGACTGGGTTTGGAGGCAAAGTCCCCAAGGGAGACATTGGGATACATGACACCATACAGACCACGGAGCGGTGAGCTTATTTCTGCACCCTTAGAAAGATATATTCCCTTGTGTCACAGCTCAGCCCTTCACCCATGGTACTGGTCTCCCACACTGGTATTGGAAAGAGAGGGGGGGCAATGTGAAGCCACAGTGCCTGGAGGAGCCTGAGGGAAGAGTGTGAGAGAAGAATAATTCTCCTCGGCCTCCCCTCAGAGCTATGGACTCTAGCCCTCCTCATTCCTTTTCTTGCACACTTATTCTTGGTGAGTGGGAATAAGCAGTGAGACAGGAACTCCCTACTGAGAGTGGATTTTGAGAAGCTATTAGGACAAGAAGCTCCAACCTCATGCTTGACTGATTGCACGATGGCTTGCTTGCAATTTGGACCTGAATTTGTTGGGGAGTTCCAATTACTGACTTGCTTCTGAGTCCCTTATTTCCAAAGCTGTTATGATTTGTGTCTTCAATCAGCCTTGCAGGTGCCCTGTACTCCCACTTAATACTGTCAGTGTGCTTTCTACATTTGTGCTTACATGGAGATTTCATGTCAAGGACTTTGAAAGAGAGACTGGTCAAAGGTGGTCACTGGTATTAACTGTCAAAAAGGGAGTTCTGCACAACATAACCTTTGGGGACCACTGTGAAAGTGGTACCTGCTCTTCTCCTCCTTGTTCGAGCTGAGCAGCCTCTTAAATACCTGTTGTTAGGACTGAAGATGAAAAAAGCGCTGGCATCAGGCATGGGCACAGCCTTTTCCTTGAGGTGCAGCTCAGACATTGGGCGAGGCCGAGGGCCAACAGGCATCTCAGGTTCTTCCTCATCTTCCTCTGCTGCAAGAAACATTTTTATTTCATGCAAAATGTTTTTATTTTATGCAAAATACAACCCCTTATGGAGTGCTGGGGCATTTGTTTCTCTTGAAACTAGACCTAAAAACTTAGAATCATCAAAATAGGATGATGAAAACCTGAGGTTCCTTGTCCACTTCCCTTCTGCAAGGCACCATCCACTGCCCAGGGCCCATCCTGGCCAATATTGATCTGGTCTGTCTGTAAAACCATCAATGCTGATAAATCCACAATATCCTCACAACAATCTCCTCAGATGCTTCACTGTCCCTTCTGCAAAAAAGCTTCCCCTAATGACAAACCTTAATCTTTCTTGCTTTTGTCTAAATCCGTTATCTGTTTTCTTATTTTCCATGGACACAGGAAAAAGAATTCCCTTCCTCTTGCAGAAGGCTTTTACATACTTGAGGACCATTATTATGTTTCTGCCTGGCTTTCCTGTTCCTAAAGAAAAACAATAGTCTTTCCTGAGGTGCTGTGTTCTCTAGATCTCTGATCATTCTTGCTACTTTCCTTTGGATTGTCTGCAGTATTAACCTGTAGTTGAGGTCCTACTGGTGCAAGGGAGAGCTGATTACTTCTTATATCCTATAAGACTGTTTTCCTGTTTAAATGTCCTTCCTGGGCACTTTTCATCAGAGCTCTCCACGCAGCCATTGACACATCTGGCTTCTGTCTGGATGAATGCATATATGCCATGGAGCACAGGCACTTCAACATACTCCTATCAGAAATTCTTAAAATTACCCCCTTTCAGAATTCAGTGGGGAGAAGAATAAAAGGGAGGGTGACAAGGCTGAGCCTCTTGAACCTGATGCCTATGAACTCCAGGCACTGTGCAGATCAGTGAGTACCCACAAGGAATAAAATGTAGAGATGGGAGCTAAGTGGTATGTGAAAGAGAACATTCCACCTTTGAGGATTTCTTCTACCTGCTGAAGTCAGATGCTGTTACCATGTAAATGACACGGTAGGATTTTGCTATTTTGAAGTTCACAATCCTCTCACCTAATTAGCAAGACAGGAAGAAATATTTTAAGAAGGGAGCCTGACAGGTAAGATGCAACTGATTCATCATCCAGCCAATGCAAACTCTAGACTAGAGGAAACTCTAGTTAAAAGGTTTATCTTAACTCCATGAAGTAAGATAAATTCAAGGAAGAGCCTGTTCCTTTAGGGTTGGGTATGGTACTTGATCTGGTAATGGATGCATCACAAAGATTTTGATTCATCTATCAGCACAGATCCTAATCTAGATGTCAGAGACAGGAGAAAAGTGGCCTTTTCAATGCATGTCATTATTGCATGCAAATAGGATTCTTTCTAGTAATTTATAATACCCATTCTACAGGCTTTATTCTTTCAGAAGTATTTTTGTGCATAGTACATGAAAAAACTGTGTTAATGTTAATGCTTATATTTATATAATATTACAATACTTAGTACTTGCACCTTTTATCTACAGATTTCAAAGTAGGGTGACAAAGATTGAGGTAAGCACATTCTTTTTCTTCCTTAACAGTCTGGAATACCAATGTCCATGATCACGCAGGATGTTTGAGAGCTTTCACTTAAAAGACTAGTATTCTGAGTCCCACTTCTGTGCCTTCATTATTAGATGACTCTTTTTCTTGAAGAAAGTTTTTCTCAAAGTGTTTAAAAAAACACTTTCAAATGGGTATGGAAAAATACCTCAGGAAAATGGACTCTTAGCAGAAGGATCAGCCCCATGAAGACCACAAGGAACATTGTTTATCTCCTCTTTTTCTTATGTCTGCCATAGAGCAAGAAATATGTTAATGATTCTGGCAGCCACATAGCTTCAGACTGGAAAACACATTCAGTTCTTCAGTCATGGAGCAAGAATAATGTTCTAAATGTTTTTCATTTAAAGTAGGTCTAGTGCACATAAAGAAGGAAAAACTGAGGGTCAAATACACAAAGGATAACATGATTACAGCCTCAGCTCAGGTCACTGCCTAAGCTATCTACCAGTATAAAAAAACAGTATGCTGCAGAGTTGCCAGCATTCGTACAAGCAAAGGTCAGCACAGTATTCACCTGCTGGCTGGGGAGCACATCACCTGCAATCTTACACTTGTTCTTTGACTTTTTTCTATATCTAAGGTATATTAGTGTTTAAAAAGTGACTTTCCTAATTGAGCCTGCCATGAGATCATGAAGAAACATGACTCAGAGCTGTCAAGTTCGGTTCTAGTTTTGAACTCTCCTGAAGTTCAAGGAAATTCAAATCTGGGACTGTCATCTTGAATTATACTTCATTAGAACAGTTATATCCTTTGGTTGTGAAGCCATAAGCACATACAAACTACAGTGCAGCATCAGTGATATATTCAATGGTGAGGACTTTTTTTTTTTTTTTTTTACTATACAAAGACCAGAACTCTTGTGTAAGGACATTGCTTCGCTTCAAGCTTCCATGAATCATCCCAAGCTTTTACCTTCATCTGACGTTCTGAATTCTTTGTCTGTTTCTGTACCAGACTGCAAGACTTGCTCCCTGTCTTCCTATAATAAACATGTCATCATAATAATCCTACTAGTGTACACAAATCTCTGGAAGAACTAGTCTCTGCCTCCAACAAAGTGGCTAGGTGAACTGATGAGCTGCAAGTACACAGTGTATTCTGGGTGCTAAGAGCTACACCATGCAGCAAATACAGTCAGAAGAGATTATTGAGAAAACTCTGGTTGAAGTAATAGAAACTAATAGGAAATTTGAGCGGGGTAGATTCAAAGAATAAAGGGAAAACAAATGAATCGACATTTCAATCGTTTCTGTACACTGGGTTAGTGTGAAGGGTGTTTTCAGAGGATGGAAAGACACACAGCCATGGGAAGGTCATGGTCATTAACAGGTTGAATCATAATTTGAAAGTTGGTAGAACCAGCTGACTGCATCTAAGAAGCAATAAGATGCTTCACTCCAAGCACAGCTGAAATGGATCCACATGTGGTAAACGGGCAGAAAAAAGTGTTTTCCCAGGTGAGCCGTACATGGCTGCACAGCACCTCCTGTAGCACAGCAATCAGCAGAAGGATTCTGGGCTGGTCTGTGGCCACAACAGAGCTGATGAAGGGACAGAGGTACATGCAGGGATTGGGAAATTCTTGCTTGCTAATGCCAGGGAAAGGCTTGGGGCTTTGTTCCCTAGAACAAACTACACAAGACAGATGTGACATGCCACATCAACTCTGAGAGGGCTGTGGTGTTTCTGAGCTTCATACGGCAGAATGGAGTAGATGACTACGCTGAGTAGTATCTAACAAGGGATTTACAAAACTTTACTCCATCTGAGCCTTATGCTAACTTCTGTGAACTCTGAAAGAAGTGGTCAGGTAATTGTGCGAGCCATTAGAGATCATTTTCAGCAAAAAGCTAAGGTTTTCAGAGGGTTGGAAAAGAGAAAAAGTAACGTCAGGGGAGGTTTAGGCTAGATATCAGGAAAAGGTTCTTCACCGAGAGGGTGGTCAGGCACTGGAACAGGCTCCCCAGGGAAGTGGTCATGGCACGAAGCCTGACAGAGTTCAAGAAGCATTTAGACTACGCTCCCAGACACATGGTCTGATTTTTGGGTGGTCCTGTGTGGAGCCAGAAGCTGGATTCGATGATCTTTGTGGGTCCCTTCCAACTTGGGATATTCTATGATTCTATGATTCTACTTCACTCTTCACAAAGAGTAGAAAAACAATTCTGGGAACCGCCATGAGGGCCTGTTTAGAAATGGCATCATACAATGGTAAACAACCGAGATGCTCTCCCTTTGCACTGATAATGCTTTAGGAGATGGGGGACAATCTAGCATCCATTCAAATGTCAGGTTCTGTTAAAAAATATGACAGTCCAAGGATTGGCACTCCAAGGCAGGAGTTTTAAAGTGTCTACTTAATTTTCTGCCCTCTAATCCTACACATGGCTGCAGATAAAACATCCATGACATGAATTATAGATGCAGCTTTTGTCGAATAGTCCACATGCTAGGCTATTTCTAAGCTGTCTACGAAAGGTAACTAAAACATAATTTTATTATCAGTAGGCTTAAATTTGCTATACAGGTGGGTGCATCTTCACTTGAAAAAATAATGGTCTGCAAATCCAAGCCAGCCAAGAAACAGAAACAGAACTTTCTCAGCCTGTTTTAATTTGTGCTGGTGACTGAAGACTCCCTCCAAAAAATCAGCAACTGGTGATGGGTGTGCAATAAGTGCCCTGTGCCTACAGAGGTGCTTGGAAGATTAAAGACAGAGTATTCTGCCTCAGGAAATGCACAGTATTGGAACCACAGTCTATTTCTGATTAATAGGCTACAAATATGGATCAATACAAGAATAGCAAATGCACAGAGCTTTTGTACTGAAAATCAAATGCAATGAACAGTTTTCCTTTCTGCCTGTCTGAAACTCTTGTCCATCTATCTAAAATGAACTATTGTGTCTTTTTTTTTTTGATCTATCACATCAACCTATTAACAGACATTTATTACGAATCATAGAATAGAAGAGAATGTGATTTATTACCCGTTACAGCCTGTTACATTATCATAGAAGTGAAGAAGGGCAGAGCAGGAAAGGGTCACAAAAGGCCCTCTAGTTCATGCTTCTGCCAAGCTAGGATCAATTTATTATTATATTCAAGCCTTTTCTGGCAGTTACTTTTCTGACCTGTTCTTAACAACATTCAGTGATGCAGGGTTTCCACAACCTTCTTCACAATCTTTTCTAGCCTCACTATTAGAAAATCCTTCCCTGGTGTGAATCTGTTACTTCTCTTATTCATAATGGAGATGGAGATAATTTCCCTCCTACCTCTAACAGCCTTTATGCATTTGAAAATATTTCTCCTGTCTTCCATAGCTCAAACAACCACAATTCTTTCAATGTTAATTCCTGTTTCCTTCCTCCATTGCTTTCACCATGCCCTTTTAGGCTCTTTCTAGTTCAGCCCAACTTCTCTTAAGCAGAGCACCCAAAAATGAGACACAGTATCTTAACTGAGATCTTATCAATTGCTAACAGAATAGAAGAATTGTTTTGCTCTGGTTAGCTTTCACTGGCCTGTTAGAAGAAACCTGTAAGTGGACTAAAGGGCCATGTTTTCACTGTTTATAATCTCATTACTTGTTTGCCTTTTGAAAGGCAGCAAAATGTTGTTGGCTCCTGTTGAGCTTGTGATCACAAGGTTCAGATTCTTTCCTCAAGGACTGTTATCTAACTACTATCACCTAAGATCCTTTGTTTTTGAGTTGTTTATTCCTGCCTATATAGACCCTGGCACTTTCAATTTTATTTAGACCATTTATCCAGTTCCTCAACAGCACTTTGAGTTCTAATGCTGCTCTCCAGCATGCTTCCTGTTCCTCCTAGCTTCATGTCATCTGCAAATGTAATAAGCATATTTCCTCTTCAATCACTCAGGTTGCTAACATTGAACTGAACCGAACTCCAGAGAGGCCTTTGAGTCACAGAACCTCAGTTGTGCCATCACCACTCTCCACATAGAGGGTCTGACCAATTTCCCTCCCAATCACCCAGACCATGTTTTTCTAGCTGGTTTATGAGAATGTTATAAAAGACAGTAAGAAGCCTTAGCAAAATTAAAGCATATATATCTAGTTCTTCTCTCCTGTCTACAAGTCTTGTCAGTCCCTTTTAGAAGAAAATAAAAGCGGTTTGATGTGATTTGTTCTTGGCAAATCCATGTTCCTGCTAGTCTTCTCCTTATCTTGCAGTCATATAGTTTGTTTAATCATTTGTTCCAAAACTTTTCCAAGAATGGAAGTTGAACTGACTAGTTTATAATTACTCTGCTCCACCCCTACCCACTATTTTAAAGACCCAGCCTTCAGGAATTCTCAATGAAAACCTGCTCTATGTTCTGAGATTGCTTCAACCAATATTTTTTAGAAGTATTTGAGGATAAAGTTAATTAGATCCAACTGACTTGAAAACTAGCCTAACTAATGCTCTAGCTTTTTTTTTTTTTTTTTTTTTTCCCCAATTTTAGGCTAAGAGCTTATGCCTTTAGAATTATATTAACAAAACCATGCTGTTTTTTTTGATTAAAAAAAAGCAGAAGGGCATTCAGCACTTTTCCCTTCATAAGTATCTCTTGTGGGTCTTCCCTGACCTCAGAGTAATGAAAAAGTAGACTGAAAATACAAATATAGTCACGTAACGTGTGCTTTAGAGAGAATCAAATCAAGTACAACTAATCACTACAGGGACTGTGAAGGAAACATGGCCAAGTGAAGTGTAGCTAGCAGATCAAAGGAGGCAATTCTCCTGCTCTACTCCACTCTTGTAAGACCCCACATGGAGTAACGCATTGAGGTCTGGGGTCCCCAGCATAAGAGAGACATGGACTTGTTGGAGCAGGTCCAGAAGAGGGCCACAAGGATGCTCAGAGGGCTAGAGCACCTCTGCTATGAAGACAGGCTGAGGGAGTTGGGGCTGTTCAGCCTGGAGAAAAGAAGGCTCCAGAGAGACCTTCCAGTACCTTAAGGGGGCTACAGGAAAGCTGGGGAGGGACTCTTTATCAGGGTGTGTAGTGATAGGACAAGGGCTAATGGTTTAAAATGAAAAGAGGGTAGATTAAGGTTAGATATTAGGTAGAAATTAGGAAGAAATTCTTCACTCAGAGGGTGGTGAGGCACTGGAACAGGTTGCCCAGAGAAGCTGTGGCTGCCCCATCCCTGGAAGTGTTCAAGGCCAGGCTGGATGGGGCTTTGAGCAACCTGATCTAGTGGGAGGTGTCCCTGCCCATGGCAGGGGGTTGGAACTGGATGGTCGTTAAGGGTCCCTTCCAACCCAAACCATTCTATGATTCTGAGTGCATCATCTTCTCCTGTCATGAAGGCATTACATGTCCTGTATGCCTGCTACCATGGTTTGGCTCTATATACACTAGCAACTGGAGCTTCTATACTTTGAATCAAGAATAAGAGAAAACAGAGAGATACCTGGTGCTTCTGTTGTGGGATATGGGCTCTTTTCTTCGTTTTCATTGGGCTGATAATCATCCATGTTGATCTAACAGAAACAGAAGGAGAAGAGAAAAAGCCTTTATCAGACAAGGCAGAGGGTTTTCATTTCCTCAGAAACCCAAGCTGTTCATGCCATCACTGCATAGAGAGTGGTGGCTGGCAGCAGACCTTGGTAGCAGGCGGGGATTCTCCATCAGCAGTGATCGATTTCAGCTCAATTTTCTCCTCCTTTGTCTCCTCCTCCACAGCTGTTTTTTCTATCTCCTGTTTCTTTTCAGGACTAGCAGTCCTAACAATTTGACAAGATAAAAAGCAAACAGTTACAAAGGTGAAAAGCTGTTTCCCTTTCAGGAACTTCATGTAGTACAGCACACACCATGAGAACGGTCAGCTGGCTGGCACCTCCATTCTGAGTCCAGCTTACATATCAGTGGCTCCACCTTGTCCTCATCTGCAGGCAAAGGCAGAGACTCTGCGCTAATTCCATTTATTTTATAGCTTTCTCAATGGCATGTGTTTGTGTGTGTGTGTGTGTGTGTGCATGCATCTGGTGAAGTAAGTGCCTGTGTGCTCGTGTACATGCATATTCTAGCTCTGTGACTAGGTATCTCCTCTTCATTCACCCAACACCAATAGCATGAAACATTTTCAAACCCTCTCTTGTGGACTTCCACTAGGTTGCCTACAAAGTTTTGCCCTTCACTGCACTTCCAGAGCCAAAGAAACCCTCCTGACTGGTGTGCAGGACAAAGCAGAAAGATCTGCATAGGAGAACCCCTCCAAGCAGCCTGGAAGAGAGTGAACAGAAATAAGCAGTAAGGAGAGGCTTCCCCACTGTTGGCAGCAGAGAATGACAGAGAAGCTCTACATCCAGCTCGTGTCTCCTAAGAGTCTGCAGAAATGCTAAAAGAACTGGCCAGAATCCTTTGCCAGCATGTGGCATCAAAAGAGAAGGAAGCCACTGAATCTTGTGTCACAGGAACCTGAAAATATGTCTGGTGGTCCAGAGCAATCAAAAGGTAAGAGGGACATTCAAATGGGATTGTCACACCGATACCATTTCACACTCATTATTTACTGATCCCTGAAATCTTGTAAGTCACACAGCCTTCCTTTCCTCAGCTCACATCTTTGCAACTGTGGAGACACCCAACACCTTCTTGTCTCTTAGTTGGAATTCTTTTACTTAAAAAAAAAATGTATATATATACACATAATTCTATATATAATTATATTAATCATATGTATATAATCTATATAAACCCACAGAAAAGTTTTACGTGTTACATATGCGTATGTACGTACTTAAACATATATATGTGCATAATGTGTGCGTATATATATATGTACAAATGCATGCATATGAATGTAGATAGGTGTATGTATATGGATTTACCTTGCTAGCTTTTTCCTTTCTTTTTCCTCTTCCTCCTCTTTCTGTGCTGATGTTAAACTCTCAGCATCAGCAAGGTTGTCCACAGCAATGGCCAAAAACACATTCAGCAGGATATCTGTGTGCTACTTAAAGAAAATAGGCTTTGAAAATTGCAGAACAACATTATACCAAAGGTGTCTTAATTGAAATTTTTTAGCAACCTGTCATCAGATCTCTTGGATTTTCCAAACTTTCAATTCACACAAATGTTCAGGGTGCACATATTGAGCATGCACAAACCTACACCTTCCAACCAAATGTCTAACACACTGTGTGAGGTTTCCAAAATTTTACAACAGAATGAGTGATAGAAAAGATTTAAGTCCAGACCTAAACACTTACATTTCAGTTTTTGGTTTCCCCAAAGAGTCCTGCTTTGTGCAACAAATCCCACTAAAGATAAGGGGAGCTCTGGATACTTTGCATCTTTGAAAGCTCAGGTCATTTTTATTAAAGCACTCTCACATTCAAGAGCCTCATACCATTAGGCACCTGGGCTTTCCAATTTTGGCCTACATACTTGAGCTGAACAACCTCATTACAGCCTTTCCCACAGACATAGGTAGGTTTTAAGGACAGTAAGGATAGCACTATCATCAGCATTTCTGAAGGGACCAAAATAAATTCATTTGGGCTGAGTATTAAAGGGTTGAACTGTCAATTATGCCATCTCGTAGAAGAGAGCTCATGTATGGAAGCCACAATATAAACCAGTCATGCACATGTAGCTGAAGGGTAAGGAATCAACTGCTTTCTTGTCTTGCCACTCAGCGTTCAGATCTCATGTTACAAATCTAAACACCATATTCTTTTATAAATTTCTCATGAGTGGGGCTTATTACACCATGACAACTTCTAAGTAAATTCCAGTTTAAGGCTTAGTATGAAAATACAGCCGCCCCCCTCACTGGGCTTCAAGGTCTAATAGCTAAAAGTCAGCCAGCATGTGGAGCTGGCTCACATTTTCCTCTGCAGTTCATAAGGAGATCCAAATTGTAGCTTTTTTAAGCTATCAGGCAGACTGTCTCTCTTGACCTTCAGATAAGTGGAATTGCACCATCTCACTTTGAAGAGAGTGCATGCAGGTCAACTGAAATGTCACATAACAGGGTCTGAGAGATCTGAATTATGAGGAAAGGCCAGAAGAGCTGGGCTGAGACTGAGAGGTGGCTTTATAGAAGAATCAGTATAAAAAGAGATGTCATCTCTGACACAGGAGGGCTATTTATTAGGGAAGCAGAAACTAAACATGAGCAAATTTGGAGCAAACTGAGATATGGAACAGAAATATAGCTCTATGTTATATGCAAATCCCTATTAAAAGACACTCTTAGCCTAATCATGCAATGTGCTTTGTACCTCTGGGTTATGTACAGTGCCCTCACTTCACCTTGAAGCCAGAGAGAACTGAAGTTACTTAATACCATCTCAGGCTGGTAGATAACAGAGTACATGATTTTCTCTTTGAAGAACACACAGATTGTGGTAAGTGAAATGGAACATGGTTTCTGTTCGTTTATACAAAAATTAATAGATGATCTCACATAAATCAATTATGTCAAACATATGCTACTCCTATTACAGCATTGGTATATAGCATATTGTAGATTATACATATTTTTATTCCACATAAGGTTTGGATGATAGCACATGGAATACATTACTGAAATGGCAATTAAAGCAAAAATACACAGTAAGTACAGCAGGTAGACAGAGAGATTAGTTTATGAGGAAGGCAAGAAAGAAAGACCTATGCGTGAATTAAGGGGAATAAAAAATAAAAACATTAAGCATGTAAAGATACTAAATAAAAGCTGGCATACAGAACTGGCATGTAGTTGGCTCTTACAACTGTTTATATGCCTGAAGACTTAGCATGAGCTAAAATTAAACAAACTTGTTTAACATTTGGTAATGCAAAGCCAAAATCCAGAGCTAGGGAAAAGGTAAAGATGTAAGGCATGAAATTTGTTATTTTCTAATACAACAAAGTAGTAAAGGGTGACTTTAAATTCAGCCCCACTTGGAGAAAAGATTAGCATCAAAGGATACAGTTTCCACAGATGAAGAGGATGATGAAGTAAATACAGACCAACATTCCTGGAAAAGAGGGGCCGCCATAAGCCATGATCCCATCATACATCACCGAATTCCAGTCCTCCCCAGTCAGGATCTAAATGACACATTCCCACCAATAAGGGATACAGTGTTAGACCACACAGATAATTTGAAAACCCTATTATCACAAAGATATCTACTATCCTAGAGATTAACCCCTCCCCCAAGATGGTTGGAGACTCTGGCTGTATCCATTCAGCAAATTAAAAACAAAAAGAGAGAATGCAAAAAGGGCGTTCAAAGTGTTAAAAAAACAGAGATGTTCCCTTGAAGACTGATGGCTGAAGCCAAATGGCTCTCCAAGACATCTCTGTTTACGTCTCCCCACCTCTCCCAGGTGCTCCCCTCCCACGTGACTGTTGTTTCAGACAGGCTGTGCAACCTAAAGCATTGAGGACAGCACTCAGCACAGCCCTCCCTGACACTTCCCGTCACCTTGCACATGATATCATGATCCTGATGCTCTTGACTGATCACTCACAAAACTGCAATCAGCTTAAAGGCTATTTGATCTCTTCTCTGTTGCAGTGAGCACATATTTGTTCCCCAGTACTGTGGGAGTGGCAGGGTTGGTCTTTGGCATGCAGGCGAGGTCCTAGGATGTGACAATGGCCATTCTCTTGTCCTACCCTGCTAAGCCCTAGTGGCCTTACTACATACGGGGGCTTATTTCCCCACTTTGGGAGGTAATATCCCAGTGCTGGCAGCACAGCTTGGTGCCTTGCTCCTGGAGCTATTAGCACGGTGTACAGTCTCAGGGACTGCCAGGCTGCAGAGGAAGGACCTGCTCTGTGTCTCTCCCCATGTAAGCACAATGTCTTGGTCCCATCTGCACTGCTTGTGCTCTTACCTGAAACACAGTGAGAAGAGACTGGGGGAAGTTGTCAAATGTACTCCTCCTGGTCTGCATTTCATCAAAGTTAAACTTGCCCCCGAACAGCTGCATCCCCAGGAGTGAGAAGATGATAATGAAGAGGAAGAGGAGCAGCAACAGGGAAGCAATGGAGCGGACTGAATTGAGGAGTGAAGCCACAAGGTTGCTCAGGGAGTTCCAATATCTGGGAGAGAAAATAGAAGCAGTTAAAATTTCTTCACTCCCAGACAGGTGCTCATGGCCAGCACAAGATATTGGTTGAGGCTGCCTTCTCTGTAAAAGCAGGCATTTCCAAACACCCTGTTAAGCAGTGAATCATTGATGTGTTTCCCTAAGATAATGAGACCTACCGCAGCTAATGAGTAATTTTACTACCACACATGTACATGTACAATTCCCTCCACCCCCACCCCATACGCAGAAGATTATTTCAGCACTCTCCATCTAAGTCTCTGCAAATCTTATATCAATATACAGTGATTAGTTCTTGCTGCTTCAGTGAGTTACATTCTAACCAACCTCATTACAACACTCACAGATGTTATGGCATGCCAGAATACCTCACTCCAGAGAATGGCCTGTAATAACTAGCAGGAGCAGATGGGGAAACAGTTTAGATGCAAATGCAAACTTGTCCAAAATCTGGTGTGAGTATGCACTTGGGTTCACTCACAGATAGAGGTTGCTAAGCTTTCTGGGACTGAGAAGAATGAAGAAGATACTAAAGGTCCTTCGCATCCTGCAATGCTTGTTTTAATGGACCCTTAAAGGGAGACTCCAGATCTACATCCCTAAGGGCCTCAGTTTTTCTTTTGCTGTTGGAAGAGCACACTGTCGCTGCTTTTGTGGGTATCAAACCCTTTACGCTTTCTCTAACAGGCTGCAAAACATTTTGGAAGGGCTTACAGCTAGATTCAAAGACAGCTGGCCAAGACATTTCTAGGATCCGCAGGACACCAAGGCATCAGCTGATCACAATGACCAAAATCAACAGATGTTTCTTCTGTTCTCTGGTACTAGCATAAATTTATTGGATATGACTAAGGTGAAGCCCACTTAGAGCAGCTACTGAGAAAAGGACAAATGACCTTTGATCTAACACAAAATGACAGAGAATTAAGACTTCTGCTTTTTGAACAGCTGCCATTAAAGAGAGATGGCTAAGACCTGCTCTCCCACAGCTTATTCAGTCTTGTGCCCAGATCAGGCTGACATATGATGCAGAGAAAGGATCTTCTTAACCTTGTGGTCCCACTTAAGGGTTCAAAGAGATGCCAGTAGCAAGGCCTCCTTTAGTATGTCTGCTTGCTTTCTTTGCCAGCAAGCACAAAAACCATGTGTTGGAAAAATGCTGGAATTTTTCTGAAGAATCTACCATATCACCCATGAAGCAACTTCTGCTTCAGTCTTGCAGATGCTCAACCACTCTTACCCTACTGCTTAGTATGTCATGACCACTTTTATTGTATGCAGTTTTGAGTCTGACAGAGCTTTCAGACTAGGTTTAAGATTAGCTGTCATCTTCCAATCACCTAATTTTGAATGCACACTATTAGCAAGCTTCGATGGCTTGCACAGGTCAACAAGCCAGTAACGTTTGCTTGCGATCTCTAAGTCTTCCTTCTAGCACCATCTCTTGTGGCCTACCACCAGGATTTGAGATCCCACCATGGTCAACTTCCTCCACTCCCTTCTCCCAAAGCCCAAAACAGTAAACCTTTCTCTCCTTAAAAGACTCTGAATTTCTAGACATATTTTCCTTAGAGAAATAAGCTCTACTTGAGAAGGATGGCAGACATATCTAGCACTCTCACTCCCTGGAGGAAGCCTGATAGTTCTACATACAGATCTGTCTTTTCTGAAGGCAGCGTAGTCAGTAGAGACAAGTTCTTAAAATCCCACTTAAATTATTTTTAAAATGTCAGTGTAAAAAGAAGGTTTTCCTTGTCCCTTGGCAGACAGAAATGGTCGAGTGGCCCAATTACTTTGTAAAGGTTAGCAATCTGACCTGCACAGGGACGCTGCCATGTCCTCTGACGTCAGCAACTAGTTCATCTCCTAGTGCTGAGCTTCAAAGAGAACTGTGATGTTTTGCCTCCAGCCCAGCTTCAGCACTTCATAGAAAACTAGAGTGCTTTAAAGTTTAACTGCAATTAAAGAGACGAGCAATGTAAAAATACAGAGCAAAGGTAAGGGCATGGAAGCTGTGGGCTCAGTGCCACCAAATGCCTGGATTGAATGTGCAATGTAACAGCTCACTGTATTTGTGTTTATGCTTACAGCTCACAACTTTCACACTTTGGGAGGAAGAGAAAGTGACACAGGAAAAGGGAAAAAATAATTTCTGATGAAACTGGACTGAATTTAGTGTCCTTAAACCAGAAACTGATGGGGCCCAGAATATGTTCAAGCCCTCCAATGTCGGCCAGGACACGCATTTTTCTAGATTTTTCTAGCAGTGTCCTTAAGAGGCATACAGTAAAGCTGTTACACATCTGAATAGTCTCAATGACTTACTTAAAGCTTAAATGCCTTGCTATCTCAGAGCACAACTGCACAGACTTTTATCAGCTCTGCATTTCTTACAAATGGCTCAATACCTGAGATTCAGTTTCTTTTGTAACTATCAAACTTTAAAGCAATTAACCGAGATGACCTGGTGATAAGATTAGTGCTGTTTTATCTGTGCTGAGTGCTAGCTAGAAATACAGCACCCTTAGAAAAAAAAAACAAACCAATAAGGGGGAAAAAAGAAAAAAAGAGAGAAAACGGAAAAAGGACAAGATAAGGAAGCCTTGACTTGACTAGGATGTGGAAATAATGATGGTCTTATCTCAGTGTTCTCGAAGCCTGAACTGAGGTTACCACCTTCCACATTAGGCAGTTACAGAGCTAAATCGAACACCTCCTCAAAGTGAGGTCTGGGGTTACCCAATGAAACACAAGGCTTTTAGGTCAGGAATAGCAGCAGCCCAGACAAAGAAAAAGTCTCTGACCACTCTGTCCTCTTTGGTTAATATACTACAAAGAAGAAAAAAAAAAGAGTTACAACAAATCTCATGGCACTGCTGGACAGAATCAGAGAGTTTGGACCAGGCAGTGTATAATGGGAGTTAAAAAAGAAAGCACTGCTGCTTCCTCAGTCCTATAGGGAAATGAATGTTTCATAATATCTCCCAAGATGTCAGTGAATGAGGCACTGAAAAACCCCAGTGAGTAGGACATGATTACGATCCCTGTTTCAAAATGGAGAAATAAGATGCAGAGATGTTAAATGGTTTGTTCAACATCTCACATAGAAATCAATTGCAGAACTGGATTAGACCTTAATGCCTTCTTTTATTATCTTCTCTCTCCTCTTCTTTGCTTTCCACTGTGGCTTTACGATACTGGCAATCACAGATGCAGAGCTCAAAACAGTAGCAACAGCTGGCAGCCTCATTGTGGGAAAGCTTCCCACACTGTTCATCCAATATAAAACCATTTTGAAAGCAGGTACAAAAAAAGGTACCCCATCCCTCCCCCCTACAGTTAACAGGGACATATCTAGTGGAAGGATTCAGGTTTAAAATATCAAATTTCAGTATACTGTTGCAAATAAGTTGATTTATCTTCAAAGTATAAAAGACTAAATACAAGGATTTATAAAGCAGTAAAGTACTATGTATAAAGAGAAAATCATTTGTGTTCTCTCAGCAAAAGAAATTTTTCTGCACAACACTGTAAAAATTAGGAAGAATAAACCAAATGGATTATACTGACTGCCTGTCTAATGTACAAGACAATGATTCAAAGAGTATTTATAATCTTGGATGAAATGTTTGCTCTTGAAATTCGAAATGTGGTTTCCAAAATGATGTGTTGTTCATCTGATGGTGTCTTTATTTGTTTCTTTCATATTAGGGAGCTGTATTTGTGCTATTCCTAGAATTGTATCAACTTAAAGCACCCAGAATTTGTTTGTGCTTGGTGCTTACCATGGAAAATCCACACAAATACATAAAGACACACAAATACACAGCTACTGACATACTCTCACCAACTTTCCTGCTTAGTGCCTTTTTAATGATGATGATGATCACTATTTCCATCTCCACTCTATGTCTATGTCACTGCTCATGAACACACATTTGACATAAAACATTACACTATCATCCCTCCTATTCTTCCCACCTTTCCAGGGCTGTATCTTTCTATATTATCATTCCACTCAGGTGGCATTTTCCATGAGTATTGATGACGTTGATGTCACTAAATTATCATTGTGTTTAGAGCTGAATGAATAATGGAAAAGATTGTATTTTACTGGAGAACATCAGAAGTAAAAGTTTTGTTTTAATGCCAGAATATTCTCTCCTGCAGTCAGACATGAGTGAGCCTGAAGTACTGCTTTGGGGGCTTGTGCTAAGGCCTTCCACATGAGGGTGAACTTCACCCACGGAGGGGAAAAATCATGGAGAAAATTATGGATAATTAAAAAACAGATAAATCTGAGACTACTGCAACCTACTTGCCAATATTTTAGGAACAGGAAAGAAGGCAAAATCTGATTAATGCATTATTCATTGTGAGTTATTCCTCAGCTCTGACTGTGCTTTACATATAGACCCCTGTACAAGTTACTAGACACGGATTCCAGGTAATGTTTTCTTCCACGCAAAACGGGATTTCAGATCTGCTGCAGAATGAAGGTAAATATAACCACTCCTAATGCTGGCTGGTTCCTACATTACTTCTCTGCCAGAAGCTTTAGCAATATTTGAGTATTCCAATAGATCAAGCTTCCTAAAGTATTAATGATATTCTCTTCACATTTGCCTTTCTAATAGAGAATTCTCCTAGCTAGATTATATTTTGTGTAGGAGTGGAGAAATGTCTTGAAAAAACAATGACCTCTCCAGGATGCTATGTTGAAGCTTATGCTTTTATAGCTATTGGTATGTTGCCCTGGGTGTATCTGATTACCCAATGCCTGAAACAGCTACTAGTTTGCTCAGAAACCAGGCCTGGGACTCAGTGATGATAGCTTTCAGACGCAAAGATCCAGGAAAAACAGTCCCTGGACCAGAGATCCCCATTATTTCTGAAAGGGCAAAGTTGCCTCTTTTGCTGGTAACTCTTGTTAGCTGGAACATTTTTACCTCTCCTATTATCACATTTCTAAATAGACCACTTTTTTTTTTTTTTTTTTTTTTTTTTTCAGTAGTTGCACACTTGCTTTGCTCTCTCTCCAAGACTGTAAACTGATTTTCTGTCTCTGTCATCTGACCCTGAAAACAATCCACCCTGCCAGAGACTTGAGGCTCAGAAGCTTTAAGGGCAAATGTTGTACGATGAAAGAATCCAAGTCTGTTGTTTTTTCTGTCTCACAGCTCTGCCATCTTGACTGTCTTCCAGTTCTGGTCTTGTTTTTCTCATGCTCTCTGTTTTTTATCTCAAATTTGTCAGAAACTTCTTTTGGGGGAGTTTATAGCAATTCTAGGGACATTTTCGTAGCTGAGCCTACAGAAAACTTACTCTTTCACCACCTCAGTCAAGCTTTTTATAAGGTGCTGACTGGTGCCCACATGGGAAAAGGCAGGCCCTGTGCTGCTTTGACCACATGGGCAGATTTGTTCCAAGAGCTCCAATATGGGTAAGTCAGGAGCTGAACCCTCCTATGACCTCCCTCAAACTGAAAAACTCCTGCCAAACCAAGCTGGTGTTTTGGAGGTACATGCCTGCAGAAAGAAGGGACTATTTAATAGGCACCACTGCGCCTTTATGCAGAGGGAGAGAAGAAGGAAGGAAAAGGAAAAACAATGGAGACTGTAGTCTGGAAAAGTCTGTCTTCTTCATAGAGCTGCTACTTCATGCTGGAGTTCTCTGAAGGAAAAGGGCTGGCAACATCTTTTGCCTATAGCTGCTGGTGTTGACAGTATCTCCCACTTAAGCCACTGTTGAGTCTGCTGGAGCTGGCATGGGCTCCTCAATCAAATGTTGTTTTGGCTCATAGCAGTCTTTCAGACTCCTCTCTGACACCATAAAGCAACAGAAAAGGTCACAAGGCTATCTGCCGTTTTGTTTTCACTTTGTCTTTTGCATGGAACTTAAGAGCACAAACTCAGCTCATATAATCCTCCCAGATTTCAGTTAATCTGCATGGTATCAAGTCTCCAATCCACTACACCAGACTTCTCACCAATCCTTACCATTCATATCAGGGACACCCAGTCTGTTCAGCCCTCCCCCTCCTGCCCCAGTTTTCAGATGAGGACCATCAGCTTAGCACTCTCACTACCCAATTAATGGTAGAAAGAGTGAAAAAGCTACCATGTGAGAGACTTGAAACCATACACATTGTGCAGCCCTCCTACATTCCAAAAGAAGCACAAAAGTACCTTGTGATTTTAAATATTCTTAATAGCCGAACACATCTCAACACTGAAATGCCCAGTGGCGACATGATCTTCGTCTCAACCAGAATCGTTTCCAGGATTCCTCCACACACAATGAAACAGTCAAAGCGGTTGAAGAGGGAGACAAAATAGGCCTGGAGACCAAGGCTGTACATCTTCAGCAGCATCTCTGCCGTGAAAAGAGCTAGCAGCACCTTATTGGCAGTGTCTCATGAAAAACGAACAGAAACAGAATGAAGAAACTTAGTCAAAAGATCACCACAGATAACTATTGACCCTTGCTTGTAAGAACCCCCGTCTGGGCTCAGTCTGAAAGAGTAACATTATCTAAGCTTGTGTCAAAGAATGGACTTCAGAAGTGTGGGCATCTCATTCACACAAATGTTTTACAAGGATGCTTACAGCAATTCTTATGTATTGCACATACAGCTGTGATGTATTACATAACCGCACAACCTTCATGGCAGGGATATGCCTTCCCATGCTCAACCTCCCATCACACTTGTCATCTGCAGATGGGAGTGGGAATAGAAGAGCTGCTGTGCTACCTGCTGTTGCTTAATTAAGCCTTTCAGCTGCTCTCACCTCCAGTGAGGATTCAACTGCTCTGCAGACTGAGGAACTTTACAAATCACTCTTCCTTCCTCACCTCCCTGGTAGCTAGAATTCATCATAAATGCCATTTCAGGGAAGACCTTGGAGAACTTGTGGCTCCCAGTAGCCATCCATAAATTGGAAATCCAGTTGCCGCAGATATATATCCAGCATAAACTCCTGATTTCATCTGCACCCAGTGGAACACTGCTTTGGCTAGAAGCCAGGAATTTATGTTTTCCCTGAAATCTCTCCTAATGTGGGCAGATATTTTGTTGTATTGTGTAAGATCCTCCTCAGAAAAAGGACTGTTTGCAGCTGTGTATGCTCCTTTTACACTGTGTGGCCCAACACATCAGCTCCTCCCTCAGCCCCCTTTCTTGACACTGACCATAATAAACAGTACCATCAGACTCTCCTCACCTTGAACCTCAGTGAGCCAGTCTGGTTGGTTGTAGTGTTCAGAGGCAATGGTAAGGGTGTTGAGAAATACAAGGAAGATCACCAACCAGTAGAAAACGTTGGACTTGACAGCGGCACGGCACTTTCTTCTGCAGAATCGATTCCATCGGCGCCAGTAGCGACTTGAAAAATTAGAAAAGGAAGAGTGCTTTTCAGATAGGGATCCTTAGGCTATTGCAAATCTCTGTCAAGAGAGACTCTAGTCTTGATTCATTGTCCAAAAGTGGTAGAGAATAACTTTAAAGTTCACCCTGAGAAATGTTCTCTCATTCTCATCTGAGTCAACAGTTGTGATCATCCTTTCTTTAGCACTAGGAACAAAGTTAGTGCTAAGCCAATTTGCAACATTTAAGGGTGAATAAACCTCTTCAAGCAATGTCTTAATCTGATTAAGACATCCACCACTGCTATCCTGAGAGGTCTTTTAGCCCAGTTCCCACAAAAATTGTTATTCTTCTTGTACTTAATGCTTGTGGCCTGAAATGGAACCTGCCCCAGCCTCAGCATAGTCGATGAAAAGATGCCCACTGTATACCATGGTCCTTTGGACCAAGCTTTGGAGAGGTGGGATCAAATAAAATCTGTGGAAGGTTTCCAAAATTCTGCAATGTTCAGGACCTAGCCTAATCCCAGAGCTAACTCTGAACAGAAAAACTTAGGGGACCTCAGCTTCTCACCTTCACGTCTGGAACTAAGGATACCATTTGTTAATCAACAGACTTTTAAAGTTTGCCTTCCATGAACACATCCTCTTGTGTCACTGATTTCTGAGGGTAATTACTAACCACAGAAGATATTTAAAGCTAATTACACACCTCCTACTCTTCAGAATTTAACTTGCATAGCAACCAGTTTCCAGGCAACACTTGCCACTGTATAATAAATCTAATAGTTTTATATAGATGGTATATACATAGGTGTGTGTGTGCATGCTCTATAGAGATGCACACATATACAACATTACAGGACAAAGGAGGATAGAACTTGGCTACTTTTCTCTTACATATCATTTCCAGTGATAAACTGTGGCCAAGCTTGAGGTCAGGGTTCAGCACCTAGATAAACTAAAGCCAGTCAATACGAACTTTGCACACCAGCCAAGAACTTTGCTACAACATTTTAACATGCAATCGAATCCAGGCTGTTTTAGCTATGCAATTTGTAAAGGCATCTAGTCTAGGTAGCTCAAGCATTTAATTGGGGTTGTGTGTTTTGCAGTGGACTGGGGACAAGAAATGATCTTCCAGCTTTCAAAATAGTCACAATACTTATGCATTTACATTGTCCTTAAATCATCAACAATCCCATGCACTTTGTGTGTACTTGTGCGCTAATGTGCACACACATCACCACGTGGTGATACAAGTGTTTTCTTGTGCTTACACCTAATACGGTTAAAACCATGGATTGTACAAATGTGGTCATGTATGCAATGCTCTGCACAGGGATGCATATGGGCAATATGTACGCATATGTGGATTCTTGAATTGATGTTACTGTTCATTATTTAAGTAAGCTGAAGGACAGAGTTACCCTCTTTTCCCAGTTACTATGAAAGTTTACTTTTTTTTTTTTTTAATATAAAATTGACTTTGAATTTAGAGTGAGGGGGCAGCTGGGCCCCTACAGAAGAAGCAGAAGTGGACTGGACATCAACAATCAAGTTACGTGTATTCAGTCAGCCTTTCCAATGGAAACCCACTGATGACCACCTGGGGACTGCTTCATTTTGTTAAGACCTTTAAGTCAACAGAGAAGGAAATATCACCATCGTGAGACCACATGTCTCATGGTAAAAGAGAATACTTCACAAATAACCTGAAGATGCAAACTTCATCAGTTGAAAGATTTACAATCAACCAGAGCAGAGTACTGGAACAAAGTGTAGAAAACAGAACCTTGAGCTGACAGGGTTGATGTTGATGGGCATAGTATAATTATGTGGTTGAACTTTTTTTTCTTCTGCTTTTATATTTTATGGTTCAAGATGTGTAGGTAGCAATCAGATAGGTACTTCTGAGTGAAAATATTCTCAGTAGTCCCTGTGCCTTATTTCAATAAGAAATTTAGGAAAAGCATGTTGATATTTGGTAGATGATTGACTAATATCTGCAAAGTTCTGCAGCATGTCCTAGAATCAAGACTGTGTCCCACAGATGCAGGAATAAATCACTTCACAAGGTAAGGAACAAAACAAGTGGAAAGGAACAAAACAAAAATCAGTTTTACTTACCTAAACTTAGATTTGGAGATCCGATGCCTGAAAGATAAGAATTGCCATTAAAGTTTCTGAAGCAGTCCCATACCTCCTAGGCTTTTATGAGAATAATGACAGAAAGAAGCAAAGTTAAGCTCAATTAATTTTTTCAATGTATGCTCTTTTCCTTTTGAATCCCCTGTAAGGCAATGTAGGCACTAGGCAGGGCTAGGATTCTCTGAATCTTGTTGTTTGGTGGGAGTCATGAAGCAGGAGTCATGCCGTGATGGGATTCTACCACCTGCAGACATCAGTGAAATAGCCTTTCTCTTGGATAAAAGGCTGGCCTAATGCTAGGGGTACTGTACATCTGCTACCAAATTTATTTTTCAAGTATAACTCTCTTTTTTTCTTTTAGTCACATTTTTTTTTCTTATATTAAAATATGTATGACTTTATACACACAGACTTGTTGCTTTCACACATCACCTGTCACTTCAGCATATAAACACGTTATGGAACCATGGGAAAATAATGCTTTATTTTTTTTTCCCCAGCAATTGAGGGAAAAACAGTACATGGTAGATATTTTTGTACTTAGACACCAAAGACAAATAAATATGATTGTTAGTATCTATGTAGAGTAGTTTGATTTTAAATGGGGCTGAACAATCAGTGATTCTGTTGCTATCAATGAAACATTGGGCATTAAGCATTCCTGAAAATTGGGCCATGTTCCCAATAAATATGTGTTTAAATATCTAATTCCATGCGTTTAGGTTCATCCACCTAAATAATCCGATTAGCCTTATACAAGAAGTCACAGGCAAAGCTAGGAACAGACCCCAGTTCTCTAACCACTATCTTGCTCTGCTTGACACTTGTCCTGTAAGTCCCTCAAACGTTTCCGCTGTCTTGTGGTATGTACACATTGGTGCATAGAGAGAAATAAAGGTATGTGGATGCAATGACGTTAGTCAGAGGTGATTTAAGAAGCTGAAAAATCCACTACTAGTAACAAAAGAAAAGAAAATCTGGAGAGTGCCTATGAATAAGATATTTCTGCTGAATGGAAACATTTCTTGAGGTTCCCTCTCTGATAGGAAGGTGATTCACTGTTGGCAACAGTCAGCAAAGGTCTTCCTGTACTGGCTTAGAAATGGATTCACTGTTGGCAGACATAGGAGAAAGTAATTCTCAAAGCTTCCAACACTACTTTCTGTAGCAGTTTTAAAACTGGTCATGTCCCTGTTTGAGGACATCAGTCACTGACAAGCAGCCAGTGATAGGTCAGTTTCCTTACGTGGAAGAGATTTTAGTGATAGGAACATTTCACCAGCAGATGGCCCAAGCAAAAAAAAAATAAAAAATAAAAAAAAAAAATCAGCCTTTGCACTGACTAAATCCTTCTTGCTGTGTCACAGGCAGCTTGTCTGGACCACATATAGGCAGCAGCGTGGTCAGAGACACGTGCAAGAACTCTTTTGACAAAGAAGAAACAATGCACTGGCCGAACAGAATGCTAAATTATGCTGCAGAGACAACGGAACTTTAATAAAGGTGCTTCACTAGTCACCCACAGAGCATATTCTTAATGTTAATGCTATCCCAACATCTCACTGAGAAGTCTTGCTTAATAAGCCCTACCTACTGACTGTAATGGCTCAGATTTACAGGGAATGGAAAAGAAGGATCAGACAAGGCCAGGAGAAAGAAAAAGAAGAAAAAAATGCAATGAAAGAGAAAGCTTGATAAAGAAAAGGAGATGGTGAGGGCTTTCATAGAAACAGGTTTTGGGGGAGGAAAAGAGCAAGAGAGATGTCATGGGGGACTTGCTCAGCGGAAGGTGAAGGAAGGACAGGGAGTGTGAAGTCCTCTGATGACCTCTCTGCTGATGGTTTCCCAGTAAGGGAGCTCTGTTGCATTTAAGGAATCTTTTATTTATTTAAGCAAAAGAGATGTGGCAGGTGGAGTACTCATCATGCATGTGATAATTATCTTTGTAGCATTATGAGCAGCAACCAAGTGCATTCAGTGCTTCAACAGGTTAGCTACAATTCTCCCCCCCTCCCCCCCAATGCCTTACTGCTATGGCAGAAGGCTCTATCACATGTGGGTGTGCTGTATATATAGAACAGAACAAGGGAGGAGGAAGAGATTTATATTTAGAGGCAGAATCCAAGAGTGAAATTGAATTTTGGAAACACAAATTGTACAATAACTGTTTCTGACAACATTATGCCCTACTCTGAAACATATTTTTCAAATGACCCCTATGATTCTATAAGCCTTTGTCTTTCAGAACCAGCATTAACTACATCATATACAAAAATGCTCTTACGGCATTTTTCAGGCTGTCAAATAATTTGAATCTGGGGCCTTGAGATGGCCTCTTTGTGACACTCTAAACTGGCATTAGCCAGGGATTCAGGGTGGACCAGATTCTCTCCTATGAGTTTAAACAGAGATCTCTTGCACTCCTGATATCTTGCATGCTTTACGTCTTTTGAAGAAAGAGACCTTCCCCAGTTGTGTCTGGCTCTGGAATGTCTTGAGAAATTATTTTTTAAAATCATGATATTGGTGCCTATATGAAAATTATTTCAGATCACTACTGAGTGTTTTTGTCATAGGAAGCATGTAACTCAGATTACTTTTTAGAAAGGCAAACACAGAAATCAGACCTTTATCATTTGACTAGATATCTTTAATTCTCCAAAACTCTTCTAACTTTTCCTGGTTACGTACCACATACAGATAAGACAGTGAAATTTAAAGATTTTATCAGCATAAGCTCAGGATAATCGGCATAATCAAATATAGTGAGATATCCCCTATTCTGAGAGGTAAAGCAGCGCAACAAATGTTTGGAAAGCATTTTTCCATTTCTGTCTATTTCATTGCTTCTTGTCAGGATCCTGGAATCCCTGAAGAGACGATGCCCACCCCAGGGTCCTTTCCCCCCCCTTTTCCCCTAGGACAAAAGCATATAGCGACATGACCTTTTCAGGAATGCATGCTGCATGCCTAATAATCTCTCTGCCTAATAAAGTCTTAGGGCTAAGTTCTACCCTCAGTTACACCTCTGCAATTCATAGTGAACCAACATGCCTCCATCCTTCCACCTACTATCCTCTTTATTCTTCAGTTAACACTGCAGTGATGTACAGGGACATACAATGACCATTTCTAATTTTTGACCATTTATTAAAAGCTCTAGCAAAACAGAACAGAAGACTGGTCCCAGAGAACTTGATGTGGGCTGAGATCCTCCTGCCCGCCCTTCTTGCACAAACACTGAAGAGAATGCTGACCTGAAGGGAGTGATGCTGGTTTTAAGAGAGAGGTGGTTGTTAGCCAGCAGCAATAAGAGTCTATGGAGCATCCTTAACAAAACTGGATCTATCTATCTTAAAACTGAGCTGGTTTTCTATTTATCAGGCCTCCTTGGGCTGGGAAACAGACTGGGAAAATGGGCCAGCACTTCAGAATTTAGTGAATAATCTAGCTCTCCCTGTGGCAAGTCACAGGTAAAGCCTGTCAGAGAAACTGAAGCAGGAAGAAATTCCTCCTCCACAAGGGCATGCTATTGTCCTTTAGACACATACCTAGAGGTGACTGTGAATATCAAAAATGCCATGCTCATAAATAAGTTGGAGACCAGTAGCTAAGACTGACACATAAAAGTTGATCCTGTGTGTTTTCCTGCTGAAGTCAGCAGTGGTTTCAGAGCTTCTGGCAGACTTTTCTTACTACCGCCCCTGCTGTGCTTGGGACTGTGGTCCTCAAAGGAGGCTATCTTCTCAGGTCAAAAACACCAGCAACTGTAGTGAACCTGCAAGCAAACTGTCTCTTTCCCCTTTACCACTGGTTCCTATGCTGATTATTGCAAGAGCTGCATAGTAATTATTTTACTAGAAAAGCACCAAGGGAAAAATCACTGATGGTTCAGCTGCCAGGGAAAGCTTCCATTGTTCACAGTATTTTAAAGGATACTGTGTTTTCAGTTGAAAAGCCAGTGTAGGCTGTTTGTTTTGTTTTATCCTCTTTTATTGTTTTAACCCTCTTTGGTGGAAAAACAATTGAACTGTCCCCCAAATGTATGGAAATCCCAGCCAAGGTGAAAATGCCAAGTGGCTTATTGTTTCAGTGAAAGCAGATCATTTTAAGCTCTCTTTCCCTTTGAGCTCAAGTGCCTCAGTTTTCTACTGTGGCTCCATGGAACATTAGTTTCCACAAAGGTCTTTTTTTTTTTTTTTTTTTAAGCTAGTACATATGTATAAAAGTGAGTTCCATCGTAGCACTCCAGATCTGTGTGGTTGTATTAGAAAATTAGCATTCTGGCTGTATTAGAAGACTATATACACTGCCATCCTGCACAGAACAGATTACTGTTGATTGTGAACAACAGCCTGTCCATAAGAATCTAAGACCTGCTGAGCAGAAACCATAGAGGTACTGAGAAATTACTCACTAGTGGTAAGTCTTGGGTATAAGGCTATCCTGTAAACAGAGACCCATTGCTCCTAATTCTGGGTTTATCTCACTGATACTTGTAGAGGAAACACATTTCTTTGTACACGGAGGCAACAGGTTATTAAAGCTGTGACACATCAGAATTAAGATAAGTTCCACTTCCAAACATTGCCCTTGAGGATAAAAGCTGTTGTGTTTCTACTACAGGGAAGATGTCAGCACAGTACAAGGCAATATCATGACAGGGATGATATACTGTGGAAGTTGTGGGACATTTTTCAATGTCCTGTGGAACTCTACAAAACCTTTTTCAAATTCAGACACCTGATAAAGGTGGCACCCATCTTAGGAAAGGAAATACTCCTGGGCACAGCTCATCTAATGGTAGCAGAATCACACTAGGAATGAATATGAATGAAGTTTTTGTTTGTTTTAGTTTTAAGAAACCGGATTTACACAATAAGCAAAGAGATTAGATGTTAGATTCCTCCTGAAACTCCTTCTGGTGGTTTGAAGGCTGGCATTGCTCCAGACTCCACAGCTGATGAAGGCAGTTTCTATAGTATGGATACTACAGAAATAAAAGCTTCTTTGAAACAATTCATCAGTAGGAGATGGTGTGCATTTGAGAGGTACTCTCTTGATCTCACATAGCGTATGTCTCTGTGGAACTGAGAAGGGCTGTCATGGAAGATCTCCTTTTCCAAAAGGCATGCTTGAACCTGGCTTCTCAAACACATCTTTCTGTCATTCACAGACCAAGTCTTTCAAAGCTCTGCAGCTTTTTATAAGGACAAAAAGAACAGCCACTAATTCTAAGTATCTTCAATAAAAATGCTTTTTCCTTCAGTTGCCTGGGTACTTTTTCCTTTTATCACAAGCACATTCTGATGGCAAGGTCAGCCTGTAACCATGGTGGTGGTGGCAGTGCTGGGGTGGTTAAATGCCCTAGCAGCCTGATGCCACTAAATAAATAAATATATTACCTTTGACTTGAAATCTCCCTGTTGCTTCAGTCATGTCTGGTTGCAGCTTGCCCAGTGCAGTCTCTGCCCTCTGGGAAAAAGTGTGTTTATAGCGAGACAATGGGGACTCATGGCCACTAGGTGATTTTAGCAGGCTGGTAAAAATGAAGACTTGTCTGCAATACATGAAACTCAACAATCAAACAAAAAACTTGTCTAGCCATTTCAACTGTAAAAACAAATTCCAGAGGGCAGATGACTGCTCAAAAGTCCAGGCCTAGTCTTCAACTAGAGTAAGTCAGGATGGTATGACCACAATTATTGACACTTACTGGAAGTCACTAGTACTACATGAGGAACTTGCTTGAAAAACTCAACTGACTTCCCACATGAACTATTCCTATCCTTGAAGAACACTGAGTTAATTATTGGAAGCACTGGGCCAAATTCTAGCGCTCTAAGTCAGGTTCCATTGAAGTTACATACTCTTCAAATCAATTCTGAAATCCTTGCTTACATTTCAGATGTTCCAGCAGGAATATTGGCCTATGAGAGGTTTAAATGAAGAGTCAGTGAGAAGAGGAGGACATAATATTTCTTGAAACTAGGAAAGCTGGTTTCTCTATCTACCTGACCTTGTGATACTGTAAACCAAACAAACCAGAGAGGAGTCCAAGCCTCAGAATGCAAGGCAAATCTGAATTTACCCATAACTGATGAATTTGCAGCTCCAGAAGTTTACAAAAGCAGGAAGCATTGACAAAATTTGTATTTCATTCCAGACTTTCAAATACATTGATAGTCACTCATTTTTCCTGGTTGAAGGCTCCCATCCATCCCTTAGAGATGAAAAAGCAATCTCAGTGAGGCTGTGAGGATCTTGAATGTCCTTGGGTAAGGTTTAAAAAAAAACAAACAAACAAACAAACAAAAAAAAAACAAAAAAACCCCACCTTTCTCAAAAACAGACTTCAATTTCCCTACTATATGCCACCCATTTTCAAATGAAGTGGAAAGTGGCAAGGAAACTGTTTATCTCCCTGAATCTTACATGTCCTGCTCTGGTGGAACTTAGGGCACTGTTTTAAGATTTAACACAGGGGAAGAAGAAGTGAAGTTCTCTTTTCCTGTCATCTATGTCCTCTTCCTTACAATGTATTGGACATAGCTACCCCTTCTCCTAATGCTGTGGGCATAGTGATTGCTGTGCCAGACAACAATACTGTCATTCTCCTGTGGACATGTTGGACTATTTTAAGTAAACTCCATCCTAAGTCATGATTACGTTTAGAGCTGGGTTAAACTTCAGCTCTCCTGGCCACATTCCAGCTAAGATAATTATGTTCTGCTTGCCAAAAAATCCCCATACAGTTCCAGTGTAAAACAAGCTACCCCTCCTACATCTTCATATACACTTGTGTCCTTCCTCCTTATGTTTTTAAACACCTGTCACTTTTTACCCTGAAGGTGGCTGAACTCTAACACTGTGAAAACAATCTTTGCATGTACAGCTCATAAAGTGTTTTAGGATCCTTTGGGATTAAGGGCATTAAATGGATGCAAGCTGTAATATTAAAAATATGTGCAACTTTATAGTAACAGTTGACATTGTTGTTGGCACTGTGTAGCACCAGGGGACCCATTGTGTTAGGAACCATAACTGCAGAATAGAGATGGTTCTCCAAATTGGATCCAGCTGGAAGAAGTGGTCACATATCCAGCTACTGCTTCCTATAGTGCGACAAGAGCACAGGCAACTCGGTGGGGTGCTAAAGGGAGAGTTACAACTGCCTTAGCCCTGTGAATAGACCTAGCCTGTCTCCTTCAGAAAAGGAGTTCATAATCTAAATTATAATGCCAGACTCAGCAGGTAGACAACAGCAGACAGGTGGAGGAAAGCTACCACAATTTCTTCTGGGGTTTGTAAGCCACCGGTTGACACTTCCAGGAAAGAAGATTGAATTTATAACATATTTCACATCTCACATTGTGTAATGCAGAGAAGATCCCCTCCTCTTCAGTTTGTAGATGAGAAGGCCAGGGGTGTGTGTGGGAGACACAATCAAGGTTTATGAAGTCATGAAAGTGATAGATAAGCTGAATGCAGAAGTGTTGATTGCCAAATCTCACAGTATAAGAAGGAGAGGGCATTGACTGAAAGTAGTAGTAGATCAGCTTAAAACAGATAAACTAAAGTATTTGTCTACACATCAGGTAGTGAGCTTCTGAAAACTTGTTGCCACAGCAAATTGCGAGGGCAGGCAGCATTAGCAGTTTCAGATAAATCCATGGCTGACAGGTCCATAAATGTCCACTAAAGGCAAAAAAGAGAACTGTGCCCTCTAAGATCCCTAATACGATAAGCATGAACTCAGGAGCAGTAAAAGCTGAATGAAAGGCAGCAAATAACCAGACTTGCACACTTGCCCTCCTGTAACTGTCAGGACCTGAACACTGGACCACAGGTCTGACAAAACAGAGTATTTCTTATGTACTTATGGTCAGCAATTAACCAACACTGAAGGGCTCAAGGTATGCCCAAGGACAGGACACAGCCCCAGAATAGTCCAGCAGAGTGTTTAGCCCATTTTTCAAGGAAATTTGGGGAGACTAACATATTCCCCTGCAGCATAAGGTCCATTCTTGTTCAAGTCACGCAAAAGGCAAGAAAGGACTCCTCTTGTCTATTCTTGCTCTCTCTGGTGCTAAAAAATACACTATACAGTATAAATGTCTTCAGTAAGTGCTGTCTCATGTTCTTGAGCATGTCTATTAACTGCAGTGATGTGATTTTGAGGAGGCATTATTCCCTCCCAACTGATGCATTTCTTTGTCACTATGATGTTGTGTTCAGCACTTAAAGGATGGGAGTTACCATATGTGTATTTCAAGATACTTCGAAGTGTAGAGGAATCATTAGAGAAATTAAAATATATAGTCAATTCCACTGCTTGGTCTGCATATACTGGACTTGATTATCCATCACTAAAGACAACTTTTAAAATAAGAACACTTATCCATCAGTTCTTCTTTTAGCTACTACACAAAACCATCTTTGCTTATTCTGGGAATTCTGTGATTTATTGATATCTATGTAATCCCAGAGGCTCTCCACTAATGTCCAGAGTGAGTTTACATTGCAATTAAGATAAGAACTGGAATCAACAGATCTTCTCCATCCTCTCCTTTCACCCATTGTGTGGTTTACTTCCCCTTAAAAAGTCTGACATTTGCCTTGGCTTTAAACCCACCAAGCTCAGTCCAGCACCTACATACATATAACTGTGTGTATGTACTCACGCTAGCCTAGCACCGCAGTTTTCGCCTTCCATATCTGCTCCAGGGACGTTGTCTGTGTTCACGGACTCGGTCTCACTGGTGGGCATGCTCACTGTAAGAGTCAAAGGGAAGAAAAAGAGAGGGTTGGCCATTAGAACCTGACACATCTATTAATGAATCACATCAGTGAAGGAACTGGCTTAATGACAAGACCCTCAGCTGCAGCTCCTGAGGATTAAGCAATCAGCTGACCAAGTCTGCTGCCTCCCTGCAGAGGCCAGGCTTGACAGGTAGGCTTTAGAAACATACACAGGTTACTCAAATGCTAAAGAAAGGGGAAGAGCCAGCTGCTTATTTTCTTTCTGAGTCAGTTTCCAGAAATTTTATGAAGGAGAGCCACTGAAAATTAGAGAACCTGTCAAAACCAAGAAAGAAGCTTTTGCTTGATTGAGTGAACACTTAAGATGATGCCCCTTTACTTGCAACCAGCCCAACCATCTTACTGCCCTCCCCAGTCTCTTGTGGAGAGGAATGTGAATAAAAAATACCAGACTGATAGGTATTCAGATAAAAGGCTTCTGTTAGCCTGATAGCAAGTACCACATAAATAATAATGATGGCTCATTTGTCATATACTACCATTAATGTGTTTTAACCTTACACTTAGAAACTGGGCCTGTAGGAATAAGAGGGAAATTCAGACTCTCTGAACCTTACAAATATTAACAACAAAGGAACTAATTAATATGAACTGTGGCAGAGATTTTATGTTGATGCCAGTCAACTAAGAACTGGACAGAATCTCCTACACTTTTACAGAAATGTCATGGAATAGCCATCAAATGAAAACAACCTTAGGTGTGAACCTACCTCATCTGAATTCAAGGAGGTGTCATCTTCTATCTGTTATGAAACCTTAATATTTTATTTGCTTCTACAGATCAAAAAGATTCACGGTTTCCATTCCATGAATCGCTCCCAGCTCCTATATGAGCTGTAATAACTCCTTTCATACACAAACATTCAGCTTAAGGTAGGAGAAAGGATAGGATCCAATGTGTCCTCTTCCCTTCCCCCTCTTTACAAATATACAGAAAATGATAGTTCAAACTGAATAATGGAGGAGTTAGATCTCTCAGGTGCCCAACAGAACTTCAAAACATGACCTGTATTGGATGTATATCTCAGATGAGACTTGACAGCATGCACTATTAGCTGCTGGACAGGCTTCTAATAGCTTGTCAAAATAGGTTACTCATTAATAAGAAAATATCTATTTGTGGGTCCTTGGCGTACAAAGAGACAAAATAGAATAAATATGCTCTGCATTCCAATTGGACAGACGTTTAATGAGCCATGGGTCCAGGTCTTCTTTCAGAAACTAGAAAGATATCAGAAGGTTTTCCAAAGAGGTCCTGGGTTCCTGCTTTGAAACCATTATGGTAGAAATGCCCCTCAAAATCTTTCCTTCACGCTGTCCCAGTGATGCACGTGCCTCCAATGTATATCTTTGGAAATCTAAAGTCCTTGTACTGTGTTCTTTAGGACCACAGCCCATATGAAATAATGGTCTCCCTAGCACTCTTGACATAACCATGAAATGTTGTACTCTACTCCATTTCTTTGCAAAGACTAGATGTTTTAATAATCTTGTCTGTTTGGAAAGATGAATTAAGAAATCAACTGAATTCATATTTTGATGCACATGGAAGAGTCAAGTAAACTGTAAGAAAAAATGACATTCATAATTCAAATTTTCAGTCCAGGTTAAGCCCTTCAGAAAAAATAAAAACTGATATTTGGCAAGTCATCTTTGAAGATGAGATAAAGCACTTTCAAGACATATTTGAGCTTATTTGCAAATGGAAAACAATCTTGAAGACATTAGCAAGAGATTGATTTGCACAACAGCTTATTATCTTGAGTGCATGAAGAGGACACTGCACAAGCAATAGAAAAAGTAAGGCACACACATGCAGAGGTATAAAAAGATACATTATGTGTCAGTCTGTATAGAGATATATAGACACACACACAGACAAATATACACAGTGTGGATACAAAGTGCAGTCGAACATTACCATGGGTTTCTGTGGAGTGACTAAACCAAGCAAACTTTCCTTTCTTCTTATCAGGCAAGCCAGACGGAGTGCTTCCTTTCACAGACAAGATGGTCAGTGTCAAGTACCAGGAACAAGACATCAATAGAGAACATGCAGCCAGTGACAGGCAAAAGAAAAAAACAAGGAACTCAGCTTGCACATGACATCCACTTCTGTCTGAAAACTTCATCACGTGAATTAAAAGTACAAAATTAAAAACAAAGGTATATGGAAGTAAAAAATATAACAGATCATCGGAGGACAATGTTCCCTTTCTTTCTGCTCTTTTTCATATTTGTCTTCTGAGAACATGAAGTGGCTGAATTTAAGTTTATGGCTCAAATCCTTTCTCCAGTGATGTCAATGTCAAAACTCTTCTTGTTTGACTGTCTGACCTACTGAAATCACTAAGACTAAGGCAATCACAATTAGTCCCAAAGTTATCCCCTGATCCTTATTGGATTAGCCTATTTTTGAATGAGATGTCTTTTTTTTTTCCTAAACTTTTCCAATATCAAGAAACTCTGCCAAAACTGATGGAGCTGCTAAAGGAAAGTAGTTGGAGTAATCACATTTCTCTGTCTTTTCCTATTTGTAGAGATTAACAACCTTTGAGCACTCAGATTTACACTACCTTACCTGAACTAGGATACCCCTCGACTATGTCTCATGATTTGTATTTAAGTTTACATTTGGCATTTACCCTCTGATGTTCTTCTGTTGCATGGCTTTTCATGGCATTACTTAATGTCGATCCTCTGCTTATTATGCATGGAGGTCCTCAGCCCACACATATCAGAGGTGTATGTGCAAAAGTGTCACAGAGTATACTTTGCACTTCCCTAATTTTACTGCTGCAGAAGACCAAATTAAAGTGAGGGATGCAGGTGCATGACACACAGGCTGAAGAGACCCCTTTGGTTGGGACTAGCTTGCTGGCATTAACTCCCAGGCACTTACTACACTGCACTGATGGAAAATGTTAAGGACAATAAAAAGTAGGTATCACATAGAAGAAGAATGATGGCCTAGAAGTTAAAGGTCAGGACAGACAGGAGACTAGGAATGTATTCTCAAATGTGGTATGCTCTCAGCAGGGCATTCACTAATTTTATGTGGCCCCTCAGTTCACCTTCAAAATCAGGGGATAATCATGTGCATAGCTGCTATGAGGTTCATACAGGCCAGTTAAATCCTAGAAACAGAAGATGCTACAGAAGAGGTGTGTATAAACTGGGGCTGAATATGAGATGAAGTAGACCAAATACCACCCACATGGCTTTCTTATCTAATTCAGTTCTCAGAGACACAGACCTTGAGCCCACACCCTAGCTCCAGCATAGAAACAAGGCAGACATTTTTTGCAGTCAGGGTAATTAATTACTGGAACCATGTACCAAGAATGCTGGTGGTGAATTCACCACAGGAATGTTTTAATCAGGAAGAGATGTTTTTCTAAATGGTGGGCTCTAGTCCAGACCAGAGTTATGTTCGGGCTCATACTATACAGACCATGCCATCTCAATGGCCACTTCCTCCTTGTAGTTTTGGAAGCTGAGACAAAAGCAAGAGAGAAAAATGCATATTTCCTCCTATCTAGGCACAAAGTGACTTAGCAGTGGAAATCCTGGTGCCTCGCCTTGTGTCCCATGTGTGATTAGTGAATTATGCACTCTTACAGGAGCGGTTTCCCGTCAACTCCAGAAAATCTATTGCTTGTACCCAGATCAGAGGTCCCCACAGGGCTGGGTTCTGCCAGATGCAGAGGGCACATTGTCTCTGTGTGGACCCCCCACTTCCCTGGCATTCAAGCAGACCAGTAGATCTTCCACCTACCACATGCTCTGCATTGCAGCCACTTCATTGTCCAAACTGCAGCACAGGCACCATATCCCTGTGCATATGATTCAGTTGCCCACCTAATACCTTAGAGTAATTGCCCACCTAATACCTTAGGGTATTAGGTTAACATCTAAATACCGATGTCATATATACGTGACTCCTTGGCACAAGTGAGAGCAGACTGTTAAAGGAGCGAGAAGGCATTTCCATTGGGCAGTTTGCCTTTGCCTGACTGCACCAGGAGTAGCAGTGCAGCTAGCAGGGCAACGAGCACACAGAGCAGGCAGCTTGCTTCGACCAAACCAGTACAGTGAACTACTACCAACAACACAGGGGCAGGTCCCATAGAAGATATTAAGTACTTCCCTGGAGCAAATCATGGTGGCTTTGCTTACAAGGCAATCTTTTTTTTTTTTTTTTTGGATTTATCCTTAGTCATCGTATCCATAATTCACTCTGGTTCATGAAATCTCCTATTAATTACATATTCTCAAAGTAGTGTAGCAATTTCTTTTTAAAGGGAAGTGAAACAACTTTTTAAAAGCATGCAAGTATTTAATGGTTTCAACAGAATGCAAACCGTAAGGACCAGTATGTTTTATACCTTACAGTCGCTTCTGAAGTGTTTGCACTTCTTACATCTCTCCACAGTGTGGCTCATCTCTGAATACAGAATTTTCCTCCTGGACCATATAAACTCCAATTTCACTTTACTTACATAGCATTCCTGCAGCAACCAAAACAGCAAAGGCTACCCAGCTGCTTCCTTAAAAATAAATCTGAGATATGCTTCTTGTTGTGTTAATTCTAGCTCTGAGACCCAGTAGACAGAAATAAGGACAAAGAGTCTGCGGTCTGTGACTGGCTAGATAGACAGATGTGCAAGACCCTTTGAGAGCCTCTGTTCCATGTCACTGGCAACAAGCTTTGATACCAGCTCTCCACTTGCACTAACATATGTCCCTCCTCCAACCAAATGCCCTGTGGACATGCAATAAATTATTAGATGGCAGGATGCCAAGAGACAGCCAACTACTCAAGCAGAAAGCGAGCACAAGCAAGTACCCTTCTGTGTAGCCCTGAGATTTTGTTTTTGCTTTACACTCTTAGAGAATAATATATGCTCCCAGTTCAGAAATATCTCTACCACTGTTGCGTCTTGCCTTTATGGCACTTTTGTCATTTTGGCAATCAAAGTAATTTTAATATTCAGATTTATCTCCATGGATTATAATGTTGCCACACTTGCTTGTTGCTGAATCTGACTTTAATGAATCTCACTGTGAGAATTTAAGACCTGGGGAAGATGAAGCCTGGGCAAAGGGTGCCAAGTTCCACAAACGTAGACAAAGCATATACTTTTCACAGATTTTAATGGGACATACTACTAAATGACTTTGCAGATCTGGTCATTAGTTTTATAACTGGGTATGTCAGAGGCTGTTCACACTGCCTGACTTCACATCTCTGATTTAGCTGTTCAAGTCTAGCTCCAGAGGCAGAGAGGTTCCTATCGCAGGTTTTCTGAATGGCTCATTGATGGCTCCCTCAAACACATGGACAGGCTGGGCATTTACCTTATGACCCTAGGTTAGGTACCCGACTTGGAACAGTGTGATTACTCAACACTGTGTTCATTCATATTCAAAAAGACCTGCAGTGGGTTTTCAGATTAAGAAAAGGAACAATATACTTGATTGTGTATTCTGATATGCTTACTTGGACTTCAACATCTCCAACACTCCAATTTCTGCTGGCATTGAATGACATTGTAAAATATGGGGCTAAATTACCCCTTTTGCCCATGCTGGTATTTGAAGTCAGACGGACCTGATGTTACTTTGTTGTGTCACCTCAGCCATATGATCAAGCCTTTCTACATATCCGTTCAGTTTCTCTAAAATGGGGATTATAATTCTGCACTCACCTTGCAAATCTCTCTGAGATCTGCAGGTGAAACACATTACAATAAGTGCTAAGTACTATAGTTATTACTGATGCTAATGTCTCCCAAGTGGGGCTCTGCAGAACTATAAAGCAAATCTAAAGAGCAAAGAAGTCCTGTGAATTCTCCGGCTGAGATTTAAGACTTCTCTTTTCTATCAAGCACAACAAGAATAAATTGCAATATCCAGGCTGCTTCCTTTAACAGTAGGTGCATCAAGTGAATGACTTTGTCTCCAGTAAGAACCCTGCTTCCCATGGTGCCTCTCATGCCCATCATTTCATGAACGAGTTTATGGGCAGCTGTCAGAATATCAGTTGACTCATCTTTTTTTTTGGTGGAGAACTCTCATTTTAATTAATATGTGAATATTGCCTAGCTTTCCTCTTCTCATTGCCTGTTTGGAAATGCTACAGTCATTCATCTTATTTATTAATTTAAATAAGATACAGCTTTTATTCTGATACATACATACAGTGTCTTGGGAACAATCAGTGAGTATGTTCTTAAATGCAAGCAGCATGCAGAGAATAAACTGTGCAGAGGCAAATGAATAGTTTTCTCTAAATCTTTTCCTGATTTTTTTTCAGGAAAATATACTAGTTGTGACTGGGGAACTCTTTTGGGGTTTCTGTTCTGAAAGGAAGCTCTGCAATAGGAAGGCTTCTACAGGAAAGAGGAAAGGGAACTTAAACTATATGTAGGATCTTGGTGATTACATACCTCCCTGACACAATGCATCAATGAATCTAGCACAATAAAAAAATCCAGAAAAACTGTGAAAACACTTTCAAAATGCTTATTGAGGGCTCAGAGGCCAATGCCCATATAGACAGTATTATACATATAATACTACATCAAATACATGCAATACATACACTTTGAATAACCTAATTTTGGGTTACATACAAATGACTGCAATTAGAAGGAGAGCTTGAGCTGCAGTTTCACTCAAGGTCGAACCTAGGATAGCAACAAACAGCCATAAAGCGGCTGTCAGTTGCATCTGCTTCAATCCAAAACAGAAAGGCTTTTGGTAAAAAGACCTTTCACCAGCGAACCAGCAACAAAGACGGAGCAGCTAGTATGTAGTAACAGGCCTTGTCATGACAGTAAAACTGGGCTGAGAAGACTGATACAGTGCAGACAGGTTACCGACCGGAGCAGAGGTAGGAACACTGCCAGTACTGAGATGGAGTATTCCATGTCCAACATTTCACTCACATATAAATTATATATTTTACAATAAATTGCAATATATATTTTTCATATGAAAAGACTTGCTTCTTCATGCCCTTCTCACCTTCCGGAGTGTCACCACAGGCACATATACATCCTATGATGTTGAGGGGACACAATCATGCACTAAGTGGATTTATACCATACATAAAGAGAAACAAGAGAGAGAGGGATCTGTATCAATTGTGCAGGCATGTGATTAACAGATCTGTCATTAACACATGCAGATTACTGTGCACCTATGAATGCATTACCTTGCCACTAGTTAATTTTCCTGGGGCTTATTTTAGTACAACAAACACCCCAGCTACCTTAAACAGCTGCCATTTTTTTTTTTCTACTTTTTACAGTAATATTGGCAGAATATGCTGCACTCCACAAATATTTGTTCATTTCAGCCAGCGAGTGGAATGCACATTACTCAGAGGACATATAACAGGCACAATCAAACTTCTAGCCCTGAAAAGAGATGGCCTTTGCAATCCTCTGACATGCTCTGTTCTGTATTTGAAAGGAAGAACTTAAAATCCTCTTTGCGCTTCCCTGCATGGAGGACAGAGGTATTTTTTGCATAACCTGTGGCATCTCAAATGTCTCAAAAGAAGCACAGGATGTAGGACCTTCCAGAAAGGAGTCTAACTCTCTGCTAAAAAGGGCAAAATGAGCAGTTTCCCTGGGTAACAGCTTGTTCTGCTGAGCTAACATCTGAGTCTGCATTAGGAGCCCATTCACTGCTCTGCAGAGATTCTGTCTGCAAGGGCTATAGAGGTAACATGCTTAATCCCTGTGGCTGAAGAAGGACAGATGGGCTGGGTCACAGGGTGACAGAGATGCTACCAGAATGGACCTTGAAAGATGTCTCTCTCCTAAATCTGGATGCTCCTATGACATCCTAAACTCGTTTTCTGATAAATGTCTTGTATTGTTTGCCTTGCTACGAAAAACAGCTAATGTGCCAAAGTGCAAGGCATTTACTTGTCAGGACATGGTTTATACCCTAAATTTCTGGTGTCAGTCTAATACTTTTTAGCAAGTCCTCTAGTTCCCCACAGACTTCTGGAGCAATTCATTAAAAAAAAAAAAAAAGAGAGAGAGAGAGAGAGAGAAAGAGAGAGAAGAAAAAAAGGAAAGTGAAACGATTGAGGATCTATGACTCTTTCAACAGTATTTTGTGATGGTGAACAAATTACAACAGCAGATTCTGAATGGTTGTGCAAGATCTCTCTTGTTCTTTAACATTTTTTAACAGAAGAAGGTGGGACAAGCAGCAGCACCATCAAATGTGTTTGAATCTACCCCATAAATGATACAAAGACACAAGAAGCAGGAGCATCTCATTTGAAAAACAAAAAGATTCTAGTATTGCAGTCTGGTCTGGCAGGCATCTAAGAAATGGTTGCATGAGAGCTACAAACACTATAGATGATGTGTTGGAAAGTGATACAAAGATTGATGAAACAAAATGAATAAAATAATTAGCCACAAAGAAAGTGCTGTCAAGGCAGTATAATCAACTGAAAAAAATAAAATCCCTCCCGTTTTGATCACTTTTGTTCATCTAATAATCACAGTGCTACTTATATTTTGCCTACTAGCATTGTTATTAATGAAAATTATCATCACATAAACTTCAAGCCCAACTGTGGTTTTAAGGCTGGTCATGTGTTTCCTTAAATTTCTGTGCACAGGGGAACTTCTGCATCTGCCCATCCACACACACATACACCTGGGTGGTGAATCAGTAACTTTGGTGAGGATCTCTACTTCAGCAAAAGCATCTTTGTTCTTTCAGTTCACAGCCCTGTCTTCCCTGCAGAGTCAGGGAGAAGCAAAAAAAATTACAGAAGCCAGCTCTAACTTGATCTGCTTAGGTCATCAGAAACTCTCCAGGGAGTGCTGCTCACCACCTAGATTGCTAAACTTCAAAGTGACTGAGATGCAGCTCTAGCTGTTTTGTGACATCCCAGTCTGTCACAAGCCATTTCAAGGTGGGTGACACCTGAAGACACAGCGAGTGGCCTACACTTTGTGAGCTAGAGCACATAAGAGGATGTGTCAGGACAGTGGGGACTGTATTTGTGTTAGGATGGTTCAGCGGGTCAGGAGCTCGCAACACAAATCTTTCCCAGAGGGAGCTCGCACAGCCCTGCAGCAGGAAGCTTAGGTAGGGATTGTGTCTGGGCTGAGCCAACGAGAAAGTAGGTTTCTCTGAGGAGTGCCTTGTACAGAAGGAGGAAACTATTCTCCTAGAGGCTGGCCCTTGCTGGCAGAATATGACACAAATAAAAAGGAAAAGTGAATGTGGGGGACAAATTGTATCATTTCAAAGGACAGGCAGGGCAACTGGGAAGAGGCTGGGTCACAGCTGAAGAAGCTGTGGGAAAGAACAACTCTGCAAGCTGGAAAGAGTAGTGTATGTCTATTGCATGCTGGAAGGCATAATTTAGGAGAGACTTACTTAAAATATTTAAGCATTAATATTACCAAGAAAAGAGAACAGCAAGGCTCTGTCCATCTGAGCAGACCCATTGCACAGGCAATGCCTGAGAGAGATTAGTTCTCAGCAAGCACAGACATTTTCTAATGGCGGTATTCATGTGGGATGCGTAAGAAGGCTCCTGGGTGATGCATTCCTGGTTGTAAATGATCAAGCAATTCAGTTCACTGATAAACAGGTATGGTAACACACACATTAGGCATAGGTCACTCTCAAGCCAGGGCTGTGTGAAAGCGATGGGCCCTGGAAATTGTATTCATGGATCACACTGTACAGATTCTATTCAGCTTCATGATCTGAAATGGAAATCACCTCTTCTATTATGAAATGCACATAAAATTCTGTTTTTAAACCCCAGTCTAGTACATTTCTTCTGTCTTCTGTGCCTAGTAAATAAAATGCTTGTGATTTTGTGTGCTTCTCCTGCATGTGGTGTTCTTTCAGACACTTTTGCTAACATAATGACTAGTCTGATACTAGACACTATTATCACAATATCATGAGTCAGAAGCATGAGACATGCTAGCTGGGCAGGCTGTGTGTTACTGTGCAGACTGGAGAAAAGCAAAGAATTCAAGCAAAGAGTTTTGCCCTTAAAATCAGCTTGTCAAACCTGTAATTAAAGCTTTTACACCTCTTGAGTAGGGCATTGAGAATAGGTCAATTACCCCAGTTCAAAGAAACAGGCAGTTTATAGTGGCCTTGAAATAATAGATTCTTAGTTTGCAAATACTTCTAGCATGCAGGAGAGTGAGGGACTGATAACAACAGCTTGAGTTAAGCTTAGTGTGGGCAGGTGTTATGCAAGCTTCCCTCACACAGCTGTGTTAAAACAAGTCATTCGTGACCTGGCATAGCCCTGTTATTCTGCTTGTGGTTCTTCAAACAACAAGATAATAAACTTACATTCTGGTCTGCACATCTGTGAGGATCCACGCAGCTCTGCTACTGCAGCCTTGTTCTGATGTTTAACCCTTCTGCTACTTCAACCTCTGGGTTTTAATGCAGATGGTAACATCCCTGTTCTAATCTCCAGTGACCCTTGTGTGTACCTATCCTTGGGTACCCTGCAGACTTATACAGTTTGCACTTAGAGGGACACGTCTGACTGCAGTTCTTCCTCAAGCAGACAAGGAGAAGCATGCATCATGCTGTGGCTTGTCAACTGTGTAAATGGAAATAAGGATGTGAGCACTACAAACACCCATGGGCCCTTATGCTGAATTTGAATGTAGGCCTCAAGATCTGAAAGGCCAGTTGTCTAATCTGTTGACTTATCTCTACAATCCTGCTAACTGAAGAGCTGCTGTAATCAGCAGGCAGACTCAGTGCCACAGCTATTTTCAGTTCAGTTCCCCAGTTGGAAACATTTTCCTTCCCCCGCCACCTCTCCAGGCTTGATGTTATGAGATAACTGGGATGGAGAGACCTGCTTTTCTTCCCGGGAGCAAATACAACTGGAGATTTTTATCCTAGTAGCAGACTGTACTGGAGTGGATGGGAAGTTTCTCACCCAATAAGTAGAAGTGAGCAGTCACAGAGCGAGAGTGTGACCGCTCCTCTGTTAGAGCCGTGCCTGTACTGGGGTCCTGCTGCAAGATTTCCAGGCTTCCCACCAAAGCTGAAAAGTGCTATGTGCCATTCACAACTGTCAGTCCTCAGCTGCGCCAGCACTGGCTATCAATTCAGTGACATACATACTAGCTCAGCTGTGTAATGTCACCCAGACTCCTTGTCTCCATGCTCTGCTGCAGGAAGATCACAGCATCACAGGCTGCCTGCCAGCTACAGCTCATTGTGCTGCTCCACTGCACTGCCATCACAACAGCAGGGTCAGCTTTCTAAGCCGACTTGCATTTAAAGCAAAATACTATTATTTTTACCTCCTTGTGTGGTTGCTTGTGGGTCCATTTAAGAAAGCATTGGACTGCTCGAGCTATCTTGCAGTCAGGGCAGGGAAGGTGGAGGACAGGACAGTTTCCTCAGGAGAGCTCTGCTAACAATGCACCTCCTGCCTCCCTCGGCCTGTTCTGGCATCTCAGAGGTTTCCCAGTTTGACCCCAGTCCGCACACAGCTCTTGGTCTGGGCCAAGGAACACAAGGTCTGGACCTTAGTAGTTATCTTCCTGTACATAAATCTTCAAGTTATAATATAAAAATCAAAAGAAAAGAAAAAGACAGGTAGATAGGTCCCAATGGGTACACACTTAGACTGTGGGGAAAAAAGCTCATAGCAGAACAATTTCTGTTACAGCTGGTCCTACCACATTCTTCTCTCTAACAAAAACACTTTTAAGATACCGAGCTTACAAGAACCATATAGAAGTTTCTAGCTGTACTAAGTTTTTCACATATGTTGTTGGACAAACAATGCTCAGGAGGCTCTTCTAAGTCACTGGATGGTATTTTTGATGTCCCACCTCAGATATACCCTTCCAAGACCACACCACAAGAGTACACCACAAGAGTACAAGTCCCAGCTGCCGTATTTTATCTGCTGGTCTACAATGAAAGTCTTGGGTACCATGAAGTGCCTAAAGCAGCATTCCCTTCTATATTAGCTTTGCTCTCCTGCTTAAAAGAAAAAAAGAAAAAAAAGGAAAAAAAAATGAATTATTATAATACCACCATTTGCCTGTTCAGACTATAAGCTCTTGGAGCCAAAGCTGTCTTTGATTTGTGTACATACACCTTTGATTTTGTGTACATACACCTAATTTTCATTTGTGTATATAGAGTGTCAGGGACACTGTAGCTTTGATGTCATCTAGCACTGATGTAATACAACTAATTCTCATCCCCAACAGTTGTTCCTAACTCCAAACACATGCTCCCTGTCCCTCAGCCATCGTTACTAAACACCACAGCCTCTCTTGTTCAATTTGTGATACCACATTAAAAAGTCCTTGGGAGTTCAGCTGCTATCAGTCCTGCTCACCAATGCTTTCTTCTCAATGAAGAGACTCTTAAGGCTACATCTGTGATGATAACTGTTTTTCAAATATTCATCAGTGGTCATTCTCACCATCTTCAGCAGGAAATGCTGAATACTCCACAGTTTGGAAAAACATTCTGTAAGTGCCCTTAAAAAGATTTACGAGCATGCTTTAGGCCTTTACTTAAAAAATTGGCCTTGCTGTATATATAGTTGGTTGGGGCGGGGGGGGGTTGTGGTATTTCTTCTTAAAATTTTCTGTAGAGATCCCGGCACTAAATGCCTTCTACACCTCTCTAACCATGGGAAATAAAGCACATACAATCTGTCAGAAGGTATGGCGATGGCAGTTTTCTCACAGACTGTTTCCCCTAATGTCCCTTCCTGAGAAGTAGAATCACAGTGTCAGAGGATAAATCTTGGCAGCTTCCAGCATTACTTCCTAACAGGGCAGATGGAGATTAATTTATTTGCACAAAGGTGTCTTCCCTAGCTATATAAACAATGGATTCTCTCTAAAGCCTTACCATTAAAGATATTTCTCTGTAACATATTAGTACTAAAGAGGATTCCTACATCAACATAAGTCTTTCTTCCAGCAGGCAAAACAGAGGTGTTATCTCACCAGACAGTATTTGCTAGGGAAATAGCTTTTATAGTAGATAAACTTAATGCCCTATCAACATTAATGTCAGCCTCTATATGCTGTAGCTGGTCACACATCACTGCTCTAGCAGTACTTGGTGTAACATTGTTTGTGCCCTGTGTTACAGGAATCAGGAAAGGGAGAAGTAGAAAAACTTAAGCTGAACAACACAAGCCAGATCCTCAGCTGCAAGACAGCAGAGCACATGCAGATCACCACAAAACTTTTTCAGTCATAGAGGATCTAACAGGAAGAACTTTTTCCTGGACATGAACTACAGCAGCCTGGCAGCTTATCTAGTTTATTTAGCTTTTGATGCTGTAAGGTAATAATAATAAGAAAAATTTAGCCTACAGGCAGAAATTAGCACAGTTTTGGACTTCACTCTCTACGCTGCCCTCCCTTCTTCCACATAACAGTGGCAGCAGCAACACAGAAGATTTGGTAGATGCTCATTGCAGCAACACTTTCAGGGCTAGTTAATTATCTTGGAGCTCCACTGTGCATTAGAATTCACTCAAGGAGCTGGCTGCTGGGGTCAGACACATACTTGAATTTGTCCCAGCTCTCCCAAATGGAAGGGTTACTCCACTCTGCTTTCTGGAAATGCTTTTCCTGCTTCACCAAACAATACCAGGCCTTCGGATGTCGTGTTGGAACAAATTACTTCAGAATTATAGACTGTAATGTTGGCCATAGCTTTCTGCTGAGGCTTCCTGAATACCAGCAGCTCTTTCTTCTTTCGCTCTCCATTCAAACAGAGGCAACGATTTGTCTTCTCCATACTGTGCTTTGACATAAAATGCAGGCTTGAGCTAAATTGCTTCTACATTGCATTTGGTTAGATGGGATTTACCTACCCTCGGCAGTAACTATCAGCAGAGAAGGAAGGGGAAGAAGAATTTCAAACAGTTGCTTGCTTTTCACTTTATGATCAAAGCTTCCTTTCAGCCAGAAAGGGAGAAAGAGAAATTGGGAAGTTGTGAAATCTACGGAACAATGAACCTAAATGTTGCTTTTTGATAAAAGCTGGGTTGTTAAATTATATTACTAATTAAGAACAAACCTGTTGATTAACTTAGCTAATCACAGAGTGAAGAATCCATACTTTCAGGGGAACAAGAGTATTGTATCTATTAAAGTGATTAATATGATTACAGTGATTTCCCAAGGAAGGAAAACAGTTCAAACCACCCTGATCAAACCTGTAAATGCCTTATATGATACAATATAAGGTCAAAATTCCAGTATAAAGGGCAGAGCAGTGGTATGAGAGACTCTGGCATTGGCACTGAGAGGGTGGGGGACCTTTAGAACATCATTTAGCTTTTCTGTGCTTTTTTCTCTAAACTAGATGAAGCAAGCCGGAACATTTCTCCCCTCTCCAAATATTAACTTGCATACATATTTTAAAGAATCAATCTAGTAGATGAAACATTTCTAGACACAGCTTAAAAGCAAAGTTTTAATTTTACTTTGTTGAGAAAACTAATTTTGTCCTTCTTTTTAAGTTTCTCCTTTCTCCACTTGGAAAGGGTAAGGAAAAACAAGGATAAAGGCCCTACAGCTTCCTTGCTTTTTCACTGAAAATAAAAAAAGAAAACAACATGGGAAGACAGTCAGTAGGGAAATCTACTCCTAGATTTTTTTTTTTCCAATGGGGAAAAAGTCAAATGTTGGCATCATAGCTTTGGTGACATTGATGGAACATGGGACAAAAGTAAAGCAAAGTCACCCTAAATGATATATATATATATTTTTTGTTACTTCACCTCCACAGAAAGTTACATAACAAAAATGACACTTTTAAATGGCAACATTACTTTCTGTCACAGGGCTGAATAGCTACCATGACTGCCTAGAGAGTCACTATGGAATCTCTCAATGCCTTCTCATTCTTCTGTCATATCTGCGTATTTCCATTTCAGGATATAAATGTTTATCTGGGTGCAATCCCATATTTCCATATATACAGTTATGGAATCAAAATGCTAGTAATGACAGTGGGTCAAATTCATGACAGATACAATGGCATTTTAGCCAGTGGAATTATGCACTGGGCAAACAGTACTATCTGGACTATCAAGTCCTGTAAGTGATTTCAGATCTGAAACATCTCATGCTCTCCCTTTGATGGATGACAGTTACAAAATAGTAAAACCATGTGTGAGCATGCAGAAGCCTCTGGTGCATCAAGACCTAACATTAGGTAATATCCTCTAGCATTCACACTTGCCTGTTTTGTTACTGACCTCAGATAAAACAGATCAGGACCCAAGTCCTTACCCAGGCAAAATCCCTAGCAACTCCAGTAGGATTTTTGCTTAGGGACCGCAGGAATGTTTCAGCCTACTGTGAGAACTGATGTCCCAGAGTTTTTTTTCTAGGCAGCATGCTAATTATAGACTCCAGCTTGACATCTGAAGCACAAAACCATGCATCATTTTGCAACCTGAGCTTCTCTTTCCACACAACAAAAATAAAGCTGACTTATCATTTACCAAGGCCTTTCAGTAAGTGTGCACAAACTGTAGTATTTGTATTAAGAGCAATGTTTGAGCTACTTCAAAAGATGGCAAGGTACAAAAATGCCACTGGGACTGTTTTCTACAGTGCGTGCATTGGGCACAGCACACAGCTGGGAGCTGCTGTCACTCCTACAAGCAAATCGTGGTTTTACACCTCTGCAGCTGAGTGCATGGAGTTTTTTTTTCCCTAGGAGAATCAAATATGTGCAGCAGACACCAGAAAACACTTCCTTTGTCCCCGTCTCTAGGTGAAAGAGAATAAATCTATCACAGCTGCTAAACTCCTTGTGAAACACTTATCAGGTGCCCTTGTGAAATAGCACAATTGTTGGCACTGCAGCTAATCTTTTCCTAGTTACCAGATGATTATTTTCCACATCAGTGGAAAATGATAAAAGAAGATGACACTGTGCTTTCTTCCTCTTTAGATGAGGTTTTGACAGATAATAAATCATTTTACAACACTGGCTTTTATTTTCTTGTATTTATGCATGGAAAGCAAAATGCAACTAGGTTGTATGACACAACTCTCAAATCACCAACTGGTTTTGGAGGAACTAAAGTGGTAAAGGTTTCATTTTCCAGCCTGTGCCTCTTACAGCTTAGATGATCTCAAATCCCAAGTGAGCACCCTGTGTTTTTTTAATTGCTTTTTGACAACAGGCGAAATCCTCTAAAATATTAAGCTGTACATGCCTGTCAAGGAGTGGTTGCCCATGTCCTTCCATGTGTATGTGAAATACACTGGGACAAATTCTGCAGATGAAACTAGAATAAATCAGGGGGAATTGAATTACTGTCAACAGACAACCTCAAGTGTTTCAAGTGTGTTCTGGTTAAACAAGACATAAAAATTAACTCAGCACACCACCTTTTTGCTTGTAGAGTAAGAAGATGTGAGTTTAAAAGGCAGCGATGGTCAAGACTGAATTTAAAATAGATATCTTGTATATATACTCTCTCTCATTTTCCACTTTGAATCCTCCATATTAGTTCCCTAACTGTGCAATTCCGCATTAGATTTCATCATAGAAAACAGACCAAGAATTTTTTAGGCCACCCTGAAATTTTACCCTGTTACCAGGTGTCTGAAAATCCCGTTATATACTTTCTGCCTTAGACATTATCCCACAGTACCATGCTATTTTTCAGGCTGAAAGTAATAAGCCACTTCCTTTTCAGTACACTAAGCACATGATTTGAAGCCCACAGAGCAAGCTGACATATGAAATTACTAAATGTGAAATTCGAACAACTTGGCGTTCTTTTATCTTGGTATCCTGATTAGACCTGTAGACAAAACTCTTTCTAGCCAACAGCTTCAAACCACTACATTTTCCAAAGGGTTGCACAGGATTTAGTGACAACTTACACTAAAGTCAATAGAACTTATTTGGTACATAGCCTCACTGAAATCAATGGAGTCTCCTTATGGTATAAAAGTTGACTTTGTAAAAGGAAGTCAAGTCAACAGGAATTGGATAGATAAATCCTAAAAAGCGAAAGTGAAAGTGAACCTTTAGATAAAGGTGGTCATGCTTTTATCCCCGTTATGTAATAGAGTCAAACTACTATTGGAGCTCTTGGGAATAAAATCCCATTTGGGTTGAAATTACTGAGGCCGCTATTTCTAGAGTTCTCAAATTCTTTTTTTTTTTTTTTTTTTTTTTTTTTTTTTATGTATGAACCACCAGCTCTCCTGTTTTCTGTATTTCTGGCCCAATGTTCAGAAGCACAAAGTGTTTCCATGAAAGACACAGATTTCCCAAAAGTTCTAATGGTCCATGAGTTCCCAATTTCTTACAAAAGTTTTACTTTGCAGCTGAAAATTTCCTCCCTGTTTCAAAATCGTTTTCTCCTAGGGAAGACTCTCACAAGCCTAAGATTAAATACTGCCTAGTCATGACAACATAGTGCTGTTCACAAGAAACAGTGGTTGTAGGGGTAAGACAAAATCTGTGGGCCACCTAAAAATTAGGTTGCAGTTGATTCCTTGGGGGGAGTGAACTCAGATGTTAACAAATATTTCCAAAGGCCACCAAGACACCGCAATAACTGCTCTGAAAGTGAAAACTGAGATTATTTCTTTTTTAGCAGCCTAGTTTTTTACATATTTTAGATCCTGTCTGTATTTCTGTACTTTTTTCATCTTCCATTGTGCATTTTCTATTTCCACTTCAGCTGAGGCATAAATCTGCATGTACAGTGAAGCCTCCCTCCCCTTTACCTTTCATTATTTAATATACTCTCTCAAGTATTGCTATATGTTTTGATAGGTAACACACTGCCTTGCACTGTTTTTACTGCTGTGTTACATGAAAACCTGATTACCTACAGCCATCAGTCCCATTGAAATAGAGCCCTGGAGTATGATTAGACTTTAATTTTTTGTAGGGTAAGCTATTTGCAAATCAGCCCTTAAATTTACAACACTACCTTGGATATGACTTAACTAGAAGAATGAGTTGTCTTGAATCAAAGAATGGCTTTGTTATCAGACCCCAGGCCAAGCAGTGAGCTCTGTTACTCCTGGAGACTCTAGCTGTTAATGTGCTCATGCTCACATTGCAGGCAGCAGCACCACATAGGACTGAAGCACAGGAAAACAGAGGGAGTGCAGAATCTGAGCAGTCAGAAACATCAAATTACTTCTCCCTGCCCATTCACAGCTTTTTACTGACCCCAGTGTAGTCAATGGGAGTTTTGCCAATTAACTTCAATAGGAGGAAAATCTGGGTTGGATTGAGGTTTCCTGTTTCTGCCCACAACAACACAGATGCATTCCAGACCACTCTCAGGAAGAATAAAAAAGGGCAAACTCCCCGTTACTGTGGCAACAGGAGGGGTGATTCTCTTCACTATCATGTAATTTTGAAATTCAGTATCTGCTTTGTGCTATGACATGTGTTTCTCTCCTCTGTCAAATTAATGTTTTCTTCCCGTGCAGAAGGCCCATCAGGGAAAGAGCATAGAAGAAAACCATCAACACAAACAACCCCTAGAAGCCTTTTGACATTTCCCACCTCACATCTTCCAAAATGGAAAAATCATGTTTTCGAACAACAAGGAAAAACTGCCTTAAACATGCACTTTCCAAAACACAGAGGATGAATTCAGACTGCTCTGTGAATGCTCCTCAATGCATGCGAGAGGTGACTGGTATTAAACTACCTTAGAAGAATGCTAAGTCCTCTGCTACGGAGAACATCAGCTGAAGGCTGCACAGATTGTCCAACTCTGGCTGCATTTATCTTCCTTTCTCACTCTTTCTTCCACCAGTGCTCTTGCTGCTGTAGTACTTGGGCTTGTTGACCATTTCATTAAGGGTTGTAAACACCCAATGAGACTTAGGGCAAGGTTTGACCTCTTCAGGAAAGTGGTGGAATATACAAGATATGACTAATGATGCCCAAAAGACTGGCACAGGCAGTCAAACCAAAGAGGATGCAAGTGCAGCTCTCTTCCCTTCTGCTTCATATTATCTGTTTTACAAGAGGCAGTTCCCATGCAGTCCTCTTTACAGAGTAAGAAGACAGCGAAACCTGCCTCTGCAGCCAAGGACAGAGAAGAGACTGGAAACATATGTTCTCTGTGTTTGGGATGATTCAGTTTAGGTAGACTACCTGGGCCAGAGCCCAGATGGTGTAAACTGCTGAATCTCAGAGTTGCAGATTTACGTCAGCTGAGACTCTAGTTTAATAGGTATATTTTTATTAAAATGCTGAATTCTTATGATATTCTTTATTGAAAAACAACAAAAACCTGCATATATCTTCCAAGGGGAAATTGAGGAAGTGAAAACTAACATGACTTCTTTAGAGTAATGCTGTGATTCACCAGCTGCAACCCAGATCTCCTGAGCATCAGTGTGATATAACTGAAGCAAAGGCAACCCCTGAAGTATGTTGAACAAAAACAGCAGCTTTAGGAGTTCTGAACTGCCCTATGCACTTCAGTGAAATGCTATTTAAAAGGTTCAGGGCTGATACCTTAAAAGGCAACATTGTTAATTAATTTATCAGTGAACAAAGTGTGTTGGAAAGGGGCAGTAGCACTCTGCTGTGGAGTTCAGGACATTGTACCAGAGAGAGAAGGCAGTGAGCTTTGAAGAACACTCAAGAGAGAACCACACTGAAGCTGCGTGTGAGGCGTCTGAGCTCCTTCAGCAAGAGCTAAACACAAGAAGACAAGGAAGACAACGGAGCCTCAGCAATGCAAAACCAAGAAGCTCAGCATGGTTAGAAGGTGGGATTCAGATGTGCTGAGGACAATCAAGCCAAATGAATTCCTGAAGGCATTTACAACCATGTCTGAACTGCTGTGCCATCTGTCCCTTATAGTTGGAGCTTGTTCTGTAGATGGTATTTGGAAGAGAATTAATAGCATCTTTCTTCCTCAGTCTAACCCTACTGGTGATTGACTACTGGCATGAATGCCAAAACATTCAATGCAGTAGAAAAAACACACACAAAAATAAATCCAACACCCCGTCACTTACTTACAGCACCTTTTCTATGGCATTATCTTAAACTAAAGCCATTAAGGAAAAGGCTTCTGTTTCTGTTTGATTTGTTACACAGTGCTCCTTCACCTTATTTTCTAGCAGATCCATCAAGCCCCAAGAGCAGCACGGCTGGAATGTGACTCAGCTTCAGGAGAGTGGACAGGCCTTTTAAGAGCTGCTCTGTACCAGCATGTCTCAGGCAGACATTGGTCTCCAGCACCCGAGCGGGTTGAGATGGTTCTGCATAAGGTATGTTTGTAGGCAGTAGGATATATAAGATGTGGAAGCACATAGGTAGATACAGTAAATATGCCACAAGTTTCTTTGTATGTGGTATACATGACAGATAACCATGATAACAAATGAAGTGACTATGACACCTTAGGAGAGGATGTCTGTTAGCTATTTGGCTTTGAAAATAAAGTATCACATGTCATGCGAATAAAGATTGAAATTCAGAAGTATCAGGAAATACATTAGAGCTTAAACAATATGGTACCTGTAATTGTGCAAAGTAAATACAACAGCCTACTAGAAAAGAAAAATGAATGGGATTTATGAAACACAAAAGGCCAGAATGCAAACTCCTCAACTCTGCTGGGTAGGGGCACACATCCAGGTATTTTAATTGGCTTGGAGGCTGGGTCTGGGAAAGGGTGGGAATGGTGCTCTTTACCATCTATATCCAGAGACTATTTGCTTCCCCATCAGAGGAAGGCAGCACAAAGATCCTTTACTTCCATAGTTAAAAAAGCCTTTGGCAGGAAGGAGGTCAAAGTACAGCACTGGTGAGTATAGAATAGTATAGAATAGTTCAGCTGGAAGGGATCTTCAATGATCATTGAGTCCAACTGCCTGACCACTTCAGGGCTAACCAAAAGTTAAAGCATATTAATGAGGGCACTGTCCAAATGCCTCTTGAACACTGACAGGCCTGGGGCATCAACCACCTCTCTAGGAAGCCGATTCTACTGTTTGACCACCCTCAGAGTAAAGAAAATTTTCCTAATGCCCAGTCTGAACCTCCCCTGGCGCAGCTTTGTGCTGTTCCCATGTGTCTGATCCTTGGTTCCCAGGGAGCAGAGACCGGCACCTCCCTCTGCGCTTCCCCTGCTCAGGAAGCTGCAGAGAGCAACGAGGTCTCCTCTTGGCCTCTCTTCTCCAGACTGGACAACCCAAGTGTCCCTAGCCCCTCCTCACAGGACATGCCTTCCAGCCCCTTTACCAGCTTTGTTGCCCTCTGAACTATTTCAAGTACCTTAACATACATTTTATATTGTGGAGCCCAAAGCTGCATGGAGTATTCAAGGTGAGGCTGCACCAACGCTAAGTATAGCAGGAGAATCACCTCTTTTGACCAGCTGGCTGTGCTGTGTTTAATGCAGTTTGCCCTCTTGGCTGCCAGGGCACACTGCTGGCTCATGTTGAGCCTGGTGCCAACCAGCACCCCCAGATCCCATTCTGCAGAGCTGCTCCCAGCCACTTGTCACCCCATCTGTACCTGGGTCTGGCATTCCTCCAACCCAGGTGCAGCACCCAGCATTTACCTTTGCTGAATTTCATGCTGTAGATGATTGCCCAGTGTTCCAGCCTATCTAGGTCCCTCTGCATGGCCTCTCATCCCTCCAGAGAGCCAACAGCACCTCCCAGTTTAGTACCATCAGTAGACTTGCTGAGGATGCATTCAAGTCCTGCATCCAGGTTGTTGAGAAAAATGTTGAGCAGATCCTGCCCTACATCTGAGCCCTGGGGAACACCACTAGTGACTGGCCACCAGCCAGGTGTAGCCCCTTTCACTACAACCCTTTGAGCTCTACCGTTGAGCCAGTTCATCACGCTGTGTCTCATGAACATGTTTATCTCACAGTTGGACAATGTGTCCAGAAGGATGCTGTGAGGGATGGTATCAAAGGCCTTACTAAAATCCAGAAAGATTATGTCCACCGCCTTTCCTTCACCCACCAAGTGGGTGACCTTATCAAAGAAGGAGATCAAATTACGAAGGCAGGACTTTACTTTCATGAACCCATGTTGACTACGCCTGATAATTGCTTTGTTCTTTAACTGCCTTTCAATGTCACCCATAATAATCTTCATAACTTTTCCGGGGACTGAGGTTAAACTAATAGGTCTGTAGTTTCCTGGATCTTCTCTCATGCCCTTTTTGTAGATGGGTATAACAATGGCTAGCTTCCAGTTGGCAGAAACGTCCCTAGACACCCAGGACCTTTGGCAGATTGTTCATAGGGGTCCAGATGTAACATCTGTTAACTACTTCAGTACTCTGGGGTGAATCCCATCAGGCCCTATGGACTTATGAAAGTTCAGCTGATACAATTGGTTGCTTAAAATTTCAGTGACCACGGACAGAAAGTCACTGCTCCCTGGTGGAGAGTACACCAAAGCTAGAGGAAAGATCAATTTGGCATTCCTAGATTCAGGCCACAGGTGCTAAGATTACTGCTATCAACAGCCTGTTCTAAATGGGGAAAAAACATATCAGAGGAATAGGCAAATAAACTTCACGGAGTGACCTGTTTGCTTGGTTTCTGTTATTCTCTTGTTCAGAGACTTTTGTTAGCATGACCGACATCCTGAGCTTCACATCCTGAGCAATTCCCCTCAACAAAGGTGTAATTCTACTGTATACCACTAGGCACTGCAGACATCTGTTCCCAAGCCTGTCCTGTCATGCAACAAAAACTGATTAAGTGTCCCAAAACAATGTCACAGAGAAAGATATGCTGTGTAGCTGGAACTGCTTAACAACCACTGTCATTAGACCTGATACTTGGAACCAATGACACTGAAGACATTGCATTCATAAACAGTTTGGAAAAGGAATGGGTAACAAGTTAGTTTGCCAATAGTATGTGATTCTGTCATTAACAGCCAACTGTGAAAAACTCTTGAGAACTTGTCTGATGCAATACTACTAATTTGATAAACCATTTTACAAAACTCACTTTACTAATCCGAACAAGAAGAACTGAAAGCAAGCCGAAGATGTTATCTTTCAGTTCTTAATATCACCACTCAGAAAAGGAGCTTGTTAGCTCAAATTTAGACTGACCCCACCCCATTGCAATGAATACAATGAATCTACATCTGACCTATTCCAAAATGCTTTTACCAAAGTAGCATTATTTTCTTGTTAATTAAAAAGGAAAAGTTCAAATTAGCAAGTAGCTATGGCAGGTTCTCATCACACTGTCTCACCAACCTGGCTACCCTTTTCTTTAACAGGCATGTCTCTAGGAGAGACTTCCCACTAAAGTCAAGGGAAAGCTTCCTGATGGCTTCAGTAGAGTGGTGTGGCAATTGGCCTCCCCACTCAGATGTCATATAAGGATACCAACCAGAGCCCATTACAGTGGTGTTTTTTTCATAATAGGGAATTCTGTCTACAAAGAAATGAAACGGGATCACCAGACATGATCTTCCATTTATGGTATGTCACAGAGCAGCAAATTTTGGCCAGGCATAAAAAATTACTGAGTGATTACTGAGGTTAACCTGTAAAAGTAAACTATAAACCCTATGAAGGCAGCAACATAAAAATAAAAACAACCTGATTTGGGGAGGTCTGAGCAAGACCCCCAGTGACTCCCTCCAATCCAGATACCTAGGTATCATGGGTATGACTTGATATTAATGACCCCACAAGTTTTTTGTTTTGTTTTGTTTTTCCTAAAAGAACTTAGGTGTTTTGGTGGCTACAGGGAGTAGTCCTTACTCCCCCAAAATATCATAAGCATCTGATAGAAATCTTGCTTTTTTTCAGTAGACATAACTTTCCAATGTCCAGTCTTCCTGTTGGTGGAATATATGGTTCTGATCAGGTCACCCCACGGATTTTGCTTATTTGTTAGGAAGGGTGATCTCTAGGGAAATGTTTCCTGTCTTCTCTTCCAAAATCAAACTAGGATAATCCACATTTCAGTAATGAAAGCTAAGAGCAGTGCCAGTGTCCATTAACTGCATAACTGTCTAAAGGTTCCAACTCTGACATTTCCCAAGTACATGACCTGTAATGATAACTGTTAGGTGTTTCTGAAGTGATACAAAGCCTGTACTGGTAAAAGATGAGGTGCAGTGAGAAGATTCAATGAAGGTAATGAAAAGTAGGGAATATCTGCTTTCTTCAAACCCATCATTCTTCAGGATTTCTAATAACAAGGGATAGTTGGTGAATTCTCACTTTGCACAAACATCTTTTTAATTCCAGAACAGAAAAAAAGAGGTACTTCTCTTACAAGAAATGCCTGAAAGCTTAATTCCAGCCTGGCAAAAGCAAATGCAATTCCACTGATTTCAATGGAGTTACAGATGGCCCACTTAATGTACAACAGGGTTGATTTGGCCCTTCTCCCACACTGTAGCATTGCTTTGCCTAGAAACCTTTGCTTTCAAAGTAATTAACCATGTGTCAACAGCCTGCAACACTGAACTGCAATTAAATAAATGAATAGGAGACAGCTGTATATTTTAAAACTTATCCCAGTAGTGAACTTCTAACAGCAAGTATTGATCTATTTTTTTTTTGTTTGTTTGTTTAATATCAGGTTCTAATGTCAGTATTAGAGACAAGAAACTGAGAATCTGCAGAACAATATCAATTATTTTACATATATTTCTCTCTCCCACAGTTTCCAACAAGCACTAAACTTGGATCACATATAAGCATAGTGAGAGTCTCAGGAAGAACTTGTTCTGCCCTATAGGCAATCTTAGCACTACAGGAGGTGGGTACAGGCTCCCTTGCTAAAAACAGAGAAAGACAGAAGAAAATTGCTTACTGTTTCGAGGTTTCTCCTCATCCATGCCTTCATCTTCATTTTCTGGGTCAATATCTTCTGCTTGAGTTATCCAGTCTAAATATCCCTTCAAATCCTCCTCCAGTTGTTGCTTTTCCCGTAACTTCTGGAAATCACCACGAGCCTTAGCCTTCTCTCTTTCTTTGGAAAACTCCCTAGCAAGAGGGAGGGAGGAACAGGATGAGGGTGGAGGGAGAGGAAGAGATTGAAAAACAATGGGTTAGATTGATTTCCACTAGAAAGTCTCCATATCCTGTGTAGTACACCCAGCTTTCTCTGTTCTTTCAGGACAGACACATGAAAGGAGTATCCTTGCTACATACACTTGTAAAACAGCTGGAGTGTCCACATTTTTACCAGTGCTTAGGAGAACATAATTACCTTTTTAATCTTTTCATTCTCAACGTTTGATTAATAATTAAAATAAAACTCATATATAACGTTTATGTACAATATCATACACTTTCTAACATTCTTCACTGCTTGATATTCTCCAACAGTTATCCATAAATATCTATATGAATAGTGGTTAATTCAAGACAATGATGAACTGTTTGACAATAATCGGACATCTGGAGAGTGAGGTGGCTATAATTTTTAGACAGGTCTCAATCTGTCTTTAAGATTATAGGTATAATCACAACTAAGTTGTACTAATTGTAAGTGTAAGCAATGATACTCACAATTCTGTACACAGTTAATTATGGGCAATTTCAGCTATGGCACAGGACAATATATTTGAAAATATAGGCCTCAATGTTTTATTTCAGGCTTTCAGTATTCAGGCCTGTTATCTGACATGAAACTTATTTTTCAAATCTCAAGTTGGGTAGACAAACATGAGCAATAATAGATTCTGCCAGAAAGTGAAACAGAGTAGGCGTTTGATTGTTTGATGAAAGACCACTATTAGGAACATGGGCTTAAAAGAGAGGGCATAGGAACAAGAATTTAATGTTGCTTGGTTATGATCCAGGGTGTTTGCTTTGCCTTCTTTTTGACTGTGATGCTGTTTCTTCCTATCTGTCTGAGACACCTATACTGCGCTATTTTTTTTCTAGAAATGCCAACCTACCTACATTGAAAGACTCTCTTGTGGTTCTAAACCAGGTTTTAATGCTTGTATTTTAAAAAGTAAGCTTGATGATTGTGTAAAGCACTGGACCAAGGGTACTTAAGCCTTATATCTGCTGAAGCAGATCACTACACAGGGCACACACAGCAGATAATATGGCCCACTGTGTCTAGGTAAGAGGAAAAGTCATTCTCTCAAATACAATACATCCATTAGCCTTGCTGATGATCGTCAACAATGAGTGGAATTTCAAAAAAGAAAAAAAAAAGCCTAATGTTTTTCTCAGTTTTGCTCCTCCAAAAACAAATGGGAAACATTCCACTAACTTTGGTGGAGTAATATTAGGATTATGAAAATCCTAGCCAAAATATTAACGAGTGCCACATGAAGTGTCCTCAAGCAACTGAGACAGAGATGAGTTTCCAATAGTGATGGTGAATGGTCTGGTCAAAACCCACTGAAAGATTTCCATTGACTTTACAGTCTTTATATCAGGCTTTTATATTATGAGCTGTGCATGACACCAGCACTGCAGCAGAATGAAAGTAGGAAGATGTCTTCATTTCAAGCCAAAGTATGTGACAAAGGATGCATGTATGATCCTCACCCCTGTCACATTGCTGAGGTTTCAGCCTGTCCCATAGGACAGTGGCAATGAAGGTGGAAATGAGGAAGAGAGTCAATGGTTTCTTGAGCTTGAAGTTAGATCACAGTCAACCCTGGGACCAAACAGCCACAAGGCAGAGAAAGAGCTACTGCAATCATGGCAAGGATGACCCCAACAACAATAATAAAAACTGTACAAAAGATTTTTTTAAAAATTCAGTCAATACCAATTACAATTTTCTGCTTCAATAACATCTTTCCTCCGGGTCTCACATAGCACCTTATCCAAATTAATGAATGAACTCTCCAGAAAAATCACTGAATGAAGCTATGCATTATTAAGCCTGTTTGAAAAATCAAATCCCAATATTTCAATAGTTGGCTCGTAAACTGGTATTTTAGAATCTTTAACAAATAGGTCCAATTTTAAAAGCGAATGGGCTCTCAACTCCAAGTGAGAACTATATATTTGCATTGATATAACTTGGAAGGTGCAGTTTTAGAAACCAAAGTGTGGAAAACATTGTTAAATGACCCAGCTTACAGAAAGCGAAATTTCTACTGTGCACTGAACTGGATCATTTACATTAGATGCATCTAAGCTGCATGCCTGCTTGGGTCTTGTCAGCCCCATGTACTGTCCCTCTCAAATGGGACTCAGGCTGGGGGAAGAGCTGACTAAAGTGAAGTCAGATTTTAGCAGCATGTCATTATGCTGACTGTTTGCATAGAACTTAATTTGTTACCTAGCTTTTTAATGGCACAGCTGAAGATACTGTGATCCCCCAGTCTAAATGATATGCATTCACCTGTCTGTTTCCTTTGTACAATGTATGGGTTTCCAAATCTTGGATGACTCTCCAAAGAAGACAACTTATTTAAATTATCTTAATTTCTATGCTCTACTAGCATTAAACCATTGAGAATAGGTGGCTCAGGAAATTGCTAATGCAATTCCAACCACTTCCCATGTGGAATGCCAGCCTGTACTCAGGCAAATGTAGTTCACAATCAAGAATTACTACCGATAGTCATTTACTATCCCATGTGAAATGAGTTGGTGACCTCAGTCCAGTTCCTATTGCAGACAGGTGTGCACATTACCTCTGCCACCATCACAGTTGGCAATAAATGTTCATTGTTTGCAGTTTCAGCAGGGAGGCCAAGGACCAAATAAGCTTTCTGATAGAAGTGTCATCTTGAGTCTGGAGGTGGCCTTCTCAAAAAAAAAATTGCAATATCATGACAGGATAAGGTCAACAGAGGCTTGCAGAACTACCAAACAATCTGTCTGTTTTCAGTGAACAAGACATCATCTGTTCAGGAGTTGGTGAATCTTGTTTTTACCAGAACTCAGTTTGCTTCACTTTCCTTCACTTCTCCCAGAAAACTGTAAGACACCTGTCAAAGGAAATATCAGTCCTGGTGATGAAATATAGATAATTCATGTCTATATGTGATCTCAGTATGAATTCTCACATTTAGAGGAGTGGTGGAAAGTGAGGAAAACAGCAGAATTCTAGCAGTTCAAAGCTCTTGCTTAGTGTAGCACAAGGCTTCAAACCTCATCCACCCTGACAGGTACATCAAGGAATGGAAAGGGTTGGAAGAGGGGACAGAAGATTAGGGAAGAGCCCTGAAAGGTCAGGAAAACTACTCCTGCTGTCCCCAGGAGGAGCTACAACCACAGACAGCCTCCTATTCACCCTATTCACCCTCCTATTCACCCCTGTTCTTCCTTGGCAGTAAGAACATCAGAAGCAGCCAAAGGGGTTTTCAGAATCTTCTCAAAGCAGAAGAAATGGCTGTTCTCTGGTCCTCCGTTTGCCCTAGGAAACTGCTTGTTTGGCCTGTGTCCCGGGATTTGGATCACTGATTGACAAAATATAAAATAAATGTGAATCTATATGTTTCAACATGCAGGCCTGAAAGTTAAACCCACACGGCCATTTTTTCCCTCACTAATCAACTGAAACAGGTAACACAGATATGAACATATCTGGTCTCAGAAGACCCGTAACAGTGGCTTCACTAGTCACAGCAGTGATGTGGACTCCTTTTGCCTGTACTTGAGGAGGTCTACTGTGTGATCTGCTGGCTGGATATTTCCTTTGGAATACATTAATTTTATAGTGTGCTCAGTCAAGACAGGAAGAGGATTATAGCTCTACGCATGAATACTCTGTCATACTATTTATCTTAATATGTGACTAGAAAATTCACCAGAAGGACCATGAATGGGTGAAATACCTGAGGAAAAACAAATTACAGATGAGATCTTTAGGCAGAGCAGAACTCAGCATTTGATTTTGCAGGTGCAATCAAAGTGTCTTTGTGAGTACAATTAATTACACTTACGTATTCAGAAGTGATTAAAAAAACTAAGCTAATCTGTCACTGACGAAATCTACCTACAACATGCTTGTTGACGTTCCTGAAATAAATGGGGAGAAATCAGAGGTGCCCAGAATGGATCTACAAAGATGCCCAGGAATATTGCTTTGTATCTACGTAGAACAGACAGGTGGATCATCTACACAAAACAGACTAATAGCGAGTTTATTAAAAAAAAAAGCTGAATCTTCAAAGTGAAGACACTTTGCAACTCAGCAGAATTTAGAATTGCTTTAGAAAGTTAATTGTTTAAGAACTGCTTATTTAGCCCAAAGAAAATTTAGAACATTTCTGCCATCATTTCTATTTTTTTCATGGATGCAAATTCTTAAGTTTCTTTTTACTTTTCTCCAGTTGGGAAAAAAACTGCAGAAACAGTGCAGCTGTCATAATAGTGTGAACACAGCCAGAAAGAGTGACTCACAGCTTAAGCAAGGTGAATTTTATCTTTGAGTTCTCCCTACAGACTGTTTCCATCTCTCATCACTAGCTGTGGTGGTCTAGCTGCAGTATCTTGGGAGATGGGGTACCTAGGCCTCGAAACACTTTCCTAGGTTGAAAAATGAAAGAGAGAGGAAATGCAAATTTCCGCTAGGTACAGGCACAAATCCAAGTGTCAGTAAATTGAATTGGCACTGCTTCAACAATATGCACTCTTCAGGGCTGGGCTCACAGGCACTGTTTATCCAATCAGATATTATAGGATCTTCAACCACCGTCTTACATGGTCCTTGAGTGCATCTCTGATACCACAGACTGCTTACCCACTGTCAGCTGGTCATCCTCCTCCTCAACTGCTGACTTCCTTACCTGCTGATCAGAGTATCCACATGGAGAAATGAGGAGCTTACATTTTAAAACTGTACCCAGAGTATCACTCTCCAGAAATCCAAACACAGACTATTGCCTGACACTTCATTACTGGGGATTTTCTCCCTCTCCATTTACTACTTGGAAACTCTTCACTTTGAAGCAGCTGTCTTAGCTGCATGTCTCCTTCAATGGAGTAATGAAGACTATAGTAACACCTTCTGTAGATCTGCTATTATCTGTCTCTCCGTAGGATGATCAATGGGGGATCTTCTTCTCTAGTCCTACTACTGCCTTTTCTGTGTTGTTGGCACAAACACTAAGGACATAATTTCTGTGAAGCATCAAGTCATCCCTCCTGCTCAGAGATGATTTTCCCCCTCTTATGATCAAAAGACGGGAGACTTAAGGGTTGCCCACTCAGGCAATAAGTACAGACTCTGACCAAATTCATTTAGAGCTCATTGAAGGAGGCACGGTGTTAGAAAAAAAGAAAAAGAGGATGCATAGAAGTCCTCACACCGTACTTATCCATCTGCATGGAATGGCTATAGGCACCCAGTCATGCCCAAATATGGAATTAGAAGCCTAATTGTAGGAGATCTTTTAAAAAAAATCTTGCGAGGAATGTTCATTGGCTTGATTCCTCTAATTATCTGGCTCCCTGGAGGCAGTAAAGTTTTTAACTATAGGGGACAATATCAATTGTTTTAAATCAAATCTACCAAAATGATGCTTTGCAGTGGGGGCTATACTGCAGAACTGAAATACAGCTAGATGTCTAGATGGCTTAGGGATGTTGAAACATTAGAAGAAATTCTCCTGCTTCTCTGTTCATCCTTAGAAAAGGTCAGAGAGAAATGATCTTTTCTCCCTGCATAATGCTAGGCTTGTAATCCGCACAACAGAGATGATGTGCTTATTGAAGAAGAAACGTGTCCAAGACACTCTCCAGGGAAAATAGTCTCCCATTAGGCTGTGCTTTAGAGATATTAAGCAATGTGAAAATTTCTCATGTGAGAAGACATAATTTGGCAGGAATCTCATCCCACAACTGTGAAGGGATTTGTCTCGTGCTCTCATTCCTCCTTCAGTCCCAATGACTCTTCTAGAGATTTTACTATAATCCCCTTCTGTGGTGAATGGTATGCTTCACCCACAGGCAGTTAAACTGTGGAACATAATATTGTCCTCTTCCCACACAGTATAGGTAGAGGTTTTAGGTAGAGGAATATGTTGCAGGCATAGCTGTCTTGTATTCCTTTGGTTTAACCAAAAGACTTTCCATGCTATTAGGGATGCCATGTTTTGCTATTTGCACAGCAATAGCCCAGGTCTTCTATTAAGGTTCCTGAGATCAACCCGCCACTGCCCGTTGTTTTGGTAACAACAGAGTAGGAATAGAAATACAAATTTTAAAAAATAAACAATAATAAAACATTTTCCTGGTACTGCTTACCCGCTAAGTACACCGAGAACCAAGTTAAGTACAAAAAATGACCCTATGATGATTAGTGTAACAAAATAGATCCAGGGCCAGTCCCTTCCTATGGCATCATTGACCTGGAAGAGTGGAATGATAATTAGTGAGACAAGCTCAGTTTCTGAGCACTGCAAGGCTCCAGCCAAAGAGATCCCACGTCACCAGCAGTAAGATTTTCAATAATCATTTTTTCTGGAAATTTATGGAAGGTTGACATTAGTGATTTTGGATGCCCTGACATTAAATTTCTTTGTCAGAGAAACACACATCTTCTATTACCTGCATTGTTATTTGCAAAGTTTGAATATTTGGTCAATATTTTTGAGAGCTGATGTGAAAGCTTCCTTGGATTCAGATTTTTAATCCCTCCAAAAGAATCCTGGTGACAGGGAAGAACCCTTATTATGGAGTCTTGCCCTGTAGCATTGGAAAAAGGACACCAAAACTGTCAGCTTACCCGCTCAACACACCAAGAACCAGATTTAGAACGAAAAAGGATCCAAAGATGACCAGACTGACAAAATACACCCATGGTAACTCATAGCCCATAGCGTCCTGCATCTGGAAAGACGAAGGAAAGTTAGAAGACAGAGAGGGAAAGCAGAAATGATTAGGCAAAGGAACAGATGGAAAGGTTTGTAAACAGAGCCTGTGGTTGGTTTACACATAATCATAGCAAGTGTTTCTGTATGTTTTTTCTTGTGTGACCTCTCCTTTGATTGCTTTTTTCCTCTTGCTGTTTCTTTACAGGCGATGATTAATATAGACTGAGATACAACTATGTGCTGTACTGGCACTTCTTTGAATGCTCAAAGTTGCAGACTATCACTTTCTGGAGTTTACCCACAGCACCACAAGGGTCCATCCAATGACTTCTAAACTTCTGTTCTAACCTCTGTGCATATGCTTTCTGCCCATGAAAATACTTCTAGTTTTTGCTAAGCATTGCCTCAGTGTGTTGTCAGATTATATTTATTTCCCATCTGTAGCACAGGTACATATACTTTAGAGAGAAGCATGTGGTAACTGTGGGCAAATACTTATCTTTCCCTGGCAATGCTCTGGTAATCTTTACAGTTTACCACAGTCAGGGCAGTAGCTGTATGCTTTTGAGGAAAGTCCTTTCAAGACCATGTTCTGACCCGGTCAAGTCTTTTCTAAAGCTTTCTCACAAACTTCCTTTCCTCCTTGAAGGATGAATCTCTCTTTCAAAATATGACTCCTACACAAGTGAATACTCAGAGAATTTGAGACTCTACACTGAATGGAGTGAACATAGATCTGGCTTTAACACTACTACAAGCATCTGCAATGAAGCAGTCAGCCTATTATTTTAGCACCAGAAACTGTATTATATGTAGAGCAACTCTAGCACATATTTTACATATTCTAAAAGCATGTAGGATATAAACACCATTTTATCTTGAAGTCTCCTCTGAAGTTCAATATTTTGGAAAGTTGCTGAATACCTCAATGGAATCTCATTTTCATGATGGTATCAAAATACCAGAACCCCTTCTTCTTTACTTTTCATAAACACTTATCTCCTAAGCCAGACACAGCATCATTAAAGAAACAGATGGTGGTTAACATATTCAGGAGCACTAAAATGATTTATGAACTTAAATTGCAGACTTGAAAGTACCTGTAAGGCATAAAGCAACTTAGGTTCCTTTGTTTTCCACACTTGTAAAATTTTATCATATGTTGTTCTCTCCTTCTAGGAAAATGCTTTCTCCTTTGCAACCTAAGCATTTGTTGTGATCACAGAAGAAATATTCTTCCATACATGGGCATTGAGACACACTTTAGGGGAGGCGATCTGACTTAAGATTCATAACAACTCAGGAAAGGAATTTCAGACCTTTAGCAAGACAAGGCAGGAGAGTAACACAAATATAATCATTTCTTCATGGATGGAAGTACATCATCCATTTTCCTTTCAAAGTACAGTCACTAAAGTCCTTGTCTGGCAACAGTCCACAGTCAATGGGCCAATCCAGAACCCTATCTCAGGGCTCCTTCAGCTGCAACTCAACTGAAGGAGACTCATTACAAAGGAAGCTCAAGATCTGTCTCTGTGAAAACTGTTCATCAGCTCCTTCCTCACAAGATTGATAGATTTTGTGGTCGGAAGAGAGTACCTGAACACGTCTCTTCAGAAATCCAGGAGTCCCTCTAATACTCCCTAAGCATATTACCCAGTTTCCCTTTGAATACTTTTGTAGAATTGTTCAGTTATTTTGGAAATATCCCTAATTATTCTCTATGTTTGCAAGCCACATTGCATTGCACATGACATGACCATCCCACAGACACCTCTGCTGTGAAACACAGCAATGCCTTAAAGAAAACAAAACACCATGGTACAAGATGGAAGCAAATATTCACCCAAAATCACAGCAGAGAAATCAGGCAGGCAAAGCGTAACTACCTAAGCTGGAATTAGGTCAAGAAATTAGACTTAACATCCTCTTGCTTATACAAAGAATGCCACTATCCATATAAAAAAGCCACACAAACTGATTTTGAATGACTAAGAAACTGCCATAAGAATTTACACAGGCACAATGATGACTTGACTTCCCTTTAATTATGATGGATGGTGATAAAAATGTCTCAGCTATGTCGAACTTATCTGTTGACAGTATTTTTCTTCAGCTGCGAAAGTCAGCTGGAAAAGTAGAACTTCTGGAAGCTGTGGTATAAGTGAATCTTAAATACCAAATGCCAGAACTTCTGGTATAGAACTGAGGGGTTTTGTCCCTTTGTACTACCCTGGCATGAAGAAATTTCCAGGTGGCAAGAAGCTTCCTTTGTGGCCTGGTAAGGTATATATAACTAGAATACAGTGTACTCTGGCTATTCCCACTACCTGCACAATTACATAATGATTGTATCAGCTAACATCAGCACAAGTTGGTCCTGAAAACCAGACCTGTGTCCTGGTGCTGCAGAGCATTTGGGACTTCTCAGACTGAACATTTAGGAGGTCAGTTTTTCACCTCCTTTTTGCTGCCCAGCCATATATGTAATGGATAAACTGAGAGGCAGAGATAGTGGTATCTTCTCAAGAGTAGAGAAGCCATCGGTACTTGGCAGATAGCTATTTACTCTCTCTCCCTTGCTGGACTCCCTATGTTGGATACTCTCACATCTTGTTTTCTTTAGCAGAAGGTGAGATCCTTCCAGATATTGTGAAACTGAGCCACAGGTAATAGGAATGTATGTTATATGATCTCAATATAACATTCAGTATTTGGTAAACTATGTGAAAACAAAAAAAACTTTGGTATGAAGACAGCCCACTGTGAGTTTACTATTTGCTCTTGAAAAATGTCTCCAAGCGAAAAGCAGAGATGTAGGCTGCTTGGCAGAAGTTTTGTGAAAAAAGAAGTATGCTTACTCAAAACAGTAACAGTAACATATCAACATTTAAGAAACATTAAATTCTTGCCTAAGATTGTATCCTTCCAAATATCTAGAAATGCTTCCTCTAAAATGGAAGTATCCTGGAAGTCCATGATAGACTGCCCTCAACTGAAAAATGCTCCCATACAGTTATCATTAAAAATTTGCATCTGTGTTCAATTGAAAACGCTTCCTGGAAATGTATCATCATTCTGCAAATGTGGAGCTATTAATCATATGTGTATGCATATGCGTGTCCTGTTCACTGCAGCTGGAGGCTTTCACTGCAAACGTAACTTAGGTGGTACAGATGATATTTCCTAATTATGCTACTGAAATGTAGAAGCTGCACAGGGTCATGACGATCAGAAGGAGATTTACCATTTGCACACTACTGAGTGCAGAAAATCAGGTCTGCAGAATATTTTTGTAGTGTTGTCTACAGTGAACAGAAAAGGGATCTCTCACAAGTTATGTCTCTAGGCTAGACAGTACAACTACTGATAGACAGTTTAGCTCTCTGGTTGCTGTGTGCACTTTTTCCCTGCTTATTTCTCCCTGGGGGGTTTATTATTAACTACACGAATCTCAACAGAAAAGTTAGATCGTCTTCTACATTCACAGGTCTGAACAAAGACTATCAGCCAGTGTAGATCTGAATGACAATATTCCAGCTACAGCAGTCAAGGTGATTGCATCCTGGTGTCAACTTAAGTATGTGTGGGGCGATTGCTAGGTCAGCTGGAAGCATAGCATTGGTGCAAATCTACAGATGGTCATTTATAGAAATAATTCTGCACTAAGTCAAACTGCCTGACCTTTTACGGCTCACTTCTCCACACTTACATCTCACTACTGTCAACAGTGAGAAAGTTGGTACAATTCTGAATGCTGCTGTGTCATCTCTTAAAGACACCTCAGAGACTGGGGTCTTAGATTCCTTCTGTTGATTTGCTGCACACCCTCTCTAGCACTGTGGGACATCATTTTGTCTCACTCTGCTTTAGCCTTCCAATCTACAAAGTGGAATACTTCCTTGCCTCACTGGGTACTATACAACAAAATGTCACCATCTCATCTCAGTATTTAGGTGCAGATGTTGACCGACCTCAGGATTACTGACGCTGAATTAGGCTGAACCTTTGTCCCCTCTAGGAAGAAGTTTGCTCAAGAGGCTCCTTAGTGACCAAACGGCCTCTGGAAAATCCAGCTTAGTCTCTCATACAGCCATGCTCTAACTTTGCTCTGGGCTCACATTGACGGGATTGGGACTTGAACCAAATTGCTGCACTTTGTAAATGCCTGCTCATACTGTGCTTTACCTACTCGCTTGGACTGAAAAGGATAGTATTTTTCTCTGAAGGGCCACAATGGCTTCCTTCTAACATCAACATTGTTTTGGCTAATTTTTCAGTTTTGTGGTGACAGTAGGGTCCGTTATGGTCAGTAACACCGTGTGCCCATTCTCAGCATCAATGGAGTTACTGCCTGGTCATCCTTCTACAGTAAGAGGACACAGATTTGCATTCCCTGGCAGACAAGACTGTGTCCTGTTTTCTGAACAAGTTACATAACCAGAACTAAGGAGATCTTTTGAGCAGTATCCTTTCAGCAGGGCTATATAATTAGAGCCCTGCTCATTATGCTTGGAAATACTGTGATTAGAGAAACACACCTGGCATTCTCCTCAAACATTTCTGGATCTTTGTCATTCTTTTGCCTTGAGTCCAGTCAATGAATACTCATAACACTGATATTCTCCTACAGAAGGAACTGTAGTAGTTTGAAGTACTGTGAACCAGGGTGGGATAGATATACACAATTTATTCTGTAAAAACTTGAGAAGTAACCTCTCATATGTTGAATATTCCCTACACACTTAACTGCCACATGACCTGGTCTCTGTTTTGGTGTGTTTTGATAAAATATCTTTTTGGGAAAACCCAAGTCTCCCATTGCATCGGTTGCAGCATGTATCCCTTCTTATATACAAACTTGGAGTCAGTTTTTCCTCTCTGGACAAAGCAAATAATTTCACTACAAACAATTTCACCAAACACAATTTCACTACACACAGACCAAAGGAATTGGATTNATATATATATTTTCTTCTTGTAAGTCAAAGAAACTTCTCAGCATCATGATGAAAAGAGGGTATTTCAGCATATTTGAGGAAGTCTGATGACATTGTGTACCATGGAAGAGCTCTCCTTTTCCAAGTATCCTTAATTGATATGACCTTAGCATTGCAACCTTCAGTTGAACGCTTTTCTCTCAATGGCACAGATAATCTCCTAGCAAAAACACCAGGATTTTTAATTCTGTTGTTTGCTAATCACAATTACAACCGCTATTTCAGTAGGGGCCAAGGAATAAAAAGTCTACTTATCTCTATGAATACACTTTTATGCCTATATCTTGTGGTTCTTCAGAACTAGGTGAAGACATATTATTGGAGCCACATGAGACATGGGTGCTCTACTTGTTTAGAGATTTTTTTCCAGGGACAATAGTATGGCACATATTGCAAGTATCTCATTCATTACACCAGCATCATAGTTCAGAGGCAATGTTAGAGGCATATTATCTATTAATATAATGGTTCAGCATCACCAAGCACACAGTGGACATCTTTCATCCAGATAATAGGAGGGGAAGACACAATTCACTAAATTCTGCTGACTTTGCAATTCACAAACCCACACCCTGACATTTTGTGCCAAATATCTTTCAAAAGCAACTGACAAGCTCAAGTTACAGGAGAAGTTTAATCCATCATAGAAGGTCAGCTGTCACTGGAAAGCAGCAAGCCACTCACACTAAATGGACAGTTGAAGAAAAAATCTGAAATCTGTCTTGTTCAGTGCACAATACTGGAGAGTGGCAACTTAGCAAGTTAGCTAGGACACCAGGGTTAGTCTTCTATTTCTTGAATAAATTGTTAATTTATTTTTAATGGCTATAGAATGTTATGATAGCCTTTTTTTATACACAAGTCAAGTGCTTCAAGTATTCTATAATGAAGTGTATAACCTTACACAGAATGACATTAATCAGAGAACTCAATAAAATTAAAGGGCTGTAAATTTGGAAATTTTGTGTAGAAATGCTATTTTTTTGCAGCCTACAACCAACCTGTGGAATTCACTGCCTCAGGAAATTATCTAGCCAAGTTCAATGGTTACTGCTAATAGCAAGATTTCTAGCTGAAACCAAATCTTGCTTGTAATCATATAGGGAAATAAAATTGAAGAATATGTGTAGAAGGAGACAGCAGAAAGAAGAGGAGGCACAGGCAACACTTAACTGTCTCTGAATATAGCTTCCTGCTTGAAGCCTTCCTTTTGAAAACCATCTGTTTTGGGAAAAGTACTTAAGCACCTTCATAACTTTAAGGATGTGTGGAAGTTGTTTTCTCAGCTTAGATCAAAGATTAAATGGTACCCTACTCACAGGCATGGCTCAGGTGATACATAAAGGACCACGTATATACTAATGTGAGACCTAGATATTTATCACTGATCAATTACTAAATGAAAAGCTTTGAATTAAAATACATTCTTTTTCCTTTTCCATTCTCTCTTTCCTTCTCTTCCCATGAATATTTGGGTGAATGCATTTCATTCTCGCCTAGGGTCATGGAACTACAACTTTAAACTTGGCTCAAACAGCAGTAGAAAATTTTTTATTGGATAATGCCTTGTTTTGCATTGTGAGGGAAAAATGTTTCCCCCAAACTTTTTTAGTCAGTACTCAAGCACAAAAACAATTAAAATAAACCAAGGATGGAACTTTACCCTTCACTGCTATGGCTGTGTTAAGCATATTCAAGAAAAAAATATCTATATTATAGGTAGTCAGTAAATCCTAGGTCTCAGACAAAGGCTACGTGGCCCATAAAGGAACGTACTCTTACTCTTCTATTATTTCTTCTTCCATTATACCTTCATACTTCTTCACAATAGTTAACGGTTTGCTTTGTTTTTGAAACTTGACATTGACTGACTAAAATGCTTTGCATTCATCCAGTCAGTGAACTAAAATTGTCTGATAAAATTGATGCAACCTTTCAGAAATAATTAAGGCAGGGTGAATTTGCCAGAAAGTGTCCCGATAAATCAATACAGTGAAGAAGCAAAACTTTGAAAGATTCATTTTGTTATCTTTCCTAATTCTAGAGATACCACATCTGCAGAAATATCTGAGGAAAAAAAAAATCATCCCAAATAAACAGAAGGGTATTGCTGGCAGCTCCTAACAACATCCAGCTAACAAGTGTAACTGATGATTGCATGATTTTTGAGGCTGCTCTGTGAACAAAAAAGAAACAATTTGTTCAATAAATCCTTCTGGTTAACTTCTCAACTGCAGAGCTGATACAGGCTCAAGAAAACCTTGGCTCTGATGTCCTTGCTGTCTTTACTTTGAAAGCTCTTGCTAGTAGACAGAGCACTCTGAAGACTTGTGATGTGAAGGGAAGGAAGGACTCCTTCCTTTCTCTCAACTTCTCCTTAGAGATCTAAGACATCTGACAACTGTGTCTTTAGTGGTCATGCTCTTCTACAACTCCTATTTAACTGGTCTGTGACAATTCAGACTGTGACACAAACAAACCAACCCCTGCCATCTGCAGGAATTTAGTATTGCTGGTTAGCTCTGGTAGCAAATCCTGCACATTGTATTCTTCTTTGACCTCTGAACAGTCCTGTGTATGTTATAGTGCTTCTTCCATTTAACGTGCAAAGTATCTTAATTATGAATTTTGCAACTTAACTCACACTACTCTAGCAAATTACTCATTGTTATTCACAATTTCTAACTTTTTCACAAAACTATAGCTGTTAAAAAGAAGCCCCAAGAAGATTTCAATAAGGGATTATAAAGGGATACAGTATTAAGATTGACTTTCTATATATGTCAAGCTCCGTAAACACTTTTCTAACTTAAGGATCACACTGTGGGATTGCTTCTATAGCACTGAAATCCTACAGATTCTGAATCTGCTGAGGTGTTTGGAGCCTGAATGTTGTAAGGTTGCTACACAGCTTGTCAATAAAGACATCAAAAAAGCACATTTTTGCTTGAGAAATCCCTGGCTGGTCTCTACGTATACCTCAAGTAAATCTATACACAGCATGTGTCCATCTGACTTCACCATTCACAGAAGGAGCAAGAAAAGGCTCATATTTATTACCCGTATGTTTTTAAAGATGGATTTAGACTTATTGCATTATTATCCTAAGGATGAAGATTCCACCTTGCAGATCCTTCAATATTTGAAATCTAATTAGTTGTCTTTGCTTGGTTGGTTTTTAATCCAGTATTCATGTATGTGCATAATTTACAGCATATGAGTAATTCCATTAAAGCCAAAGGTCAATATTATTGTTACCAGCAGAAATGAACTGATATGCATAAGTGCTCTGCTTGAATGGGGTGAGGTATAGGACTGGGAGAAATACATGATAAGGAGCTCATTTTCTGAAATTCCCAGGAAAAAAAGCTCTATAAAATTAGAAGTTTTGTGTACATAATGACTAAAGTGACAAAATCATTGGTTCAAACAAAAAGATTTAAGCACTTCAGTCTAGACATTCTAGTGCATCCTGCAAAGTATTATCATTTATCTTGTCAACTTGAAATACTTTCAGCCTTCCTGAGTCTTTAAGACAGGTGATAAGGGGTGGGAATTGAAGGTCTCAGAGCTGACTCAAGGCAAAGGGAGAGAGAAGGGGGTGAAAAAAAATACACCCCCCTAAACCATTTAATAAACAATATATATATATATTAAACAAACAAACAAAAAACCACATTTATTTTTATGGGCATGGAAACAATAGAATAAAATTTCTTCTGAATGGCAAAAATATGAGCATAGGACTCCAGACGCCTTTGCTTTTATTCTGGGTAGAATTTCTTTCTAAAAATTGGCATCTTAATAGTCTTAAAAGGACTCTAAGCCACAGTTGCTCCTTACAACTATTCTGAAATACTCTGTATTTTGTAGCTGACACTATCAGATGGATGTAAAGGAGAGACTGGAGTGTTCACCCCAGGCTCAGTCTGATGACACTCAAAGGAAGGAGCAGCACTTGATCAGTTGCTCACGTTAAAAATTGTTTTGACAATCACATTTGTTTTATTTTGAAGTTCTTAAGGGGAAGGCAAGTTTTAAGCTCAGTTGTTGTCTCCAAGCACTTATTTTTAAATCTCTTCTTACCATCTAACCTCATTTATGTAATTTAACAAACTTTGTATGCACATATAGACAGCTAAAACCCTTTCTCAGAGTGTCTTCAGGACAAAGGCAAGACATCTGGGTGAAGACAAGTGCACAAAGTTCATAAACCAGAGCAAAGAATGCTCCAGCCAGGTTTTTCTGGTATATGGTCACTGTAGGATAAAAACAAATAATGTAGGCAAGAGTCATCATAAATGGGCAGTGGGAAGAATAATATGTAGTATTCCAAGATTCCTCTGTGCACCTTGGTTCGCCAATTGTTCTATGTGTTGGGTAGCGACGGAAAGAGCAAATTAAAATTCCACCCTGACCTAGAAATATTAGCAATTTGTTCAGAACTCACTGCAGGAGCTAAATGGAGCCATTTACTGAGAAAGGACTGCCTTGATGAGGACAATAGAAACATCAAGGGAAGAGATTAATTTGCAACAGAAAACTCTTGAGAAAGAATCAAAGAAACTGCAGCACTGCAAGATGAGTCCAGAAGAGAGAAGGGGAAGGAAGCAGACAGATCTGAAAAGATGGAGTCTGCAGAGGTTGCTTCTTCACCCCTGTTGACAAAGACTATGTTGAATCTGTTCTAGATGTCCTCAGCCCAGGACACCTGCTCTGATCCAGGAGAACATTAATTCCTGGTTTATTTTAGAAAAGCTTTGTATATAGCTATAATTCATTGCTATGCTGCCTGATTTCCCTGATAAGACACTGAAGTACCCAAACTGACCAAGCTTCCCACACAGCTCTGTGAAGAAGACAAATGAAAGCAGTGCCAGGATCAACTTCAGAATCACAAGAGCACAGTCCTGAAAAAAAGTACACCTTGACTGGCTTGAAATTCATGGTCTGTGTAAAAGCAGGAATCCTGCAGAAGGGCCCTACCAGGCTACAGCAACCTGTGCAAGAACAAGGCTAGAGTAGAGATCTTGAAGCACTAACTTATAGCTGTCAGCTGCTTGATGGCAGATAAACCAAAAACATGTAGAATAGCCATTTGAACTTCTCTGGAAGTATACAATCACAACAGAATAGCATTTTGTCTTTATAAGAACTCCTTCCAATAAAGAAAACATAAAAGATATGAAGCAAACTGTATTTGTTTTTTTGTTGCATATAGTATGCAGGAAGTGCATTGCTACCAATAGAATTTGCCAAGCTTATTTCTTTACTACAGCTCTGAGTTATATTTTCATCACTCATTAAATATGACCCTACCTTTTCTTGGATATGCCCCCTTTTGCAGCTGGGAAAGGCTGTATAAAGTCTGAGACATACATAAAAACAAACAAACAAAAACAAACAACAACAAAAAACCCACAATTTTCACTCATCCAGCCACAGATTACTGATACTGCATGCTGACACTGAGTCCTTCCACTGCACTTTTTAGCCTCCAGTGTACAGCCACTAGACTCAACAATATTATTTCATCCTTTAGTAAGTTTCTATATTCATATTTCATCTGTTTTTGGTCTGGGTGCACGTCGTTTTTTGCGGTCGGCTGTTCTTTAACAGACTGAGCTATTATGGGAAATATGAGGTCTCTGTCTGAGAGTGGGAAGAGAATTAAAATTTGCATTCAAATACCAGCAGGTCAAAATATCTGTGGTACACAATGATTGAGCTGAACTTTTTCCACTGCAAGCTATTTATTTTGAAAATGCTCACTGATCCCATGCTTCTATGGCATGGTAGTTTGTGCTTGCAGAAGAGGTAGGGGAAATATTGACATGGGTGTGTTTACTATTGTCTTAATTAAATCCGTAATTTTAAATAGCCTTCATACAAGTCTACTGTCCTACTTGAACTGATACTAAAGGTCACTGGCATTTGACTTCACACTTACCATTTCAAAAGGGATGAACAGAAAGTTAGGCTCTGGCTTGATTTGAAGGAAACAAGAGTTACTTAGTTTTGTTTTCACAAAGTTGCAAGATCTATTACTAACAGTAATGTTCCAAAGGGACATGGATTACCATGGCAAATCAACTCTCTGAAAAGTGGATTTTGCTGACATAACCTGAGCATATTAAAGTTTTATACCTCTTCCCATCCCACCTGTGCTTTTTTTTTTTTGTTTGTTTTTTGTTTTGTGGAACTTTTCTATTTTCTGTGAAAACTGGAGGGCTTTATGTACCTCTGCAGAGTATTTGACAATACAGGGATTCTGAACTCCTACTGCAAACGTTATTTACACAGGTAGAATTCCTTACATCAAGGCAATTAAATTCAGAGCTCCAATAAGTCTCCTCTTTGCCACCTTACTCAATTTCTCCAGGTTTAATATGTAAAAGAGGAAAACAAAACAAAACAAAAAAACAACCAACCAAAAACAAACAAAAAATGAAAACCACAAAAACAAACAAACAATTTTTTCAATATATTTCAGTTCAGTTTAGCATAGAACACTTGTCCATGCAATTTAGGATCAACCAGACTGTGCCTTCCACTGAGACTTAAGGAAGAACTATTGGTACCATAATTGATTACTTATGGTTACTTCTGTCCATAGTCAGCTAGGAAAGAATAATTGTAACTGTTTGCTTTTTTAAAATTCATTTTGGAAAAGTAGTATTGAAAAGTAACTCAAGTGTGGTCACGAGATACCCCGATATTCCAGAAACAAAGTAAGCTAGAGGAGAATCAGTTTCAGAAAAGCAGGCCCGAGAAAGACTTTTTACCACCAGATAGGCTGTCAACGTTTGTGGCCTGGCCAGTTCATGTCAGTTCTCCCTTCAGTTTCAACTACATGAACTGTTTCCAATAAAACCTATGGCACTGCGTAGAAAAACAGGCAGATTCATGGCATTCTGTATCATAACTGTCTTTGCAGTCCTTGGTTTCTGCACTTGCATGAGCAATTCAGATCTCTTTTGCCAAAATGTTAACTCTAGACTAACTTCATTGAAGGCAGAGAACTGAACCTATGCCAGTGGAAGATTAGAACTCATCCTTCAGTGTACAGAGTACATTGACATCCTTGAGGGCAACACTGGAGAAAGATGAATGAACCACATTTAAAATGAGTCTGGCTATATGCTGATTCTAGTGTTTCTAGAACAAAGTAGGAGGTTGAACAAACTGACCCACTGATTTCAGAGTATTCACCCCTTCTGAATTACTGTTCCAACAGTGATAGCAGCCTAACAATAATTCTTTGGAACTCAACTTCCAAAAGCCCCTATGCAAACTTCCAAAACAGAAATGCAAATGGACAACTAACTGCAAATCAAAATCCCTCTATATAGGAATGTCTCAGCCATATATTTGCATGTAGGCATTTTGGTTTTATATTTTTCTTTGGCCCGTTTTACCCCAAAGTGAAATCTTGATATTCATTTATTGCCAAGCAATAAAGCATCTCATATTCTGTAGTGTGCTGGATGCTTTGCACTTTGAGGATGCAAATAATTCCCTCTAAACAAGTGTTTTTGTTGTTATTGTTTGTTTGTTTGTAATGGTGGCTCAGGTCACCCTCTGTCTGCACTGAGACTGACTGGGCCATACACACCAGCTGCAAAAGAACAGACCATGAACTGACCCAGGCAGAACTCTGAAAAATGCAAGGCCCAGACTGAGTAGGTCTCCAGGACTTTCCACAAACACAGTCTGGAGTCTAGTACGCCATGCCCTTGTTCTTGGATCCATTTTGCTTGTTGTTATAAGTGGCTGACAGACCATTTTCCCTAACTCATCCCTACTGAACAACTAACGTCAATAGTGACATTACCTTTGCCTTCTTATTGCACTGTTCTTTTTGCCTCCTGAGCAGCAGATCTACTTAAAGGAGATTCATGTCATTGAACCATCTGCAGCATTCTACTGAAGTCAGATGCCTATACAGACACCATCACCCATTAAGGCTCCCCCATTCTCTCATGTGGCTGATTACATGACTGGGTTAGCTTGTGGGGTGAATTTGCAGAAATGCAGTGTAGCGACCTCCAAAAATTATTTTGACTTGTTTGACTTAATCAGGATTTGAATTTAGGCCTCCAGAAGCAAAAGTCATAGAACTTTGCATGTGTTGCCTTCTTCCTACATAAGTGTGTACATCTTTTTTTCCCCTTGAAAAGAAAAAGGTTGACCTTTGAAAAAGTCATCCAAAAGCCCAAAGGCTATTTAGCCACAGGGCTCATAGTTCTTTCATTACAGCTACTGGAGAATTTCCATCTCTTACTGTTGCTTAGTTATTTAAAAACCTTTTCCTCTTTTAAAGGCTTTGGAATTTCACTCCAAAAGAATAAAATGCAGATTTCAAGTATGGAAATATCCCCTAGGATGGTGGGTTTCCAAATCTAAAGATTTCATCTTAGAATTCTGGGTTTTCCCTTCCTGTCTCTATTTTGTATTTACATTTGCATGGCTGATTATCCAGAAAGGATTTTCTGCCTGCTTTATTGTATTGCTATTTCATAAAGGCTTCTATTTATCTCAGTGCAGTCTGATAGCAAATTCTACCACAAGTATATCAGAACAGCGGTGACTGCCGCATGCACAAGAATACACAAGCACATACTGTTCATTGATTTACATAGTCAATTAAGTCCTTAGAAATAAAGATAATGAAATACAGTACCATAAGCTGTAGATAATCACTACCTTTACTAAGGGGAGGCACTGCTGTTCATTCTTTTTTTGCACTTGATTAGTGTATCCGACTTTCCTTTGTAGCCAGTTCCCCAATCTATGACATTCATCGAAATCCATTCTGTTTTAGATGATGAATCCAGTTTTCGGTTGTGAAATCACACCCAAAAATCTCAAATCAAATGCATGATATTTAGACCTCATAGCACACAGCTAATAAGCCTTCATCTGACAGGCACACTACAAACTTATGCACTAGAGGTTCACTGGAGAAACTAATATCAAAGAATCTGAACGAGGTGCAACTGTGTATCAGCAGACAAGGCTGCCCCTTCTCTTTCTTGTGTGAATCTCACCAGTTACACCATGTAGGCAAGATGAGCACGATGTCCAGGACTGAATTCTTCCACTTATGCTTTAAAAATCCACAGAGGGGATGCTCTGTGGTAACGAGTCCCCTGATTGAGCCTGAAACCCTTCATTTTGTAATTCTGGTCACTTTGTATCTTTAGGGAAATGTGCCCAACATTTTTAGGCCTCTGATTTGAGCATAGTTCATAGGATTGAAGTTCAAAGAAGACAGTTACAGAGGAACTGTATGCTAAACTATATGCTATGACAGTATGACCACCCATCAGAGAGCCTGAAAGTTCTGCTCAGGCAGAAATCTCACTGAAATCACCACAGACGATATTAGTGGACCAATCCTCTGTGCAGGCAGGAAAAGACTTATTTTTCACAGGAAGATTGGTGAAGGACTAGTTGTATTGCCTTATGTCTTGAAAACAAGGTGTTGAAAAAAAATTAAACTCAAACATAAGGATTATAAACAGTCAGTTCTAGAGCCACCACTTGTGTTCTGACCTCGGGCATATCCCCCAGACTTTTTCTTTCCCATGGACTAGATAGTGAACCAAAGCCTGTTATTTGTGAAACTGCCTGGTGGATCTGGGTCTAAACTTAACACCCCTCCAGATAATTGTTTCAGAAGGTAATGATCATCAGATCTTGAAAAAGATGGTAGTATGGCCCAAGCAATGCACCCACAAACAGAGGCACTCAAAATCTTAAGTCACTTAGAAGTGTCCCAGTAGCTTAGCTCTTAATTTTATAGCTCTAGGATAAAAGATTAAAGACAAGAAAGGTCTCTGTGGTGATTAGACAGCAGCAATTAGGACAGAGCCTAAGGAAGAACAAAAGAAGAAAGAATAGAGAAGTGGCAATAGAAAGAAAGAGCTATTAAAGAGGTCCTTCCCATGCAGGAGCACTGGGCAGAGGGTATCCACTAACCTCCCCCCGCCCCGAACCATCCCATGAAGAAGCTTATTTTTAATAGCTTCTTTTTAAAAAGAGAAAGAGAGCTAGGATGCCCAAAGTTGAGGCCTGAAGGGCTCACGAAAACTTCATTTCACAAGATAAGTGACCCTTTTGCACAAATCAAATGTTCAGCAGCAGGTTTTTGTGGCAGGTGGCAAACAGCAAGTCACTGCTGTTATGTTCAAGGCAGCAGTATAGGCAACCGTGATAGCTGCATGTACAGTTGTTCATGAGAAAAGGAAAACAGGTTCAGGTCAGCATTTATGCAAATTAAGTATGGGCACTGCTTTTTCAGTGCATTAATGCTGTGGCCCTTCAGTGCTCTGAACTATGGGCCCTCTCCCCTTACCCACCACTGTTACAGCAGATGGAGAAAAAACCTCTGCAATCCCAGAGATGGGTTGCTCATACTTGCGTGCTTATTCTTTGTTAATTTTTCACATCCATGCCAAACCCTGCCAAAAAGATGATTAAAAACCCTCAACCCCACAACAATAAAAGCCGAGCACTTTCTTGGAGGGATGGGGGTGGATGGGGAATAAACGCCATGGAAACATGTAGACAGATATATTCTTAGAATCAGATCATTCTCTTGTGTGGAAAGCTTTACTAAATCAAGCCTAAGTGCTGCAAGAATAAACGGTTAGAAGGAAAAACACAGCTGGCGAAAATTGGGGGTTGCAGCTCTGCGTTTAACATCTTCCACTTTGTGGCAATATCACTGTATTCCTCACATCTTCCTCATTGGCTGCAACAGGCTATGGAGGGGTGAGAAAAGCTCACAAGATATTTCAAAACTGTCAGCAAAGTAAATTAAACTTGTCCAGTTTGTTCCCTATTTTAATTTCATCACAGGTATTGTAAGAGTGACCATGAGCTCCAGTTTCAAACTTCATTTAGTGACTCTTACAAATATAATCTCTCAGATTCAGAGATGGAAGGATCTTCCAGTACAGCCTGTCTAACCCATTGCTTCTAGTTTACACTACTCCATGTTGTCCTTGGGGATGTGATGCTTCTGAAGGTTTTGACTCATTCAGTCTCACTACATTGTGGCTCTCACTTCACTGTGGTGGCTCTGCTGTGCTATTTTAGATTACTAAAATGTTTTCTTGCCTAGAGGCTGGGCAAGCCTACCAAGGATTGTTCAGTTAAATTTGAGGGAGTCAATCTACTATGTGCCAGTTCGGGCATTTCTTCCAGAGACAGGTTAGTGCTCTGGATCTGATCCAGAGCTGGCTTTAGTCCATCTATTATAATACCACAGTCTTCAGTTTACAGTCAGAGCCTTGAGGTAAACTGTCCCTGGAGGCACTGCATGTTATTTTCAGGGACTCAACCAAGCATTCTGACGCATTGCCCAAACGAAATGGGACAAAGCCAATACTCCAGAAACGATGGCAGGCTTGAGGCTGCTCATTATTAATAATCATCAAGTAGATAAAGTAGAATTATTCAATCCTAGAATTCAAGCTGCAACGGCCAAGCTGTATGCAGAGCATCCCAGGTCAAGGTCCTCCATTACCCAGCAGTATGGACAGCCCAATGCAACAATGTTCTGTTGCATTTTGCACTTGCTCTGTACTCTCTTTTCATTTATGTATATGATTGCTTAGTTGCAGGGGACTGGAGAGACCAGGCAGTTAGAACTGAGGCAGCAGTGGACAGTTTTGCATGCAGTGTCACAGGCCTCCAGCTGCAGAAAGCAGATTTCACACAAAGATAAAAGCCTTTCTAGAGACAGGGCACAGTCCGAGTTGTATTTAACTCAGAAGTGAAACTTCCCCTGAAGGACAGTAACAAATTGATTAAAAATAATTAAAAGGAAGCCCCATTAGGGAAGGTTGAAAGAACTGAATCTGCTCAGATTAGAAAAAGATTAATGGGACAAAACAAATGCCTACAAATACTTAAATACGTTGTTACAAACTGCACAGGGATTAATTTTCCTCCTGAGTCAACAGGACAATAAGAAATAAGGGACTGCAGCAGAGACTGATTACTAAATACCAAATGACTCGATTTGTAACATTTGGATTTACATCTGCTGCTGAAAGTTCCCAAGACTGAGGGGTCCTCAAAAACGGGCCTTGGTGTCTGTACAAGGGAGCAAGCTGTTGAGGGTGGCTGAACACACTTTAAGAAGGGTCTTGAGAATAATAAATTCAATCTTTCTCCAATGCATAAGAAAAATTATGATGTGTAGAGGTGCCTGTCAGCTCAAATGATTCTATGATCTGACTGCATTTGAGACAAAGCCACCTGGCAGTTATACTGGGACAAAGTAAACCTTGGAAGGTTCAGGCAGTGTAGTAGATGTGCACCTAATAAACAACACTCCCTTCAACAAAGATAATTTCTTCAGCATAAAGTAAACAAGCTTGCTTTGCAAAGCAAAACAGCTTTCATGCTGTCCAATATGGTTACTTTACATTAAAAAAAATGCCTCCTTATAAGCAATTATCTTACCTGACACTATAGCAGTGTTAAACTGTTTTTCCTAACATCTTTCTTTCACATTTCAAAAGAAGCCAATCTATTCACCAATCTTATCTGCCGAGTGAGAGAGAAGATTGGAAAGTGTATCAATCTTATTGATGTCAAGTCCTTCTAGGGAATAAAAGTTTATTGCTTTCCTGTCTCTGATTATCTTTTTGTGAGTGTGTGGATCACAGGCTGGGAAATAGTATTCCATGAAAGAGGAGACAGGCATCACTACAGATGTGAAAAGCTGAAGGAGACATGAAAGGAAGTGTGAAGAAGGAAGCAGGAAACTGAAGGTAAAATTTGAAATGCTACTTCAGTGGATTAAGAGTCCAGGGTTTGTGGAAGGTCATACAGCTTTCTAACTTCTAAACATGCAGGTTTAACCTTGAAAAGTGTGGCATAAGACAGACATGAGTTTCATGACATTACTAGTTTATTTTTCATGCTGAAACGTGTTAAGGTCCCTCCATTCCCACTGAGAAGGAATGCAGAGATCTAGGTACCTTTCAAAAGCTGTATTTCAAGAAATAGGAAGATATAATTGAAAAGCACTTAGAGAAAAGTTCAAACCAATGGAACTGCTCCATTGGCTAAACATTTCCAGCCAAGTAATTCAGCCCAGAGCCTTCTCTGTTGTTCTACTGAGTTTTAGATCAGGGTCTTATTTTCAGATTTAAGGAGGGAGCAAAGAAAACTCCCTACATCAATATGTATGTCCTTGGAAGACCATCAGAACAGACACAAAGATCATGAAAGGCCATGTGTAAGTCCTCATGTTGTACACATGACTGCATGTGGAACATCTAGACAGTATAATAAAGATTTTACAAAGTAGAAGGTGAGATCCTGACTTTTTGAAATTGGAAATTTGCCATTGAACTCAGCAGGATCAGATCCAAAACTTGGTATCTAAACTAAATTTCAGAGGAGTTAAGACCCTAACAGTCAGCTCAAAATTTGAATGCTTAGCACTTTTATTATTAATCCATTAGCTTACATCATTAAGTTTAAGGAATGACTTCTGAAAATCACCACCTAAAAATTTCAGCCACAAAATTGTCTGAATTGCAGACAACCCTTTCTTACACCAACTCTCTGTCTCAGGATGCAGTTGGAGAGAGGAGATATATGTGTCTAGATTTTTAATTTAATTAATTGTGCAGATATATCTCATAATAAAGCAAGTTTAAATTTCCATGACCTCACTGTGGATGCAGGAGATCTTTCAAATTGTTATTGACATGAGAAGAGAATAGCCTCCTATCTCTGCTCTCCTGTGGAGATGCAGCCCCCAGTGGGTTGTTTATGAGTCCACTCTTCCACGGCTGAAGAAGGCAAAGGCTGGGGAGTAGAATTATATATGAATCAGGCTTCACTAAGGAAATGGTGGCTCACACAAAATTTAACGTGCATCTCTATATCCTACCCCACCTACTAAAATTTTTCCTTCACTCTCAGAAATTGAAATGTTGCATCTTTTCTATTCTTTACCATCCAGAAGTACTATTTCTGTTGATCTAGCTAGCTTAAGCTGGAATGCCCTTTGTGTGAATTATAAAGTTTACGGTATAAAACATGCCAGAAATGGTTTGAAACATCCACATATGAAATTGCTGTGTGAATGTTTAGAAATGGTTTCTACATATGAATTTTAAAGCCAAAATGCTTCTCAAAAGTGTGCCCTGTAGTAACTTCCCAATCAACATTTCCCACACAAACCTCTTTGCAGAAGGAAATACTCATCACATCTCAGATACCTACTGTACTCTATGGCAAACACTGATCAGTGCTGACTTCTATCCACCTTGTCAATAGAACATTTAGGATTGTTTACAGCAGCTTAAGTATGTCTGTCATTTTAGGTGTTCAAGTGTTTACTCAAACTTGGTATTTCACAGCCTTTAAACATAGGTGATATGTGTTTTTTTTTTTTTTAAAAAACAAACAACAAACAAACTAAAATTACTCCTCAGTACTGAAATTGTGTCTGCAGCACTGACTCTAGCTTTTGTAGTGTTGTCTAGGAATAATTGGGGACTGAGGGTAGCAAATACTATTTTTGTTTCCGAAGCAAGTGTTCTATCAAAGCCATATCCTAAAAGTCTAACTATATGGATGCCCCTGAAAATAACAACCATCGATCTGTATTAATTTCAGGCCTCAGTTCACCATACTGTCTCTTAAGGAAAAAGAACAGCTCAGGAAATCAGTGAAAAAAGCTGGCTGAATATCAAACAAAAGCCAACAGCTAAAATCCAGGTTGCTGCAGGGACTCCATAAAAAAATCAGACCATCTGCAGCAGTCATGGTGGAAAATCATTTAGCAGTGAGTATATGCTTTTGGCTTCTGTTATTAGATAACCGATAACTGAGTTCTGAATGATTCACATCCAGTCATGCAAATGATGCATGGACCCAAAAGTGCAGGGATTGGCAGGGTCTTTTGTAAAACGTGCCTTTGGAGAAAATTATGATAACTTGTGAATAGCTCTCACAATACTAAATGATATACACTGCCAAAGCTATTTTCATGTTTATTTCTGATATCTTTCATTCTCTTCCTATTTCCCCTGAACTACCCATAAATCCTCTCAATCACACAAAGACAGATGGTGCTAGGAGATTGGAGGAATGTGAGCTAAATGTGATAAAAAGACAGGTGTATTATATATAGCCATAGTTGAGCAGTAGAGTAGTTTTGCCCAGTTCCTATTCTGACCTAACTTCCATTCTTCTTCATTATTTTATTAATTTATACACTTTCTTCAAGTAAAGCTAATTTTTGTGTTCTGAGACTCAGACTCTCCTTGTGGTTTGATCTCTGCCCTTTATTTCAGGCATTAGAAGGAAGCTAGGGTCACAGTTCTAATCTAAATTTAAGAGGATAAAGAGACAACTGTTAGCTGTTCCACACAGAGAATATCTATTGCAGATGAGCTAAATCTTCAAAGGAAAATCTTGTAAACCCTAACCCACTGGTGGGTAGAATACAGCTTCAGGCTCATGTTTAAGAGAGAAGCTGATGTTGATTTAACAGTGCAAGCCTGCTTTAGTCCAGATTACCCTTTCATGTGTTTTGGGTCTTGAGTTAAATTCCATCATGCATTGTAGCACAAGTCCTATTTACACTGGAATTCCTACCATCTTGGAGAACCAGGTGTCATAACATGCCAATTGTCAAATGTAGTCATAGTCCAGGGTTAGCCTTATGCAGTCAGGACTGAGCTGTGTGTGAATTATATGCTTGGACCATAACATATGGCTGTAAAAGTTGATGGCAAGAGCTGAATCCAGGAGTGTTTTTATCTGGTTTACAGGCAAAGGCCAAGTCTGATTTTAACTCCTGTAGTATAATTGTATTGTCACTGAATTCCCCAACACATTAGGAATTACAAGGGAGAAACTAAAGTCACGGAAATTTCCAGAGAGGATAGAGAACAAGATGAGATTTCATTTAAAATTCTGCATTTAGATTAAAGATAATGTTGTATTTTGGTTAAAGATGTAACCAAGATTTATACTGATATCAGAGTAAGGAGAGAGTTAAGAATTAGTATTAGGATAAAAGTCACAATCAGGAGCAGTGCTGGCATGAAGAGGGGTTGGTGAGACCTATGAGCTGATCAGCATAGTGCCTTTGTTACACTAATGCCATGGGTAAAGCACCCGGTTGCTTTTTACAAAAACTTCTACATCAGTAATCTGGAGACATATGAAATAGTTCACCCCTGAAGAGAGGGTATTCGTATGGCATTCTGGTCAACAAAGGTACATTGTGTGTCTTCACAACAATAAGCCATGTGCCAACTAATAAGCCATGTGCCATCTTTCAACATTATAATACCAATGGAAAGTCAACATTTACATTTGATTTAACTGCACCAGATAAACCCTCCCATTTCACCCACTAATATTCTGAGTTGATTAAAGCTCCATGCTAGCAACCATGCCTTCACTGTCTAGAACAAGCACAAAAAACAAAGATCAGGCAAAAGCCCCAAAAGTTTCAACATGGATGGAGCACATGAGCATGCCTTTCAGCTTATCATTTTCGGATACGTACCCAGTAGAGTACATCTGTCCAGCCCTCCATCGTGATGCATTGAAACACTGTCAGCATGGCAAAAGCAAAATTGTCAAAGTTCGTAATGCCGTGCTTGGGTCCCTCCCAGCCTGCTTTGCATTCGGTGCCATTCTGACACTGCCGCCCATGTGCAGACTGGGGGGCACAGGGAGACGGATCATCTTCTGCAGGTGTATCTTAAAGGAGAGGAGGGAGAAAAAGGAGATGAAGAGAATTAATAGCTATTTGACATACTGATAACCAAGTGAAGGATATCTGATTTTAACAAATTATTTTGCGGTGAATTTGACAGCTTTCTTTTACAATACATAAGAAACTATTAATTTTAATGGGCAGAGGGATGTTTTGTTGTGCTTCTCGTTCTGTAAAAAAAAAAAAGAATAAATGTCCAAGTTGTCAAATTTTACATTGTCAAAACTGAAATGTACATTTTTTTTTTTTTTTTTAAACAAACATCCTCCTAGGAGGAAGAAATAATGCCTTTCAACATGAGAGGGAACATTAGGTCAGGTCTGTTACATTCCTTTAGGCTGCATGTTATGACCAGTGTTTTCATATTGCAGTCACCTGGCCTCTGGGTTAATCCTGGAAGGGAACTGCAGCACTGACTGGCACTTTGTTGAAGGAGGCTGAACCCCTGCAGCAGACAGGCTTCAGTGCTCTGGAGATAGGAAGATATGGTGCTTGGCACTGCTAAATTTCAGCAGAGAGTCTCTGGAGCTCTGCTCTTTTGGAGTTCAGAAGCTATGTGGCATTTTATCAATATCCCAGTGGCACTCAGAAGATTTATAAGACTCTAATGCTTGATTATCCACCCTTTATTCTGTACAGGTGTTTCCAAAGATCTGAGAACCTGTACAACAAGCCTGCCTAAATGCAGTGGTATATGAAAAGTACTACAGAAAAAAATCTTATAAGCACAAAAGCTCCTGCAATGGGATTTTTTTTTTTTAATATACGGATTTCAGAGTCTTGTGCTACATCTATAACAGATGCAGGTATGTATGTGCGGGGGAGCAGGTAATTACGATTGTTTCTTATTCTGTATGGCAGAAAAGTAAGTTTCCAAAAGTTCTGATCACCAAAGCATGCCAGAAATAGCAGTATTAGAATTAGATGCCATAAAGTGTAATAATTACAGACAGTATGGAGAAAGATACATACACTTTCAAGATGTAAAACAGACTGACAATTCATTACAGTTCTAGAACTTCCAGAAAATGAAATTTGCCAACATTAGAAAAGCTGAAAATATAGAACTTCTGAAACAATTTCCTGCTGTACAATATCCTCTTGTTTATGAGCACAACTGGGTCCTAACATTGGCGCCCACCACCACATGGGGAATCATTGCTGCTCAGGTTGGATAAATCAAATGAAAAAAGAGCAGATGGTTAGATGAGTGAGTGACAATACAATTGAATTATTTTGAAATTTGAATTATTATTTCTGTGGATAATTTCAAAGTTCTTTCCTGATAGATTTGGTGAAAAAAAAGTGTCTTTCCATTGATATACTTCTGTTTTCTTATTAGCTGCACCTCTAACCACAGTCACAGCCTGTGATTTAAAAAAAATGGGTACTGGTCCTTAAGTAGATATTCCTTTATAACGATTCTGGTTTAAAACAGAGATATATTTGTGTACAGAGTTAATAATAAAATATAAGAATCGATCATTTCCATGATGCCATCCTCATTTCCAGCTCAGTCTGCTAGTGGTGAAATCATCATAACTTTACTGTTGCTTGAGCCTCAGGCTGGCTTGTAGTGGCAAAGGACCACATTAAAGAGTCTATTGCTGTGTTCAGCAGGAATTAACAGTTTTTCTTGTAGCCTTGACAGACTGGCCAAAAAACTGAGTGCTCAAGATGAGCAAGCTAAACTCTCACCATTACAGACAGTCTCTCTACATCAAAGGTGATTCACATCCATGGAGCAGAGCAGGGGAACCACCACTATGAAACCCTGAACAGGTGCACAGCAGGGAGCAACAGCCACCCATCTCCTGTGCTACCACAAATGCTCCATTGTGCATGGAATCTCCCTCAGAAAATCTTTGTTTGTTACCATCCTTCCTTTTTACCTATGCGCCTAATCAAAGGGCATCTGTGATCTTGCTGCTTCGTCACTTTTTAAAAATCTGGCCTCAAGGGGTTTTCATCTGTCTTTGTCTGTCTTTGAGCAGAGCACCTCCAGTTTCTGCTGTTGCTACTGCAGTGCATCACTCTCCACACACTGGCATGACTAAATGACAACGATATGTCCAACAAACACAGCGTCTGCATAACGCCTCAGTGTCTTCTGTTTCTTGGCTCATGTCTGTAGTCTAGAAAGCTGTTCAAATGGTTTTCCTTCCACTGAGAGGGATGAAGTCCGGGAGAAGAAATGAAATTAAAAGACACTGAACCAAGTATTCAACCAATGAAGGAGCTAGTCTTGTGAAAAAAGGATGTTTCCATTCATCCTGGAGATTTCATTTCACTGCAGCAGGTAGACCAGCAGCACCAAAGTACTCTTTCTCCCACTCCATGCACTTAAGGATCCTAATAAATGGTTGTTCCATACTTGGCTGTCATTTACACTAGCACACATAGACTGTCGTATGGCTGTGTAAATCTTCCCTTTTGTCAGAACACAAACACCTGATACTTTGTACTGGTGAAATTCTTCACTTGAAAGACAGAAAGCAAAGGATACCATACCACAGAGCATTCCCCTTACCTATCAGCCCCCCTTGCACATGGTAGCAGGTCTTATGCATCTTTCCCATGAATAACTCCAGTCCAATGATGGCATAGATAATAATGACAAACAGCACCAGCAGGGCAATATGCAACAAAGGGACCATGGCCTTGATAATTGAGTTTAAAACCACCTGGAGACCTGCAGAGAGAACAGAAGGAAGCACTTATCAGCAAGAGAACAAATTTTAGAGAAAGCACCTATGAGAGAATATAAATTGCACAATAATGTCATTTTTAACTTGTTTCCCCTCACCTGATCTCATTATCTTGATAACGTAAAGTTGTACATTTACAGAGCATCTTCCCTCCAGAAGATTCCCAACATTTCATGAATTTACCACTGCAGCCTGAATTGCAGACTAAAGTAAAACATGTATTACCTTCCCTGTCACTGAAATGCCACCACTCTGGAGAGAGAATACATTAGCTGTTTTGCATGTTCTTGAAAATCTGACCCAAGGTGTTTCCCAGATGGAATTCAGAAGAGTTAAAGCATGAGAAAAACAAAGAACAAACAGAACTGAAGCAGGAAAAGAACAACGAGACATACAAGAGGGCAAATGGTGGGGTGCCACAGAACCACACCCCAGAGCATGGGGAGAGATGGCAAACTGAAGTCATGTCCCTGCTCTGATTCTGGGTTCTTCCAGAGGTGAAGCCAGCCTCAGGCTGAGTCCAAGCTGTTGAATGACCGCCAAGTCCATATTGACTGAGAGCTCGTGGCCCACCTCACCTTACTTCAGTCTGAATGGAGGGAGAGTCAGAACCAGCAGTGCCATTTTTGCCCTGAGATTTAGGTATTACTCTGTAACAGAGGTGGTCCAGGTCCCCAATCAGGGGTATGAACGAAATGTTATTATACAGATATTGTTAACACAGGAGACTGGTATAATTCCTATTCACAATCAAGCCATACATTTTCAGCATGGCCTTGGTGAGGTGACTTGTAGCCTGCTTTGCTAAAGTGCTAAGCAGCTGCCCTCTCAGATGCAGTTGATACAAGCTGCAGACTCATTTGCCTCTCTGCCTCCTTCTCCTCATTTGTGCAACCAGAATAACAAAGCCAGCCTCAGAAGCCTTTAGTAAGGATTTGCATTTCCAGCGTCTTAAAGTTATCAACGCTGGTGGCAGTGATGGCAACCACTGTCATTGGCAAGTTATTAATGCTGGAAATATCGAGAGATCTCTAGAACTCAATAGTCTACAAACAGCCAGATCAGAACAATTACAAGCTCATGATTTTGCAATGACTGAGAGCCAGAAGCCATTAATGTCTCCTGCAAATTCTGTCATCTCCTCAGAGAAGTTGGTATTAGCTGTGATTTTTGAAAAATGTGATTCATGAGTTGGGAAATGTCTGTTATACATCTGCCAAGAGAGTATGTGATAACAATTAACTTTTAAAATCTATCATCTAAGACCTTAGATTCTCTCTCTCTCTCTTTTAAACTAATTTTAATACTTTCTAATAAGAACAACACATCTCTTGACAAGCACTTTTACTCACATGCGATCCGCTCATCAGTTCACAGCTAAGGCTGAGACCTTGTGTTTGCTCCCCAGCCATGATTGAACGCAGTAGAAGCAATCAAGGGTGGCAACAGCTGCCAGGCCAGCAAGGTCATTCACTGCCTGCTAGCAACCCAAAGTTGACTACTAGCTTCCACCAGTCAGAAACTTCTTTCAGGTGTCTGCAGTCGGTTCATCTACCTGTTAATGGTTCATGCTAACATCCAAAGGGGGCAACATTCTACATGAAATATTTTGGATTTCACAAAGAGATCCTTACATGAAGTACAATACTGACAGGATCAAAACTCATCCTATACAAGAGTGGGATGCTCTGCTTGCTCAGTTACCTTGGGGTACTTCCTCTGAATAGGTAATGTCATTGGGAAAAATTACTGCTGTGATTACATGAGGCAGTCAACCTTTTCCCCTAGCTGCTCACCTCATTCAGCCTATTAATTCTAAATATACACAGAAAATGAATTGCAGTCCACATCAACATTTCTCTAATACTTTATGTTAGTAGAGAATGTGATGTTCACCAGAAAATTAAAGTAATGTCCCACCTTCCCCTAGACAATGAAAAACAATACAGGGAAGTTAAAAGACTACAGACTACCTGAAAAGACTACCTGACAGACTACCTGAAAAACAAAAAACAAACACACACCAGCAACCAAACTTTGCAGATTAAAATATATGTGTCTTCAAACAAATCTACACAGAAAGTCCTTCCTTTTTAGTGATTTTAGGAGCCTTGCTAATCCAAAACATAGCCAAGATTGCAAGGTCAAGAGTTCAAATACCAGGTCTTATGTAATTTACCCTTAATTATTTTTTATTAATTGATTTAATATTCATTATAGGATATACCCAGTGCTCTTGACAGGATAGTGAGTACAGATACAATGATGAACAAAAAGCTCTCATTTTAAATATAGCTTCATTATTGCTCATGCCATGAAAGTGCTTCAGTGTACTACAGATGTCCAGAGAAGATAATATCTGCACAAACCAATGCCCTTTCTGTTAAGAAAGCAGTGCTTGTGAAATCAAAGGCTTGCACCAAAAACATGAGATGGCAAGGTATTTATACAGCCAAGGGAACATGTACCACCAGAAGATTTACAGGTGCTTCAGCTAGACTAATTCGAGAAAAGCTTCTTGAGGGTAAAAAACCAACTGTGAAGAAGAGATGAGCTACTGGATACTGTTAGTATGAACTGATGCATGTGCTGTGCAGTACCCAGTTCAGGTAGTATGTTTTTAAAACCAGATGATTCCAGTAATTAGCAAGCATACATATATTACCATTAAAGCATTCAGAGAGTTTCCTAAATTTAAAACCACTAGCTGTATGGCAGTTTTAGAAATCACAGAACGTCCTCTCAGACGTACCAAATTCTAGTTGTAGAAGGGCAAGGGATATATGCACATGACTGTGCTTGCCACCTGGTTGTCAAGCTTATTGCTGCAATGTAGCTGCTGAGAGTAAGTCACTTTATAACTCTAGGTTCAGGCAGCCACTTGCAACATGAATAGATGTTGCAGGGAATGGCATGAGGAACCAGGCCTGGACCATCCGAAAAGTCTGTGTAGTAGCAAGGGGGGAGAACAGGGAGAGCAGATGAAGGAGAATGAAAGCACCGGGGGAAGAGCCATACGCAGGCAGAACAAACAGAAACACTCCTTTTATAAAAAACGCATGCTTCAAAATGCATCAAAACTGTGTTCTGAAAACTGAGAGGTGCAGATCGGTGTCTGAGCTGAGCCACAGGTATGTGGCTGATCAGATGCATTTCTGATCAGGGTAAATCAAGGTGAATCATCCTCTTGCACGCAATCACAAAGCCTTTTCTAAACAATGGTGAGAACGTCTCCACACTTTTGTATGCTTTTTCCCTGTGCAGAGGAAGAAAAGACAGCTGAACTTACAAAGAAATGACTTCTCCTTCCCAACCCTTGCATGTTCTTAATCTTTGCACACTACAACACATAGACAGCATCCAACACGTGTTCATGGCAGTACAGTCCCCATTGCCTGATGCTCTCTATAATATCCCATAACACACCTTCTGCACTTTCTCCCTTGTGGAGATAAGGCTGGCATTCTCAACAACGAGCTGTGCAGCTTATAATCATAGTTAAATCAGAATGCCTGGTGACCTGATCAAACTCAAAACCTGGCCTCTGGATTTCAAGTAGGTGATGCCACTAACCACCTCCCCACAGCAGAATGAAGGGCTGAGTTTTCACACTGTTTCACAAAGGCTGGCAGTGCTATCGCTGGCCAGTCATAAACACAGAGCCCTGAACTTATGTCCTGGCAAGTAAATATAGAAAGAAATGTTTTCCAAATATTTGGCATTCTAAATGTACTTATTCATTCGTGGAAGCTCTCTCCATGTGCTAGACATTTTCCAGACATCTGAGAAGGCACAGGATCTGCCTTGGGGAGCTCATTCTGGGCTGGACAAAGAGATAACTGAGCAGAGGTTAGGGAAAGTACCACAAAAGGGATTGCTTGCCGTTTTTCAGCCCACGCTTTTCTTCTGTTAATAATTGAAGATCTTAAACAGCTCTTGGTATTTATTTTAAAAGCACTTCAGTTTACCTTTAAAAAAAAAACTTGGCTGCATTCCGTTGGCTGACATTGACTCCATAAATGTTTCAGTAAGCCAAACATGTTAATGCCATTCCCTGGGCTCACAGAATTTAGCATTTATTTACCCTGATAAAACCTTTTAAATATTTATTACATAGTAACAACATTGCTTTTTATGCCAGGTCAAGCCCTTTTCAGCCTCTTGAGGACTGCGTCAACCCAAAGGTTTAGGGCACAGTTGGGGAGTAGGGAGGATGGAGAAGAGAAGGAAAAGAGCTTGTACCAAGCAACATAGCTATGGGAAATACACTGTTAGGGATGCTGCAGGTGTTTTAGAGCTATTGTATGGTGCTGTATTTTTCTCTCAGAAAGACAATCATGTGAGGTGCTGGTTGGTGTCTTGTCCATTCAGGCAGTTATTGAAGAATGTGTTTATCTGTAAGCACGCAAGTGTCTGCACCTAAAGCAGTGGGATTACCTACATACCCCATTGTGTACTTACAAGCTTTTTTGGATTTCGACCAATGCTCAGCAAGATGGCACAAAAAAGTGCACTGGACCCAGCTGCTAAAATGTACTTGGCATTGTTGCTCTGTGGAACATATCCAAGGAAACTAATGGTAGGTTGGTCTCAGAAAAAACACTTGGGCCTTTCCAAGCACAGCTCTATCTCGCATTTTCATGTGCGTTTAATTCTGGATCAAACTTGCCTTGCTGGAGAGGGTGGTTTCTTGTTCTAGTGATATTAGCAGTCCAGATCTTCAGAGAAAGCATATCCTAAGTCTGCTCCTTCTTTGGTTTTGAGGGGTTATATTTTGTCAACGCCATAATGTTGTCTGAACCAGAAGTATGAGCAGACACAGTCTCATACAAATGACCTTCTGGGAACGAGCAGGAAAAAAAGGGAAAGGAGAGGACTCTCAACTCCATCCATCCTTCCCCCGCCTCCTGATACACACACTCAGATTTTTGTACTTAAGCCAGTGCCAAGGGTGTGGGAGGTAATTATTTCTCTGCTAACATAGTTCAGAAGAAAACTACTACTTTCTGAGAGCAAGGAGGAAGCAGGGGAGGATTTGTGACTCAGCACAGTGCCTGAGTCAGAGCACTTCTGGGAACCACTCTCAAGTGGCAGAGTTGATGCACTGGTCCCAGCCACGAGCTGGGCCTACCCACAAGGCGCGGTTTTGTCTGATGGTACGCTAAGAGTTGTCTCCATTTCCACAGCACAAGCTATGTAACCAGTAATATTCCCCAAAGTGGATGTTTATCATTTAATAAACACAGGAATTGGCTAAGAAAATTGAAAAACATTAAAAATTCATAAATACAAAAGGTTTTATACCCATTTTAAAGGAAGCCTGAAAAACAGCAGACATTTTATCACAAAACGGTCCACAGTCATGGCAAGATATCTGAGATAATTACAACTGAAATGATTCATGAGGGAAAACATTGAGACTTTCTTCACCAGAGTTGCAAAGGGAACTCAGATGGCACAGTTCAGTTAAGGACAGCTGTACAGTAACAATTCAAGGAGGTATCTTTCCCGTCTTGCTGGAGTCTCAAAATACTAGTGGCAGATTGCTGGATAAAGCAAATTCTGTGGGTGTAGTGTAGTGTTCTTGGGGCTGCAGACATTGTTTCTATTTCAAGAATAATAGAGAAGGGCTTGGAACAGGAAGGAAGGAGACAACACAGGACAGAAAACTAGCTGAAGTGCTGGTAGCAAAGAAAACCCAGGAAAGACACTTCTCAAGCTGGAACAGTGACTGTTTTGGAGTAGGTAATGCTATTTAAATGCATACTAACATACAATTCAAAACCACATGCCAGAATTAATAGAAAAAGAAAGTTTTGGCATCTGCTCCTAGTGTTCTCATTCCCTTGTTTTCAAACTGTGTTTTCATTGACTTTTCAAACTGAAATCCACACACACACAAAAGGGAATTCATACAAATGGGCATGTGTATGTGAACACAATTGTTTCACATTTGTGAAGTCTTGCAATACTACCCTTGCCTCATCCTTTGAGGCAAGAAAGGAATAGCAGAACAAAAACAAAAGCGACAACAAAACCCATCTCTTCCTCCTGGATCCTTTTCTCTTGGGAAGCAATTCATCTTCCGTATCCCCTGCTTGTCAGAGTGACCTAACCTAGCCAAACAATACAGCTTGCCATCAGCATGGTGGCCACACAGACCCAGCTTTTGGCTGCCTGAGGAAGATGGTTGGATAAATGTATACTCTGCCTTAGGCTCTTTCCTTCTCTGCTGGAAGAAGCCTCTACTTCCACTCATAGAAGCATCCCTCTTGTGTGTGTGTGTGGGGGGGGGGGGGCTTAAAATTTTTTAATAGCTTTTTGTTCAAAACATCTAAGTGTTCACTTTCTTATAGAGTTGCTTACTGAACAAAAGATCTTGCTCATCTTTCCGGCCCCAATAATATTAGGCAGCTCCTACAAGCTCAACTTTATTCTCCAGACATTTGATCCTAGTTCAGTTCAGCTGAAGATGTAGACCAGGCAAGATCTACAGACTTTCAAGGTAAAATAAATAAATAAATAAAAAATGGTGTAATGTCCCTCCCATTAAGTTACTGTGTATACAAGAAGGAGTATGGGGAGAAAAGCAACAACTAACTGCTTACTGAAGATTGCGCATCACAGAAGAAAGATCATGTTGATCAAAAACACAAATGAAGTGCTGAGAGTTAATTTTGAAGCTACCTTGAACAAGGACCACATTGTGCTGTAAAGTAGTCTTATGGTAAGAAGGGAGAGGATGGAGTCAGATATTCATTGCCATACAGGGACTAACCAAAATGGGCTGAAATTTAGGCAGGTGAAGGGCAGTTCCCAGGCCAGCAAGGATCAGCTATCACCCTTTACCAGGAATTATCTTTGACTTTCTGCTGACTGGATGATCATGGACTCTCCAAGAAAACTACTCCTGTGCTCATAATAAAGGTTTTGTCTATACTTAAATCCCCACATGGGATCACAAATAGGCAGAACTTTTATTCACCCCTCTCTCTGCACAGCTATGCAAAATCAAAGACAGTCTGGACAGAAGACTGCACTAGGTCCGAATGGAATGATCAATCACACTTACACTTTTTAAATTTCTTCCTGCTCGAGCACAGCTGTGATGAAGATCAGCCTTTCAAACTCCGGTAAAGAAGCAAATTCCAGTCCAGTTCTGTGCCATTGGTTTCAATGGGAAAACTTGTATAGGAATGTCTCAAAAAGCTGTACTGCCTTAGTCTGGTCTAGCATACATAAAAACCCACCACCAATAGTTAAAAAACCTCTGATCTGAGATAATGATGAAAAAACTTTGCTTCAGAATGCCAAATGCTATTTGAAAACAGCTCTGGGTAGTGACTACACACATTATTGTGTCCTAAGGATGTAGTTTTTGAAACAAACCTGGACACCTGTAACTGCTAAAGCATCACAGTAACAGAAATCAGCTCGAAGCACTTGGGTCTGAACTGCAAACACATCAACGTTTAAATGGAGGACTAATGAATCTACGTTACAAATACCTTTCCAAAGTTGCCAAAATCTGATGGTCATGAACAGTGTTATTTTTACCTGCTTATTCTCATAGCTCCCCAGGTAAGTGGACATTAGCCCCTTTTGTTCACCACTAAATAATCCTTTGTGTCTTCTAAATAATAAGGATTCTTTCAGTTGTCTGAGCTCCTTCTAACCTATCACTTTTGAACAAGCTTATGAAAGGTAAAAGCTAGGAAGGTAACAAATGTTAACAACAATCCTGCAAATGCAAAAGTGTATCCAGAGATGATAATATTACAGTCTTTTCTTGGAGAAAAATATATTGATGACAAAAATAGATCTTTCTGGGGCCCTATGAGAGTTAAATGTTCCAAGCCTATCATAACTGGCATGCCATGAGCTACACGGTTTTACCTTCTCATGAAAGAAAAAGTCCATCAAAATACTGGATAAACCCTAAAGCTTTCTCTTTAGATGGCTGTCTATGTAGAAGCGCAGCATCATCTATGCCAAAACCAGGATGTATAACTTAGGAGTAGAAAACTCACTCCACCTCTTAACTTTGGATAGTGCTTAATGAGCGTTTTTGGGACTAAGCTCTGGGTAGACAAAGCATGAGATTTTCAAAAGCACTGTGGTACAGGGTGTTCAGGAGTATTGGAGAACGTAAAAAATAGAAAGTTATTTGTTCAGGTAATGAAAAAAATTATGCAAACCACATGAAATGTGGTTACTGCTGTGCTACTGTCTTCATGCACACATAGGACTTGTTTCCACTTTTTTAACCACTGAAAATGCTGTCAATGAAAATGCATGGTGCAATGCTAAAATCCTTGAAAATACACGGCCAGACAAATCTAAACAAACTTGCCTCTTAATTTTCAGATGAGAGTTTGGATTTAGGGACTTACCTATTCCATGGTTAATTAGCCCACTCTCAGAATACCTAAAAATCTAGCTTTTTTCCTTTTCCATGCTAGAAAGACTGTTGCTTTTGATTTTTATAAATCTGATTAGACTTGAAATTCTGCTTGCAGACATCAGATAATAAAAATGTCCTTGGGGAAAAAATGCCTTCTGATATAATAAGCAAAAATTCCTTTAGCTCTCTAGGTAGCTCCAGTATGTTTGGACAGGAAAATTAATGGTTGTAGTTTTTGCAAAGACGTATTTGTCAGAAGAAAGAATGGTTCTTTATTGATATTTACTTCCTTCGTAACTTTCTTTATGAGTTGCACAACTCAAAAATTTCTGTGCAAACCATGTATGTATTCTTGGAATGCATTGGTACTAAACATTTATTTATTTTGAATTTCCTTTTACATATAATAAGCTGTCAAGAGGGATTCATAAGGCTCTCCTGTTACAAGAGTAGTGAAAACTAAAAGGCTAAATTAAATTCTTTATAGATACAGACATCTACAAATATATATCTGAGTGGCATTTGGACTCCTCCAAAGTAAAGATTTTAAGTGCAATTACGATCTCAACATCGGAATGTTAGAGCAGAAGATGGGCTAAAGCTTGAATTTATTTTCACCTATGTTGTGAAGGTAGTGGTGAGACTCAACTCCAAACTGTTTCATTGGGTACTGTTTGTACTAAACTGCTGAACTGCTAGATACAAAACAGCCCTTTGTAAATCTTGTTTGTGTGGATACATGGACACATTGGTTTGATTTCTGACCAAGATATCAAACTTGATTGAAAGGAACTTTACCTTTTGGTAACTTCCAATACATATTAAAGACCAATGTATAGTAACAACCTATGAGAAAATATCAGTTGCAGAAATATGCTGAACAACAAGGAACAGCAGTTATCGCAGAAAAATCTCTAAACCCAGCATCCAATGCAAAACAAGACAGAAATATCAACCACACTGCTAATTTAATGTGTTAAGAGTAAAACAAAAGAAAACAAAACAACGGGTGATAATTTTAAGATATATAGCTTGCTATGTCCCAGTTCTAACACCAGGAGTGTATTACTGCCTTCAAAAAGGGGCACCCTCTGCAAGTATCTGATTGAAAGATGAGAAGCTTGAAGAAAATGTACAGAGAAGGTTTTGTAACCTGATCATGAAGCTGAATTTCTACAGAGCTTTCCATTCCTAAGGCTTACTAAATTTTGTTTTATGAAAAAGTGATGAAAACAGAACTTTGATAATTTCTTCTAACTATTTCTTTTATTCCATGAGCTACTTTGTCAAAAATGCTTCTGATGGAAAAAATGTTGAACAACTTTAGCATTACTAAAGTTGAAGAAAGAGATTATTTGCAGAGGGCTAGCAGATGTTTTCTGAATTGTGATTGATGTGTCAGGACAAACCAGGAGAACATAATCTACAAATGAAAAAATAAGAGGCATAACTACTCAGACAACTCAGAAGAAATACTTGCAACAAAGGGTAAAACACATATGGGATAGGTTATTGTTACATGTGTTAAACAGGAATTGGATTTGCTTCTATGAAAAAGGGAGATTAAGACAGACATCTGATCTCCTTTCCTTCTACCCGGTAGAAACAAAACTTAGATAAAATGTTAAGAAACTAGGCAGGCTATGTGGGCTGTTGTTCATCTTTGGTTAATACTTACTTCCCCATTGCTTCCTTCTGAACAGCAAATTATCTGTTCTATCAGTGAACATGTTAAGTACAGAAAAGTTCATTAGTTGTTCATACCAGCCAATATTCCTGTATACTCCACAGGCATGTTAATATCAAGTAGATATAACTCAGAAGATAGTAGCTGATTTTGGAGAAGAGGGAAGGTCTCTAATAACCGTTCAAATCCTTAAATATATTTCCTCAAATTTGCCTCCTCTCAGCTCCGTGCACTTTCACATTTTCCTCTGATAGCACTTACACAAGAGGTAATGTGGATATAAATCTAGATCATCACTTCAAAAAAAAATTACCTGAGGCTAAACAGAGACTTAAAATGCATTCACTGGTTGAGAGAATTATTTGACTGGTCTGCTGTTCTGTGCTTTGCTGATATTTTGATAATGCTTTGTGAAAACCACAACAATGACCACAGGCATCTAACAACGCTGGGACAAACAGAATTAATCTAAATGATGCCAGAGTCACTGGAACATCCATGTACCCCCTTGTGTCCTGAGCAAACAACCTTCTACATACTCCTGTGCCCCCGTTCCAAGACAAATGCTACTCAGTGTGTGTTAGTCATTTCATCCAGAGAGGACGAGAAAGCTTTGGGTATGTTAAAAACTCCCTAAAGTTCACTTAGAAGTTAACAGATGTACATTCATTTTAGAGAAAATGAACAAGGGACTTCAAATCATTCCTCACAAAATCTTAAATGAATAAGCAATGCAAAATTTAGCCAATTGGAATCAAAATACGAAACAACACTTAACGTAAGCTTGGGGTGACATCAGATGCAGTGGAGATGTCAACAGGGAGAGAATGTAAGAAGAAAACAGACCAGATAATATCCTTACTATTTTGATCTGGAACAGCAGTATCTTTCCACACCCATCAAGGAGATAGCAACAACCAGCAAATACAAGTGAGTAACTGGGAATGCAACACACTCCTGCTAATACCAGTTAGCTAGAATCTGTACACATCTGCTTATTTGTGGTCCAGCCAACAATGTATCTAAACAATGATGCAAACTTTTCTTGGGAGGCGACAGATGGCATTCTTACATTTTCAGATGCTTTAGAACAAGCATCTTGATGGCATGGACTCTCTCACACAGCCACGTCCTATGCCCATTATTCTGAATGAGACGTCTGGGCACTACTTGAAGAATGAAAAAGTGGTGCTAGAAAGAGAGTCTGATCCATCCAGAGCACTTCTGAAAAACCTCCTACTAAGCCAAACTAGAATTCTTTGACTATCTTCATGTCTTCATGTCTTTAGTGTCAGTGCAGGGCTTATTTTCTTTGTTTGGAAGGGACTGCCTACGCTCTGATGTGGTCCACTTTTATGGTACTGGGATTTTTTGTTTTGAAGACATGTTGAATAATCATGCTGGCATGCACAGTAATTGGTAGGATAAAGGCTGACACAGTTATTGGGTACATTTCTAGTTAGTGTTATTTTTAAAAGAGCTGCATAGCAAAGATCAAATAATAAATATTTCCTTGTTTTCATTGGCATTCCTTAAATATGAGAGAAATCTGTATTACAAGAAGTCTGTACCTCTGTGAGTAATCTTCTTTGCTAAGACAAACACCTTTTTTGCTACACTAAATTAACCTCTTCTGTCAAAAATCACAAAATTACATCAGTCTGCAGGTTGTACCACTCAAAGAAACATGCTTTAGGTCCTGACTGCGCAAGCCCTACTCACAGGAATGATCTTTACCTATGGGAGATTCTGTGATGGAATTAAATTACTCCCTTGAGTAATGGTGACCTAAGTAAATAAAAGACTTGCAAAGCCTGCCTGGAGTTTTAAGTTAAATGTGAAGAAATAAGCTTAATGAGGACAGTTGGTTCAGACTGTTCTCTCCTTTTTCTCCACACCCTTCCCATTTATAATGAAAGCACAACAAATTGGCCACTTGAGATTAAAAACAGCTAGGCAATGACATGGGAAAGGTGGTGCAACTTGTCCTCACACAGTGCTGTATGTGCTTGAGAGATGGTACAGATAGTTGAGAAGTCTTGTTCAAGAGTGGAGGAGCATGCAAGAAATCTGCATGACAGCACGTTTCCTAAAGCTTTTAGAGCCCAAGAGAAAAGAAAGGAACTGAACTTGGCAATAGCTGACATAATTAAACGCAAAAACAACAAAGTTTAAGGCAGAATTAAGATTTGGAAGCCAAATTTTGCCTGAAGGTATTTGCAGCAATTTCCTTTATCATGACCTTTAGCACATGGTTTGGTGGCAGTAAACTGACAAGGCTATGGTCTCCTCCAACTTACTCTACTTCTTTTTATCTATGCACAAACCTTTCATACGTTGGAAGCTTTGATCAGGCCCCTTCTCATATCTTGTATCCCCTCCACTAAAGGCAACGCAGAATTCTTCATTCATATGGTATTCATACCATAAACTCATATGCATCAGGAAGATGAACTTAAGCCCCTAGCTCCACCAGTGACAGTGTATAAATACAAAACAGATGACTGTCAACTTCACTTTGCCAGAAGCATACACGTTTTGAAAAAAATTGTCTTCCTGACTGCCAGTTAGTATTTGCATAAAACTTAGGACTTAATATATACAATTCAACATATATAAATAGGCAATGGCTCATACTTTTTTGCCATATTCCAAAAATGCCTGGTACTGCAAAGAGATGTCATTTGGGATTTCTTGAATTCTGTGATTATTACCTCAATTACTTTATTTCTTCAACTATATAAAGTGGTGTTAATGTTCTTGGGCAGTCTGGAAAACAATGAGAAAGTACAGTTGAAAATTTTGATTGTGTATTCAAAAAAAAAAAATCCTAAATCCAAGACAAATAACTGCACTGGGTGTGTTTATTTCAAAGACTGCAAAATAGTTATTGCAATAGATTCAGCTGTGTTGTCTCAGTGGCTGGGTATGGAATTGAGGGCCCAAGCAGAAGAGCAATCACAGGTGAGACAGGCAGGTGCAGGGCATGGAATAAGACAAATGCCACAAGTTGCAAGCTGAGATACTGAAAGAACTAAGAACATGTAGAGTTGCTGTATGCCCCATCCTCACCCTCCAGTAAAGCAGGTTGGCACACCCAAGTTGACACAATGCTACAAATGGGAGGAATGAATTTCCCCTGGGAAAGGGGGAACTTGGGGTTATTGAAAATCACCATTTCATTCTCCCTGCTTTATAAAGGACAGGCAGAACATGGGGGTTCAGAAGCAGTGTGCCTGCAGCAGGAACTGGGCACTCTGCTTGATGCTTGATCCTTATTTACTTGCGCTGCCTTCTTCACACATTAGCTGACGTGGCTTTGAGGCTGCTTCAATTGCACTTGAGCTCAATTTGGCCTGTAAACAGATTCATTTTTACAAGGATTGCACCAGGGAGGAAATATTGTGCCTGTTCTCCCCCTGGTTAGGTACACTACCTCCAAATTGGATGTAGCTGAAAGACTAAGCCTTTAGTATAGTACCAGTTTCTAGCTCATGGCACTAAGAAGTCTTCTCATATACAACAAGCAACAAAACCACTTTTTATAAATCATTCAAGCGCAAATTCAGCTTCCTGGATGAAGATCAAACATGAGACAGAGGATTTGCTTAGTCTTACATTAGGGGGACTGCTATGGTGGTTTGACCTGTCCTCATTGTCTTAAATCCTGTAAGTTACATTTTGCCACAAGCCCCCTCATAGTTTTCTATCAGAGGGGGGGATCTCCGAACTATGAGACCATACAGACAGAATTCACCTATAATTTGAAATTATTAGATTAGATCATACTCCTTAAAAAAAAGAAGAAAAAAGAAATATTGCCAGTTTTAGAGTTAAGAACAATATTCATTGGAAAATGTGGACTGTAGCTTAAGCACCTTATAAGAACTTGTAACCTCTTTTTCTCTTAATTCTCCCCCCAAAACTGACTGTAATTTAGTATGTACAATGTACTTAGTGCAGTGTCTCACACAGACAAAACCTAGACAGAAAAAATCCAGTGCTGTCACTCCAAGGGTTGTCCACCTGCAGCAATATGGCAAATTAACAACAAGCACAGCTGGATGACTTTGCTAATCCAGCATCTCGCAAATGGGCAAAACCTTCCTCATCCATTATTGGTTTCATAGAACACTCGGGGGCTTTTTTTATCCCTCTTCGTTGTTGTTGTATGTGGTGAATGTGGCGTCATATATGGATCACACTGGAATGACAGATCTATCAGGACACTGCAAGTAAAGACAGGGTACTTTGCTACATATTACAAAGTTCAAAGAAACAGTCTGATTAGTGCCAGGGAGTTTGGGATGAGGATGGGAGAAGATGCTGGTAATGAGAAAACACTGCAATGAATATGGGGTAGAAAACATTGCTGGGACTGAGAAAACATTGCAAATTTTAATTTGCATTTCAGGCAATGAGGAGTAATCATAATGGTCACAGGTAAAAATATGACTGAATTTTCAATTCACTTTATCTGAAGGTGCCCAATTTTCACATAACTCGAAGTAACTATGGACTTCAACAACAGCATCATAGTAGCTCTAGTTAGTTATTTAAATACATGTAAATAGTAGCCATCTCTAGGCACTTATGAATGAACATTCTGGTCTTATTTCATTTTAACTAAAAAATATACTCAAGACAGCTACAAGCTGTTGTTTCCCAGACAGAAAGACATTGGACTGTCATGAGGAGGGTCTGGCTTAGGTTCTTTTACTCATATTCTCTGCTTCCCAGTTTGCAATCACTGCAGCTGCAATACAAGTACTGCAAATCATGTAAGTACCGGTGATAGAGACCTACCTATGCTGTCTTCAAGTAACTCACAGGCTTGTCTTTTTTTCTTTTTTTTAGAAAGAAGAAGGGAGAAAGAGAGAAGAAGGGAGAAGAAGAAAGAGAAAAAAGGGTTGCAAGTTTTTGTTCTAGTGGAACAGACAAGTTTGCTCTCTAGCTTTGGTAAGGATGTAATGTTTTTCTGCCCACATAGGTCGGGTGGGCAGCAGAGGATCTCATTGAAAATACAAATATGGAGCACAACACTTACTGATCAAATTATATGGCTTTCAAGTTATGTAGAAGACCTTATGAATTAAGTTTGGCAGATATCAGATAGGCAATAACTAGTGGCAACAAGGCAGTTACATGAAGACAAAGTACAAGATAAAGAGGATGAACAGAATGCATGAGGTGATATAATTGAGTAGCGTGAATAAAGAGGATAGAAATGGAATTTAATAAGTTAAATGGGTGTGAGTTAGCGTGTGTAGGAGTAACTGATTGCCCTTTCCAATAGTCAGGAATGAATTTCTTTTTTAATTGGATCATGCTTCTTCACTGCCAAGTTGGATGCTTCTTTTTGCCCTCCTCTAGAACAAAATGTTTAAAATAAGTTTTAAAATACTTAATAATGTAAAATGGAGATAGAAGAGTAATCAACAGAAAACTCCTGCCACAAAAAGGCTGACTTGATTCTGTCTCTAGAGAGCCTTCCAATGCTCTACCCCTGCCAAAGGAGATACTAGGTAACAGCTTCCAAGACACTTAAGTGATTAAGTTTTGGTATACATGCTGATTTTGCACTTGTCTACTTATGTCCATCAAGGGAATTGTTTTCCTTCTCTCTCCTTTCTCAAACCAATATATTGATCTTAATGTCACATTAAGATGGATGCTCTAGTGCACATGTGTTTTTTTTTTTAACAAGGAGGCTGCTTTGGTACAAGAGGAGGTGTGCTGAAATAAAGTACATACTACAGAAATTATATTAGTATGAATGTAACAGAGCAGTTGAACAGTGCAGTCTGGCCTGTGTATCAAAGATCTAAAGTGCTTATGTCTAATTTTTGAACATGACTTACCACTTTGAAACCTATATCATCCATGTGCTTTTGAAAATATGCACCATTAATCTATATGTTAATGCCAGGCTAAACAGACTGGAAATGGATTATGTTTCTAGAAGCATTATGCCTTTAAAAAGGCTTAAAAAAAAAAAAAGAAGAGGTTGCTCAATTATCTCAATTATCCCTTTTTATTTTTATTTTGTTCACAACACAACTGTCAGCACTGGGATGAGAGCTGTGGGAAGTACCTAATGTACTGCCCTGCCATACACCTCACGTAGTCACAACAAAAACTGTACTTCTCACTCCAAAAAATGTTTTCAAGAAAGAAACTCAAAATCCTTATTTAAAAAATAAAAAACTAATAATAATAATAATAATAATAATAATAATAAAACAATCAATCCCTATTGCACTGCTTGAAAATGTGTAGATACTTAATAGCATTTTTTAAAGGTGTAACGGGAGCCCAAAGGTATTAAATTCAGTGCCTCTGAAGGCTTCTCCCATGATGCTACAAATGTTTTTGTGACCTGTGTACAAAATGTCTATCTCATGTTTTAAACAAACCGTCCATCTCTTTCCTTATGACAAGTGGTCTTGTGAACATCTGTAAAACCACAAAGAATAAAAACGTCATCTCTTCTCTTGAAGATTATGGAATATTTATGTGCCCACAACAGTCATTCTGACACAGTCTTCAGGCTTTGTTGAATTCATGACCTCAAACCCTTTTGATTTTAGGAGGCACTAAATTAATTTGGCATCTGGAATAATTCGATCTTAAAGATTGTCAACAGTACTGTTACCTGTCTGCCTGTGGGTGAACTAACTTGTCTGCTTGCAGATGAACCACTTCCTGTGCATGACAGTCCCTGAATTTTTTGCAACACAGCTAAGAATTTTTACAGCAAGAAACAGCTGAGTCCCAGGAACTAATCACAGATGGGACTTAGAGAAAAGGGATTCTTAGCTCTGATGCTAATGTCCTCTAACCATCTATCTGAAGCTCTCAGATAGCCATGTCCAGCCAGATATCTAGCACTGGTAGCCAGTATTAGGCATATAAGAGTTAGAAGCCACTTCTAAAAGCATTAAACCTCGAACTTTTGCTTCAGTTTCTCCATCTGCAAAGTGCAGACATTAGTAATTTACTTTAGAGGCCAATCCATATGTTGTTTCCCCCACTTCCGACAACACTTACGTGGAAACTCTCTTTATTCTGAAACAGGTCATTAAACGCTTAAACCTGAATATAGAAGATGTCCTTCTCAAATTGGATTATTTCTTATGGACTGAGCCAGAGAGAAAAAATTCACTCAAACTCTTCCTGACTCAGAAAAAAATGATTCCATCCTTTCTGCTCCCATGCCACAAGCCAGTCTCTCCACCTCAGACAACCCATTTCCCAATCCAGATGAGCTTAAGATTTGCCTGCAAATATTCACCATGTGCTTCGTAATTTTAGTTTAAAAGAATTATTGTGCTTCACACTTTTTTTTTTTTTTTCCCAAATAGCGGTAATTAGAACTGGACCTCAAACCAAACAGCAGATGTTGGTCTTTCCATGCAGAAGAAGGCTTCCAATGACCCAGAGGATCCCCTCTTATTAATCATGCTGTTGCCACACACGTACAGAGTTTATTAAGTGAGAAGAAACTGCAGTGCATGCTACTTTCATGTAATTTTAGAATAAATCTGTGCAGGTAGTCTCCTCACAGTGAAAAAGTCTGCTACATTTTGGAAGGGGAAGGAAAGAAAAGGCAATTTTTTATGGATGGCAAAACACACCTAGTGCAGTGCTTATAACACTCTCACTGGTGCTGACAATGTCTCGGGGACAGCACTTGAATGGGACCTAGAGATTCAGCTTCCAAAACCTCTGCACTAACTTGTTATTTAATAACATAACCCTGTAACGCACTATTTATGGTTGGCTCAGGCAATCTTATCTAAAGACCTCATAAGAAAAGTTATGTTCTAATACATATGGATTTGATAACATCCATCTAGGCTAATCAACAAGCATTTTTACAATTCAAAAACACACAGTAAGGCCATGTTAGCTACAGACCTCAGCAGGCTTTCTAAAAGCCACATCAGCCCCAAAGAAGCCTGGTTTAATAATCATGTCCCTGATCAGAACCATAAAGACTATAATAGAGGATGTCAGGAACCGTTGATGGTTTCCCTGTTTCACACTGGGCTGGCATCTTGCTGTCTAGAGCAAGTATTTGTTAGCATGCACCAGGCTCCCTGGCTCCGTTCTGGTACAAATTAAATACTTCTCTTGATGAGAAAACCCACAAATGGACCATTAGATAGTCTATGCTGGGACTGAGGTCATATAAGCAATAGGGATATGAATTTTCTGAGATTTGGCTCCCGCCCCAACACTTCAAGAGTAGTAACAAAAACCCTTTGTCTTGAAGGAAGAATGTTGTCTCCAAGAGAACAAGAACTATAAGGGCAGTTAAGCTCAGCCTGTGCCAGAACAACTCTCAGAGCACATTCTGCCATCAGCAGCATCTCACCGAGATCGCTCCAGTTCACAGACTTTTAAATCTGAGCATCTTCACCTATCTTCCCATTAGGTGGGCACAAAACTAGTAAGTACCAAAAGACTTGGTAGACCAAAAGACCGGAGAAGGACTAGAAAGAAAACAAAACCTTGATATACAACCAGGAATTAAGTTGGTTCTGGTGCAGACTAAACTTCATGGGACAAACCCTGCCAAAAGGAGAGCTCTGTTCTGCACTAATTGAAGGTGTTGCACGGTACACAATTGTCTGCATGAAGCAACACTGCAGTAAACCCTAACAGAGGTGGCATGAATAGTGGCTCCGTATCAGAAGGGGAGGTTGTTGGTTGCCTAATGGACAGCATTTACTTTTTTTTTATACTTGTTACTTACCCTCTGACACCCAAAGCAACCCCAAGCTGTGCACAAGCTAAGGCCTTACATCAGGTTACCAAGCGTGGCTCTTTTGTGAGACCAAATAATAGTGCTGTCAGTTGCTTTTGTTAATGTTCAGCTCCTCCACAGAGATTCTCACCTTCCGTTTAAAAAGTTTCTACCCTTTATGGATGTGGAGAAAAGCCTGAAAACATGGCTCTAATATAATCTATTGGATCAGAAAACAAGCCAAAGAACTTCACAATTCTTTTTAAATCAAAAAAATCATCATTTTTTAAGCTAACATCACAGAGTTTATGGTAGCCTGACTCAAGGGTTTTGAATGACTGAGGTTAGAAGTACTTTAAGATATCAAACTAGCAGCCTCCCCAAATAAAAATAAACAAAGCTCTCTCCACAGCTATTCTGGAGATTAACTCCTTTCCTGCTAGCTGCATCTCTCATTGCTATGAACATGGAAAGCAACGACAGCTTTCAACTAACTGTCTCTCTGAAAGACCAATAGTCCTCATCTAAAACAAACTGTCAAGCCAAAATGATATAATCCTCCCACACTGTGATGGCCGTATTCTACTTCCACAATAGAATTACCAGACATCCAGTTACTCATACCTTTATTGTAAATAAGAAAATGGATATTAGACTATCAAAAGCTGCTTGAGTACTTTCTTTGAGGAATTACAAATAATATAAGCAAATAAGACTAACAGAGAACATGACTGTGTCATTGCCTGATGTCCTGTTGATTCTAAATTGTTCCCAGCACTCTTGATGAGAACATCACGTGCAAAGAAGAAAATGCAATTTTAATGAAACAGCTCCCCTCCCTCCAAAATCAACACAAATGATCACACAGCATTTCCATCAAGGTCAAATATTTATAATACCAACAATGCACCACAACTTCACAATTGTTTAACGAATCTTTTGCTTGAAATCTTGAAAATCTGGGATCTCCCACTTCCATTGTTTACTAAGGTTGCACAATCACATCTGACACGCCATGAAGCTTCCATTCCCCTTCGGCTCTGGGTTGGCCACCCTTTGATTAATATCATGTTTACCATGACATTCATTTGAAAAACAGCCTCCCCACACATCAAAACCAAACTGCATCACATGCCATCTTCAAAATGGTTACACAAATTACTCCTGTCCCTCGCTGTGCCACAGACATACATGTAAGAAAAACAATGATGTTACTTACTAGGAACTCCAGACACCAGTCGTAACGGACGTAATACTCGGAAAGCCCGCAGTGCTTTAACATCAAATCCGGCACCTTTTCCTCCTATTGAATTCCCCCCATCTGCTTTGGTTGCTTGTTCTAAAATTGCACTAAAAAGCCTGTAAAAAGAAAGAGGAAACAAGCTGTAGGCAGACAGCAAGGCTTGGGCTAAACAGGAACAGAGATCATCATCATCATATCACACAAATTATCTCACAGACCTGTGAAGAGTGTCACACATCTCACTCGACTTTCACATATGGTGGAGGAGAGACAGACTATTCCCATATGCAATAGCCTAATGGTGATGTCTATACCATTTGCAAAACACTTGTTTCTGGAACAGACACAAACACAACCCGCTCCTCCTTCAGCCTAATGGCTCCTTGCAGCCAGCTATAGACTACCCCAGCGACCAGCCTGCCTGGTGGCTCGTGGAGGTGTGCTCCCTGCCCTGGGTGCTCTGACATGGCCATTCTGGCCATGCCTCATAACGAAGTTAAAGGACTCACTGACTACAGAGCACGTGGCTCAGGTTTTGAAGGCAGCTTCCAGGCTGCCCTTACCAGACAGTCAGGACACACTCAGTGGGAGCTGAGTAGAAAAGCAAGAAACCACAAATTGTCAGTTTTGCCCCTTCTGCTGCCAATACTTTGCTATCTTTATTAACCAGCCATCCACCTTGGGGAAAAAAAATCATCATTCATCATTAACCCAATCATTAATTATCTGTCACCCATTTTACAAGGAATTAAGATTCACCAAGGTCACTGCAGGTAGAACTGAGTTTGAAACTCAGGGATACTTCAAGGTGCAAATGTTTAGATAAGGGAGTATGCTCAGATTATGTGCTTGTGTATCCATTTGTAAATCCCTCGATGCAGTGGCTATGGAAAGCACAAAAACTTTAGGAGTCTTATTAGAATATCTTATACAAGTCTTAATGTTTTATCTTGCTAGTAGGAGTAGCTGCTTTAAGGAGAAGATGTCTCAGTCAGAACACATTTGAAAAGGCAGAGCAAGGCAGGAAAGACAACGTTCTTCTACGAACGAGCTGAAGGCTCACCCTATGTGTTAATAAGAACTTGATTTAATAAATCAGCTTTCAGGAAGCAGCTTCCATTTTTCTGATAAAACATTAGTACCTTTGGGGGAGGACGGATTCCTCATGAATTTGCTAATGAGATTGCTTTCAGCCTTGAAGTCATCAGCTTGAACCCAGCCAAATTCAGTAGAGGTTAAAAGCTGTTCCAGTCTAAATGGACGTTTGGCGCTCTGTAGAAAACCTTGCCTGCGAGTGGCAGAGCCCCTGTGGCCCATAGCATGCCATGCAAGTACCAGATGTAACCTTGAAGAAGCTGTCTGGGATGCAAGAAACAGCCTTGTTGGAGCGCCCTGGATTCAGCACTGTCTGATTTGTCTCTCAGATGCTGCAGTCTGCAGTGCCTCTGTCAGGATCTCGTTGTGTACGTTCCCTAACTGGCAGACTCCACAAGAGCCCCCAAACTGCATACAAAGCAGAGACTGAGCTGCCTGATTGCTTTGCAAGGGGCTCCAACCCCTGCAGTCTGTGCTTGAAACCTACTGATAGGGCCACGAATATAGGGAGCTTGCCCTGGATAGAAAAAGGATTCATTTACTGAAGCACCTAAGCCAACACATTTCCCCAGCACTAAATCCACACAAAAACATGGATTAGTAGAGTGCAAATGTGAAATTAGTTTCTTAAGCAGTTTTTTTTCTTTTTTTGAATTTCATATAGAGAGTCTTATAAAACTTGTCAGCTGTGACTGAGGAACTCCTAACTGAATCTATTCAAAGCCTCAACTTCAAGCACTGCAGAAAGATTTAACAACTAGGTAACAAGCGTGGGAAAAACTGTGTGTGGGGAGTTTGGATGCTGAGTTTGTAGGTGTTGCAGACAGAGAAGCAGGATGCAGAGAGGACAAAAACAGAGCCTATGAGAAATACTGAGTTGACTACAGATATCACAGAGAGATAAACAAGGGCTGATGGAAGGAACATGAATTATTGGAACGTATGTATTCCTTGAGCTATGTATACAAATTATACAGAGTCACAATTTTCTGTTGGTCTTCATAATAGAAACACTGTAGGTCAAATTTGGCCTAATATATTTCCAGAAAGCTAGTGATTAAGCTCTGGAAACGTGCTCTATTTCTTATTCAAACATTTCTATCTTCCTAGTCAACACAATTCCCATACTAGATGATGACTGACATTCCCATACAACAGTCCCAGTCTCCTGGGATCTGCTGGAGGAAAAAGAATTCACTGCAAAAGGTTTCTTACGCTGTTTTTTAGCTCTCTTGCAATGCTGAAAACAAAAAATCTCAAAGAACTCTTTGTCAGTATTTGCGCATATCTGATGGTCCAGCCTCTTGCTCCCCAATATCACTGGACCCATGTTTTACCAAACAGCAGCTCTTGGCCCCTGTACCAAGGGCATTTCTCCTGCCACTAACGCAATGAGTAAACCATGAGCTGCTCTGGAATTCTGCATCCTAACAAAAGCTATGCATGTCCTAAATTAACTCAGAGAAACAGAAACACAGCCAGCAAGGCAACTCACTCCACTGGAGCTGGAACCTGCTTTCTGAGACTAATGCAGCTCTACTGCAGGCCAGTTACCCCTGTTTGTGTTCTCCAGCACTAATGTGCTAAACACACTTAAGGTATCCACAGCCATCTGCCTACTCCTTCAGGAATAATTCGCAGCCATTCCTGCATCCCTTCATTTAAAAACCCACATTTAAACTTGAATTACATTACTCCTGCTAATCCAGCTTCAATGCATTTAACCAATGGTTAATATCTCCCTCTGTATTAATCCTGGTTTTTACTAATGCAATACAATTTTTTGTTTCACTTATTTATTTCACTTCTTTCCCTTTTATATTGGGGTCTACAACGTGTCCAGTCTGGCCTACTGAATCACTATTCCACTTTCCAAATTTTTAGTACATCCTGCCTATTGTACTTCATTGTCCATATTGCCTCCTGAGTTAGGGCATGGGCAGATCTGTGACTCATAGGTTACATCTACCACATGCTTTTTTGGCTGTAACTTCGTTATGACCCAGAGGAAAAAATAAGTCCTGTTCATAAATAGCACAGATGATGAGACACAGAAGAAAGGTAAGGAAAGGTAAGGCTTCTGACTTCCTCTTCCATCATCCTCTTTCAGGAGAAAAACCCACAACCCATATACAATTTGTAGTTTCTATGAGCTCTATAAAGTCTTCCTAGTTTGTCAGCTAATTGTTTTCCAGTCCTAAAAGAGATGGATGGATGCTAGGGATATAAAATATGAGGCCAGAGTCCTTCTACTTTGTATTTATACAGGGAAGTCTGCTCTTTCATGAAAACCTCTGGGAAAAGGTATGGTGGAGGAAAACGCTGTTCTTTCTATCTTTCTTTCTTTTCTCAAGTAGGTGAGTTAGCTGAAATGCATGCTCCAAGCAAGGTGCGAGAGAATTCTGTGCTCACGCAGAAATCAAAGTTTGTATGGTATAAAAATGCAAGAGGGCTAATCTCTTGTGGCCACTGAAAATCTCACTTTTTTTTTTTTTTTTTTGGAAAGAATACAGAAATCAATAGTATTTCCTTCCAACTACCTACGTTCTGCCAGCCTAAATTCATGCCCCATTTTCATTTGGATAGAGTACTTTCCACTGAAGAAGCACAATTAACAGCATCTTGATCTCTGAATTTCATCTGTGATGTGAATGCAACTGAACTAAATTCATTTGACAGGTATGAACTATAAAGCAGAAAATAAATTTCTATCACACACAATGCATGTATGGGCACAGTCCACTTTTGTTTGTTTCAGATTTGTGACATATGAAAGCAAGCCTCACTGCTTTTCTTTCGTGTATTTTTCTGTTTCCTTTTTGACATCTGAAACATCTAAAAGGTTTTCTCTTTGCTAGGTGACTTCAACAGCGGCACAACAGGGCTGTAACCTGCTCTACAGCTCTTCATTTCCTCTGTGGGGAAGGCACGCTGATTTTTATAGCATAAAAAAGAACTTGTCAAGGGCCTCCAGAATATAAAAAGGAAACAGAGAGCTTGGTATTTCTAAGGCCAAAAATCAGCAGAAAAACACAGCTGAAAGAATCCTCATAGGTATAAATAGTTAAGTACAGTGGTTTTTTTTTTTTTTTTTTTTTTTTTCCATTGTGCTTTACAGTTCACCTGTGATTTGTGAGTGTGGAAGTGTCTGGGTCCACCCTTTAGAAATTCCCCACAGGCCTTCAGAAAGACATATACTGTGAACACACTTTCCAATCTGTTCTGAATTTCAGATCCTTTCCAAATACCTTCACTGCTTACCTTCCCAAGTAAGAATGCCTTTCAAATTATGACACCTTTTTTCTGGCAGAAGCTATGGGTCCCTGGAGAATGGCTGTGCTTGGCAGACGAACCACAGCATGCCAGGAAAGACATATAGTCTTCTAGAACAACATTGTCAAGTTAGTCTTCTCTGACAAGAAATTTCCTCCAACAGCCTAATGTTAAAGGACATCATTGTTTTATCTGAAAGTTTTATGTTTTCCAAAAGAGGAACAGTAAAACTGAAGGAAGCAGGAAATAATTTGACTAATAGTCAGTGCTTGTGGGTTGTGCCTCATTAGGCGGCTTACGGGTGTGATCTCTACTCTTAACTAATAATGTTCTTATCCACAGAACCTCTGATTGATACCCACACACAGACATTTTTCTTCAAAGCAGCATTTAATGGTACCGCTATAGCAGGGTCATAGGCTATTTAAAGATAAGCTAGAATCAAGCTTTAAAAGACTTAGCTGATGAATAAGCAGATCTCCCACACTGCAAGAGCGATAAGCTGTTACAAGCCTGCAGGTCTAAAGTGCATCCTTTCTCCAGAAAACATAGCAGTTGTGTTCAGTTCCCCCTAGAATTTACACTTGGTCCTATACATGACCATGTTCCTCTTACTCTATTGACTTGTATGTTTTAATGCAAAGGAAGCCAATTATGCTGTTTTATCTCTTCAAGACATATTAAACTGATTAAACTGATCTAATCAGAGAATCATTCAGGTTGGAAAAGATCCATAAGATCATCAAGTCCAACCATTCACCTAACACTGCCAAGTCTACCTCTAAACCATGTCCCTAAGCACCACATCCACATCTCAAATACTTCCAGGGACAGCAACTCTACCACTTCCCTGGGCAGCTCATTCCAATGCATGACCACCCTCCCTGTGAAGAAATTCTTCCTGATATCCAACCTAAACCTCCCCTGGCACAACTAGAGGCTGTTTCCTTGCGTCCTATCGCTTATCACCTGAGAAAAGAGACCAACCCCCACCTCACTACAGCCTCCTCTCAGGTAGTTGTAGAGCGATGAGGTCTCCCCTCAGCCTCCTCTTCTCCAGACCAAACAACCCCAGTTCCCTCAGCCACTCCTCATTAAGTGTTGCTTTCTGGTCCCTCCACCACCTCCCTTGCTCTTTGCTGAATGTGTTCCAGCAACTCAGATCTTTCTTGCAAGTGAGGGGCCTAAAACTGAACACAGTACCCGAGGTGCAGTCTCACCAGTGCCGAATACACAGGGACTATCATATGTGGTAAGCAGTGAATACTAGGTGGATTGAGAGACAAAGTATTTAAAATCTGTCTTTTTTTTTTTCTCCCTTAACTTCCAACAATACTTGAAGAAGCATTTCCCACGTACACTTTCTATTTTTTGTAGCAAGAACAATCATCATTGAAAATGAAGGTGATGCCTAAGGCAGAACAAGCATGAATGGCAATTACCACAGTCATTTTGGATGCTTCCAGTATTAGTTCCACACCATCCCTCCCCTCCCGGACCAAATAACACTCTCTGCCTAGTGCTAACTGTGTCAAAATCACTCAGCTTTCTCCAACAGCTCCATCAATGGTCAGAAAAAGGTGCCACAAAGAAATGTTGTTACATGCCTTTATTTCTGCACTTTTCTCCCACCTCTCTCTCTCTCTTTTATTTTATTTTTTTCCATGGGACTTCCTCCCTTACAAAATATTCAAACATACTGAAATTTAAATATGATGTCACTGAGGGGTTTCAGACAGCCCCTGGGAAAAGAAGACAGGGCAGAACAGGAACAGATGGTACTGCCACATAGATTTTGCAGAGGGGTTGTGGAGAGAAAAAGCAGTGCACTAGGCTAGTCTATAGTAGTGTATGAGTGAATTTAAACAGATAAACATCAAAGGAACCCATCTGGCCTTGAAGTGGAATCTGTCACTTGAGATTGTTACTATTTAACAGAGACCTTGGGGTCTTGGCCATGTTTATTATACTTGTGTAATCCCTCCCCAGTTACATTTTTTGTTCCCCATCTAGAGACTGAGAGATGCTGGAGGCAAGAGCAGACAGAAGAGCTGAGAGATGCAGCTTCTATCATTGGCAGAGGAATTAATTTCAGCCTGAATATCATCTTGCTGATTAACTGCCCTAGTAGGAAAATTGAAAAGGACTGTACTTAAACTAGATATAATGCTGCCCTGTGATTTCTGGAGCCTTGCTCTCTTGCATTCCAATGGAAGAAGTAACGTGTCCTCTCTTTAAAAAGTCTTTCTCATAGAAATGAAAAGGGAACGATCATATTCATAGGACTTCTGTTCTCCAATCTTTCTTCACCTTTAGCAACAATCCCCAAGCAGGTGAGATGTCTGAGGGCATTCAAAGGCAGAACTAGCTGAAGAATTGGACAGTGACTGGGGAGGGGTTGGGGATTTGCCAATTTCCAATGACAAATTTGCTATGGGATCCTCTGGCTGCAAACAGAGGAGTTATGCCCACTTGGGGGTGGGGATATGTTGGGACTAAGACTAGGCGCTGACTTGTCCTCTCTTCTCCTCACTGGAAACTCTCCTTCAGCCCGCTTTTCCCCAGGATGCTGGAAAGCAGTAGGGAACAGGTAGCACAGAGCAGAGTTTGCTGACATAACTATTTGGCACCACCATAAAAATGGTCAAGATGGACTTTGGCTGGGGGCAGGGATTATGAGGAATATTCACGACTGAGAGTATCCCTTTTAATGTTTTCCCTAAGAGCTGATGCAGGGCTTCCTTGGGAAAAAAGTGAAAAGACTGAAAGTTTTTGAGGGCAACAAAACTCTTTAACAATGGAGTGGTGGAAGGATGGGACAAATTACTTAGGAAAAGAAATACCTGCTCTCTTTGTCTTCAGGGGTAGTTTATTCTTCATTCCTTCCCTTCAACAACTACAATTCAAAACCCTTGTTTATCTCTTACCCTCAGCTAGAAAACATAGAAGGTGCTTTATTTTGCTTTTATTCAAATAAATTAAATGCAAAGCTTGAAAAACAGAGAAGAATAAGGGGATTAGAAACGTTGTATCTTAAAGTGGCAATTTGATCCACCATAGTAAAATTAGTCTTTCAAAAGGTTAAAATATTAAAAAGGTCAAAATCAAAAGTGTTGAGATCATCATCAGAACAATGTGATTGAACTAAAGAACTTATTTTTGAGTATGAAAACCTGAGATTTAAATTTTTCATCCTTCTTTGCGAATGAGTAAAAGCTCGCAAGATGGCAGAAATTATTTCTCCTTCAACTTTAGTCTTAAAGGATCCCACCCAGAAATTCTTCTTTAATATTCACACAGACTTGCAAACAAAGGGATTTTCTTCCACCATAATCATGTTTAAGCATTTTACTTTGACTAATAGCTTTGCACTACTTCCTCTTTTTATCCCTGTCACCAGAGAGCAGTTTAATTTCCATGTCTTGCAAATCATTAAAAGCCTTGGAAAAGGCTAAGTAGCAAGGGATACCAGAGAGAAAATGTACATCACCTGAACGTCAATCCTTATTTATTTACCTTAAGGTAAATCATTGCTACACACTGAAATCAGCATGAGTCAAGTCATACCTGCAGAAGACCAGTGGGAGTCACCTGCATTTTTAGATTTCACAGTAACACTTGGTAGAAGGTACGGAGTCTGTAGGGGGATTAACATGGTAGGGACAAGCAGTTGTGGTCATAATAGACAGCAACCCCTAACATCACCTGTAAGTAATGTTCCAGCCCTCATCCACCCTCATGCTCCCACAGGTTCCCAGTGTCCCCGTGTATGCAGTGCATTCAAAGACAAAATGCTGGTACTCACCCTACTACCACAATTATAAAATCTAGTAAATTCCAGCCATTGCGGAGGTAAGCGTTGGGGTGAAAGAGAAGTCCATATGCTATTACTTTTAAAAATGCTTCCACTGTAAAAATTATGAGAAAGAGATATTCCACCCGTTCCTGGAGAGAAGATAAAAGAACAAGAAAGACAATGGTTAGCATGAATTACAAATGCTGGACAAGGATGTTTTCTTCTGTCACATTCCACCCACGCAGCCTCCAACCCACTGACTTACCACTTGGGTACATCTACCATGCATGACTTGCCGGAGGACTTCCCTCCTCAGACTTGCATATTCTGCAGCAAGTCTGACAGGACAGCAGCAGCAAATTTTGGTTAGGCTCTGAAATTTGCTGTGCTTGCCTTGGCGGAGACTGACCACTACACAAGCGTGTGTAAAGGAGGAGGGCAGAGGGCCCGCAGGCATGTTCCAGCACTCAGCTCTCTGTAGAGAACATTGCCAAGTGCTGTCATCCCTCTGAATGAACTGTATCCAGTCCTTTTCTACCTCTGGATGCAATGCTGCACAGAGGGACAAAGAGAAATAGAGAGGGGCTCATCTGAGACTGATGCATGTGTCAAACTGTGCCTTCTTTGGGATTCCCTTTTCTTTTGCAGGGATTAGCTAGGCTGAGTGTTGGTGACAAACGATTTACAGATCAGGCTGACTAACACAAGAGGCATTTAGTCATTCAATTAGAGATGTACATGTCCCCACAAAATGCAGGCTGCAATTAAGTACATCCAAACAAAGTCACTTCCAGTGACAGTACAGTCTGATTCAGGACAAGCAAGCAGCCTTTTGGGGTCAGTACACAGGCTCGCTGTCTCTCTTCTCTGGGTTTTTAGCCCCGGTGTGGAATAAGAATAGCAGCACTGCAGAAGTGGTAGGGACCTCCATCTAAGTAGGAGGGAAACTGCAGCATTAGTTAATCACTACAAAAGTGCTGTGTGGAAAGCTGAGTGGGAAACAAGTATGTGAAAACAAGCTGACAGCAAAAGGAGACTAGGTCCCTCCAAAGTTAAACTACAAAGACAGTTATTAGAAGTTCACATTCAAGAAATAAAAATCTGAAATAAATACAAATTTAAACAGCCTAGTCATTCTTGGTTATGTCTTGTAGGATACCCAGCAAGACAGTCAGGCAGCTCATTACTTTAATTTTCAGCTCCAAATTGCAGTTGCCCTTTTCCTCTGTCCAGCAGTGCTGCTGAATACATGTACGACACTTTCATATGATACAGCAATACAAAATCTGCAAGTTTACAAAATAATCATTCCATCATTTGACTCAGCTGCCCATTTGAACCTCTTCCATTCAGCTCCAGGTAATTAACAGCATCTCACTAGCAACTCAATCAAAAAAATGGAATACCCAGTTCATCTGCACATTTACATTAACATGTTATTTTACATGCCTGAGAAATTTCATCTGATGGTAGCAGACACATGCTTGTGCTTTAAAATATTGCTGTCTTCCCTCCTATAACGCTATCACAATGCTTGCAATATTCCCCGGTGTTTATTATGGGGAATACCTAAAGAAGAAGTATTGTTCTGTAGTTGTCTGATCCACTCGTAAAACTTAATGCCCACATTACAGAATTTGCCCAACATTGTCCCAGACAGAGATAGATGAGGACATTGAGGATTTTTCTCCCCTTGAACTCAGGGAAGGAAACAACAGTATACAATACTAATGACTACTATATCCCCAGCTCTGCACATAGTAAGTGCATTGATGTATTTAGCCAAGGAAGTGGCATTTAAGTGCTAACAACCAGCAGTCCAGCCACAGAAAAGAGCTTGCATACTCCTAGAAGGGACTGACCTGGCAGCCCCTTCTCCCTCTGCTGCCACTGACAACTGAACAGGTGATGTACAAACACCAACAATAGAGCTCTATGCACACATCTGTAAAGTAAGATGAGCTGTCAGGAGATCTTTAAAAAAATCAAATCAAACCATTGTGTGATGGGAAGTCTTGGTGCAGCACCTTTCTGATTGCAACACGCCCCTGGGCCAGATAGCCCACGGTACCTCCGCCTGGGGGCAGAGCCGGTGTGAAGGCTGGAGAAACATGGAAATGGGCTCTGCGGGGGAAGAATGTGCCCTGACCCGAGGATGGGAGGAGGGTGTTGTGCCTGGGGTTGACATGGCCTCACTAGGGATGAATGGACACCTCTCAAGGTCTCTTGCTGCAGCCCAGCCCACTAACAAGCTTCACTCCCTGTTCCAGCCAAGGGGTTTCCTACAGCTGTGGGCAAGCTCTCCTTCCCTTCCTCAAAAAGGGCCACCGGTAGGTCCAAGCCCACTCTCTCAGACTGCCCTTGAGGTTGCCGTTTGCACTCAACTCATCTGGCATCCAGCTCTGGAAACAGAGAAATGGACTCGGAGAGAAATGCCATAGGCTGCCAAAAGAGCCTTCCCCTGAAACCTCTCTCGGCAGTCACAGCTGTGACAGGCGTCAAGGGGATTTTGAGGAGCCCACCCTCTCGTTTTGTAATTCCAGGTCCAGCTTGAAGCCGGCTGGCAAAACAACTGAAGAGGGAGGCCTAAAGCTGACCTCACGCCCAGTGATTTATCTGTAAACTCTGTCCTCCACCTCTGGAAGCCCTGGGACAAATGCTGCTGCCCGCTCTGTGTCTGGCTTTGTGCTCCTTCTGCGGCTGCAGTGCTCTGCTGTACTGGTCTGCCCAGCCAGAAGAGCCTTTCCACTCCATGAATTTCATTGAAACACCTATATTAATGCAATCAAAAGACCAAGGAAGCAAATACTTGGGAAAATTCTGGAATTTTTTTTTTTTTATTATGTAATATTGCACACAGCAGCCAGTATTTCAACAACTAACAGGTTCCATTCGGTTGGGTTTGGGAGCCTCATATCTTTCTGTCTCTGAAGATGGGATGGGTAAGCTCCTGTTTTGTTATTGCAATAGCACTGTTTGTTGAACCATGTTATTGAGGTAATAATATGCCAAAATATTACACACACATGCATATATATATCTATACATAGGTATATGCATATATACATATACAACTATGAGCTGTTTGAATGAAGTCTTTACAATGCTCTGGTTAAGGTGGAAAGATCCATGAAAATAAAATTCTATAAAAGCCTCTGAAATGAACATAAGATACAGAATGCTGAGCAGAAGAGAGAGATTTTATGATCTTCTGCACTTAAATTAATGATTTCAGGATCTAAAACTGAAGGAAAAATACTGCCCAACTTAAACAGTGCAGCTACTCCAAGACCATTTCAGGAAGCTACTCCTGCTTAGAACTGAGAAGAATTTGAAGAGCCTACTAATTAATGTGTTCCCCTTCTTCCATATACTATAAAACTCAAGAGCTGTTGCGAGCACAGCATAGCTCACTAGTGAGGTAACATAACCGGGCTCGCAGGAACCTGGGGTGCAGTCCCACTTCTGATGCCACCTTGCCTGGTGAACTTATGGTTGTGACTCAGCCACTCGCTGCCTCAGGTTAGACACGAGAGGAGCACCTGAAGCACTTGTCAGCCACAGAACCATTGACCTGCCTCTGCTAAACGGGCACCTTCGCTTCCGGCTGCTCATCTGAAGCTCTGCTCCCACAGATTAGGCCGACTGGGCCCCAGTATTTCAGGCTCACAAGGGGCACAGCATCACAAAGTATCCATAACCCCAACTCCTCTGAGAAGCCAGTTTGGTGCCATTTCAAAAGAAAACAGGCTAGAGAAATATCAGGGCTGACCTCTACCTTCTGGGGGGAGGGGGGGGGGAAGGAGACAGCAACAGCACTGTCCCTTAAAGCACATACCCAAACCACAGCATCAAAAGAGAGCAAACATTTTGGAGCTGTAAGAAAGAGGGTACAGTATTTTTTCAATTGTGTCTTAGAAATGGGAACCATGCTGATGTGGCTGAGACACAAGAAGAGTATTGCAGGTTGCAGAATTACAAAGCAGGAGCTTCCCCCTTGGACAGTAGTGATGAAAATGTTTCAAAAGAGAGAGGAAAAAAGAAGCAAACTATGAGTGGAAGAAGAGGAGGGACGAAAGTTTTCTAAAACTGGCCAGTCTCTGGAGCATACACAGATGTCTGGGGGCTGGCTCTGCCACTGTTCTTTCTTGTTTTTGTTTTTTATTGTAGATACAGGACATGAGCATCAGCTACCCTAGCTGATAGACTAGCCAGCACTAACATTGCCAAGAAACAAATTGTACATCGACTTACTCTTAACAAAGAAACAAACAGTAACTTACTGTTGAGCCTCTAAGATATATTTCCAAAAGAGGATTACTGTATTAAGTACAAAGCCTCTCTAATCCCATGTGCTTTCTGAAGACGTCATAGGTTTGTTTTTGTTTTCAATTTTTAAACTGTACCTAATAACAACTTGGGTTCATAGGAGTCTGAAAACAGGAAATCCAAGCAAAGTACTGTAGGGTGCCACAAGGTTTTTCTTCCGTCACGAGAGGAGTGAGTAGACGAGCGCTATTTATGAGAAACCAATCCTCAGAATCATTCGCTGTATCTTGATCCTTAGCTCTCCAAACCCATCCACCCAGCAGCACTGCTAGGTTATAACATTTTTTTTTGCAAGAGTTACTCGATGCTCCAATCACAATCAGGTCCTCGCATTTCATACACCCAGTCCAGAGTGTTGACAATCTGAAATTCAGTCCCTACAGGTTTACTGAAACAGCGCTGTCTCTCTCTGCTAGCACTCTGCTCTACGCGTTACAAACCTTGTTTCAAAAACAAGATCTTATATATTTGAAGCAATGCGCAGCAAGCCCTGCACAGCTAGGACCTTTATAAAGCTGCCTGTTTGACCTTAGACCAAGTTACGTCAGTGTCTGCATTATTATTCCCTAGTGCTTCCCTAACATAACAGAATACGTTTCTTCAGTAATGCAAATACTCAGTTATCCAAGGGAAACAACAGTATTTTAACAGCCTCTGTCATATAGGATGTTTTGGCACTAATTGTATAAATAGGCCCTGAGAGATACAAGTCAGAGTGGAAGCACTCAGATGTTTTCCTAGTAGGGAAAACAATCTTTTGCTGATTGAAAGTAAGGAGACCGAGCTGCGGAGCTGGGAAAGATGGCCCAGAGACTTTGTAGGAAAGGTTCCTTGTTTTTGGATTACAATCATATCTGAGATATGGATATCCTCGCTGTGTGAATATGCTGACCTGAGGGCTATCGTTAGCATTATAACTTTGACCTTCAATGTGGAAGAGCCACATGTGCACTTAAAGGATCAATTCAATAAAGCAGATGTTAAGACAGGTTTGTTGACACTGAGTTACTTCTGAATGCATTTGGTTACTGAGGAGACATTGTCAGCTAAGTATGTACAAAAATAGTACGCAAGCGCATGAAGGAATAAAACCTAGAAGAGCAAACGTGTTTGGACCTTTTTGACTGCTGAAAATAATTGTCATTGCAGGAAGCACTGACCATTTCCAATTTATTTGATAAAAAGAAAGACATGATAAGATAGCATAAAGCTGAACATAACATAATTTGCTGTTACGGCTGGTCCTAAAAGTGTCCTTTCTACCTGCTCCCCAAAAAGAATACTTCCCCCAAAAATCAAGCAAAAGAACACTATCTAATTTTACCTGACAAGGATAACACAAGCCCAAAGAAGGAAATGGGTGGCTAGCAGTCAACTAAACATAACCCCCTGCACTGGCGAACAGAAGTCAGACCAGTTTCTGAAAGGTTAGATTTCCAAATACGATCAGCATTGCCTTCAGCCCATTCCAACCAAAGGCAGGCCTATATGACAGGCTTTTCTGGGAGCAAAGTTACGTACCGAGTACCGCAGAAATACCACCTTCCTCTAACAGCCGTAAATGGGAGATACTGTCACCTGCTGTGGCTTTAAAGATGCACAACATTAGAAGAATAAACCAGATGAGTACAGAATTCTCGCTAATCTGAAATGAGCAATTATAAAACAGGTACGTAGTGCAAGCCAGACTTCAGTAGTTGATAATTCATAACATGCACATGAAAGAACTTCCATGGAAGTCAACAGAAGAGAGGATATTAATAGTTTTGAACGATCACAGACCTGATACACATGCACTACATCCAAGTGTTCCTTGGCAAATCAACAAATACTTCATGCAGACGCAGCTCTCTTACAGGATCTAGTCTAAGCTCCATATATATATATATATATATATTTCTTTTTTTTTTTTTTTACAGCACTTTGGCTAGGATCAAATGGAAGTTATATATGGGTTCAGCAGAATTACGTTTTGTGTCAGAGTCCAATTTTAATACAAAGCCAAGGTACAAGGGGGTTGATCCCTTCTGCTAGGCAACTTGTAATGAATATAATTCTTCTTTCAGTGAGCCACATGTTCCTTATAAATGCAAAACAAAGTACAGATGATAAATGTCCTTACTGTTCTGATTTATCAACATTTCACCTACATTTTTTACTAGTAGAAGTGGAGAAACAGTGTCCAGCTATACAGAATGATGTAATTATTGGGAATCCTAAATTTCAGAAGGGGTTGACATGCCAATATTATTTGGACCACAATACAAGGAGAGAAATTTTGAAGCCTTTATACTGGAGAAGATTCTGAGCAACTTTTGAAGACAGCCCTGGCTCTGAGCAGGAATTTGGACTAGGCAACCCCCTGACATCCCTTCCAACCTATGTTTTTCTAAGAATCTATATGCATATTTGATCATTCTAAATGGATCTCTAGTCCTTAAAATAACCTAACAAACCAGCTATTTCCTTTCCAATCACGCATCAGTGCTTCCCAGCTGAATGCCTCATTCTCTGTCATAGAAATGGTCAGGCATGTGCCTTTCTGGATTCATGTAAAGGATTATGCATCTAATTGGACTTCAAGTGTGGACTCTGGTGCTGATTAAATAACATCTAACCAATAGAAGATTTTTCTTTATGGTCTTTGGCTAGCAACAATAGAAATCTCTTGGGTTTTCTTGCTCAAGATTTCTTCTTTTTTGCACTGAAAAAGAACAATAGCATTCTGCCTATATATGAATGAAAGCCAGAGAATATGCTCCTTATGGGCTCTTTTTTTCTTTGGTGCAACAAAGAATTGAAGCCATCCAAACAGCCTGTGTACAAACATTCAAACCTGAAAGGCTCTGAAGAGTCAAAAAAAAAAAGAAAA
>VXAA01000018.1:734484-858202 GCA_013399115.1 Anseranas semipalmata | reverse complement strand
AAAAAAAAAAAGTCATGTCCTAGTGCTTTTTGTTTTGGTCCACTTCTCTGATTAAATTGAAATGAACTGTCACTTTATATTCTGATCAGACCAATACGAGATTACCCTTCCAGGGGGAAGCAATATTAGGGAAGGCAGCATAAGGCTTATGACTCTTTTTTTTTTTTTTTTGTGAGAACCTCATTTAGGATCTCTGGATAAGAATTAAAAGCTGGCTAGGTGTTGTGTTGTTACCATGCCTAGGAATAAAATTCACCTCTAGAAGAAAGGTTTTTACTAGTTTCCCTTATGCAGTTTCAGAGGCAGTCTGGTACCTTTTTCCAAGGTTAAAACAGACATTTGAAACACCACAGTCAATTGTCCATCTACCAACCACTGATTAAGGACAGGGTACCAGGAGCATCCATTTAAATCAGAGCAGCTTCAGCATGACAGGTACATCTAATAGATCATCACGAGGCATATCATGTCTCATTCAGCTCCCAAAATGGCTCAAATAAGTTAGACATTGGCTATTCACCATGCTCAGGCGTTTGCATTCGCTCATGCGTGCAATGAAATATACAAGTCTATCAGCCATAAAACATTTCGTTGTCCATTTTATTAACTTAAAAAAAATTATTAATATTTAAAAAAACCACAGTCCTCTCTAACCATTCTGTGCTCAGAACCATGTTGGTGTTAAATATTGAACAGTGTTGGCAGGCAGAACAGTAAGTATACATCCCACTTCAGGGGGAATTCTAAAAAAAAAATCCACTTAAACAACATTGGCTCATTAGGACTGTTTCTAAAAGGCCTTTACAGCACAGGATCCATGGGCATGCTTGCTTTTGGAAATAGGCTACCTGATCTCAGCAATGACTGTTCTAATGATTTTATTGCTTTGTACCGTATACACACTGGTTCCTGAAGTTACAGGTGTGGAATTCTTCTCATTAGATATTTATAAATCCGAGCATGACGATACGATCAGTGCTTTGAGCACACTATTTTTCAATGAGTTCCTAAACTTCACAGCGGTGGTAGAAATGCTTAACAAGGGTGAATCCCTGTCACCAGGAGATTTATTAATTTTAAGTCAATCACACAATTTCAGGGCCAGACAGATGATTTTTTAACTGCCTGGAATCAATGTTATCACAACTACAGTTTGTCTACCTTGTAAGTTTAAGCTGTTGTCACATACAGCGGTACACTGAGGAACCTTCATGTTTGTAATCAGTCATCTTTCCTAAGAGCTCACTGAAAATTGGGCCCCAAAATGAAGGACTGAATTTCCAACAGAACTCAACATGTGAACAGTGAGTTCCTTTGGAAATGTGCCCACAGGGAGACTTTCTTTGTGCCAAGGGTTTTTATAATCCCCTCATGGACAAGGGGTGTGGAGGAGTTGCATTCCATAACATTAACTTAATGAAGCATCTTTTCNTTTTTTTTTTTTTTAATGATCTTATCCTACAAGGTTTTGAGTAATTCCAGTACATGCCAGGTTAGACTAAACTATAGACTAAATCAGGGAGAATTTTGCTACTAATTTTAACACGGAAAATATTGTCCTTTGACTAGGTAAATCTACAGGCTGAATTCCCCATTTCTCTTCATCCCCTTTATAACTTCTCAGGAAACCTTCCCTACATGGCCTCACAGGGGGAGCCCCACCACGCACTGAGCTGTGCACCTCTGGTGCCAGCCCTTGCCACGGGGCGTGCTTTCAGGAGAGGACAGGGGAAGTATGAGGACAGCCAAAGAAAGAAGTATTTGGGCAGCTAGCGTAGGATCAGATGTCAGCAAATATGAAACCACAGCCACATCCAGCACAATTTAGACCCTCTCTGAGCTACCCTCAACTACTGCAGGACCAGACTAAGAACTGCAGAGGCACAAGGGACCCCCTGCAGAAATCCTGCCCTGAGTCTTTGTTTGAATGCACCACTGAGCACAGACTTTTCTGACTGACCACCCAGAAGAGCTCCTCAAATCCCTCTTTTAAAAGATTTCTGTCAAATGCATTTTAATCCAATCACTCTTGTGCATTTTATGATTCTCTAATTTATGTTTTTAATCTACTACAATTCTTTTATAATTGTTTGTGCAGTGCAGTGATGCCTGACAGAGAATGCTTTATAAATAAATTGAATTTATGACTATTTATAACCTCTCCCTCTTGAAATTTCTAAGCAAATAGATTGGTCCCACAGTTCAATTTTTCATGCTCTGGGGTTGGGGTCTCTCTGTGCACATTCATACAAACACACAATAGACACACAATAGAGAGAGAGAAGAAGAGAGAGACTGAACGTGTATGTGTGTGACCTTTTCTTTCCATGAGTAACTTAAGGGCATATTTAACATTCTGTTCACACTGCTCATGGCAGACAGGAAAAACACAACTGAAGGGAATGAAAAATGAAAAGTCCTTGCAGCTTCTCCATCTCAGCCTCTATCTTTCTTTCTGTGGGGCAAAGGATTCGAGGTTTTGTTTACTACCCCTGAGTAAGTTTCTGTTCGTTTGCTTGCTGCTCGAGTGGACAGGGCACATAAAATGAGGCAGCTCTAAGGACCTTTGACAACCAGCACATAAAACTCATTTTATTTCCTTAATGGAAGTCTAATTGGTAATTAAAAACATGACTGTGACCTGTGCAGTACCCAGAGAATAGAAATGAACTTCAATTTAAGCAGATAAAGCTCACAAGGCTACAGCTCTGCATAGTAGCAAGATTTCTTCCGGGCAAGAAGAGAAAGAAATGCTGTAGTCTGCAGCAGTTTTTGCTAATTTAGGCTTACCAAAAAGCCCAAGCAACTGATATGCTTTGCCAGTTCTCCTGTTCCTTGGTTTGACTCCCACCAACCACGCTGCCCTCCCCCAATGTAGTGGCTGCGGGTGTTGAGACAGACCCAGGGACTGGGAGCTGGAAACCAGAATTCAGATTCCTCATCCCTCCTGTCAGTCGGAGGCACTTATTTTCTTTTCTTGTAAGACAAACATTTATTTCATCCTCATACGCGCACATATTGCAGGCATAAAGGGGAAAACTAAGGATCTTGCCCAGCAATACGCCCTTCCATCCCGTTAGGCTGGGACTAGGTGTCAGGCTGGCGTAACCTCAGCCCGCAGAGCAGGCAGGACGCGAGCTCACCCTCCCCAAGCCTGCAGCAGCGCTTGGGTGGGTGCAGATTAGTGCAAGGTCATGTCATAACAAAGTGTTTGGAGTTGTTTCAAGAAACGCAAACACACGGACCTGGGAATGTTAAAACATTTTTGTTCGATAAAAATGTCTAAATGCAATGCTCTGTTATTTCTGTACTAAAACTCTCTGAGAACTTCCCTTTAGGGACAGGAGAGAGGGCAATATCATGTACAGAATACTTCAACTTTCCATTCACATATTCAGCAATACCAAATTTTGAAATATTGGAATTTCCCAGAGAACCCAGATTTCCAGCAGCCTGACTGGAAAAACAGTGGGAAGGAAAATAGAGAGAAGAGAAACGTCTCCGAAATGGGTTAATGCATGCTAGTACATTTAGTTCCTTAAAAATAAGGAAAAAGGATTTTTAATGAAGTTCAGGCATTAATAAGGAATGAACATTGCACTGGTATCACCTTTTGCAAGCGAAAAGTCTGAAAAGAACCGTAGTGAGCTACTAATTTTACAGGCAAGCAATGTACCTGTGTTTTCTCTTACTATGATAAACCCTTACCACAATATTTATTCTCATGTAGATAAAATAAGAATTAAGAAAAATATTACGCTCTGGACAGGGAAAGGTCAGGAATGTTATTAATATCCTATAATACTCTTTAATTAAACTCAGCTTGATTAGCTTCTGGCTAGTTTGCAAACAAGCGTGCTGTTCCTACACTCCCTGGCTTCAGGGGTGGCTTTATCCCCTGCAAGTAATGCAGGCTGCAGACTCTCTAAAATCCCACCCCTGACCAGAATTCCCTTTCTTCAGCTACAGGCAAATCCTTATTACGCCCATCACTCAGGAGGTCACTCCCAGTGAAATGATCTCGAAGAACTCAGCCAGATTTCCTCTACGTCAGTCAGACTACTGCTCCAGGCTGGCAAACACTTTGCCAAATGGACTTGGATTTCAAAGATTTTGTGTTCACTTGATGAAAATAAGATGTTACACACTTTGTGTTTTCACTTACTCTGTTCCCAAGGCTCCCTCTCTCTTCAATCACCCTCAGGCTCTAAGCAAACAGGATTCATATTGATCTGCCTGAAAATTATTTTTAATGCTATTAATGTTATAGGCTGCTGTACTGGATGTCTCCCAAGTTTTCCATCCTTACTAGTTGTTCTGACTGATCTATAATACACTCAACCCATCACTTTTGCCTTGCTGCTGGCCAAGTCCCAACTCACACTGCTGAAATAAAAGACAGCCAATGCCTGCACTTGAACTCATTTTGGTGGGGCATGAGCGATTTCTTGTACTCAGTACATACTCCTCATAGCCTCGCAGACTCTGCACAGTCTCATCCCATGACATTTTTTGGCTTTTTATCCCCCCCCTTCCCCCACTCTGCTTTTTGTACATTTTAGGTCATGCATATTAAAGTTGTGCTCATTGCTGCCAGCACAAAAGTGGCAGGAGCTGGATGAACTCCTGGATGCTGTTTTAAGACAATTATTCTCTTATCATACTGTTATCACCCAGTCAAACATGCAGCGATTACTGTGTTTAACCAAAGACTACCATTTTAAATTCAGAAACATCAAATCAAACTACTCATTTAATATTGAAAAAAGTAATACCTTAAAGGAATGATATGGTATGGCATGGCAGGTAAAGCTTTTAAGATACATTGCATAATAAGCTTAACCTCACTTTTCAAAAAAAATGTGAGGGCAAAAATACAGATTTTGCAAACACTGAAGAAATCTGTCATGGAACAGATTCTAAATGAAGTCCTTATTTGGACAAAATTTCCACCAACGTCTAGAATGTCTGCATGAGCAGGAACTGGTTAAAAACTGAGAAAGTACAGTATGCTTTGGTCCAGTATTCTCCTATAGTGACATAAAATCGAATTGCATAGACTTTGAGGATTTTAGTGTTTTCTTATAATTGTCTACACACTGTGTTAAGGCAGTGTTGTGCTAATGTTTGAGAACTCAGTGGTGGAACTGACTAAAAACTAAAATTAAATGGAATAAGCTGTTATTATTTGCAGGACAGCATTAAGGTTGTGAAAAGGAACAAACAGAATTGGTGAAAAAAATAGATATAACTTTTCTTCTGTGTTAACTAGAACTCTGTGGTACCAGTAGTAACACATTGATAGAAGGAGAATGAGTTTTGCAGGTAACAAGCATTGCCCAGTCCAAAGTTTTGTGTGATCCCTCCAAAGACTGTAGGAACAAACTCAGCAACTTATTATTATTATTATTATTTTTGCATCGAATATTTTAATCAATGGAAAAGGACCTTGTAACTAAATTTTACAAACATTTTTGTTTTGCTGAAATCTTCCCATTTTAGTTAAGCAGTATAAAGTGAAATTTTCCAAAGCCATTTCTTTTTCTTATTTCTTTCTCTCATTCCCTCCTTATAGGATCATCAGGCTTCACAAAGATGAGGAAAAACATTAGTAAGATAACATGTCACAAGGACTTGCCCAAGCCTCTGAGCCTGACTCCATTAGCTACATTCCACAACTCATCTTCTAGGCACGCTATCCATCACTTGCACGTACTTTCACTTTCCTATGCTGTCTCACTTTGCTGTATTTCAAACTCTATTCATTTTTACAAGGAGATGAAAAAAATAAGGAAGTAGGACTATGAATCCACTGGTCTTTGGCAAAGGGGCCATAAAATAAAGAGAATTTTAAGATTTTAATTAGCTTTCTTTCTGCAATCATTTTCTTTATGAAAAGTTCAATTATCAAGAACTGATGCCATTAGATTCACTGTACTATACCGTGTTTAGTTGGGCTGTTAAGACAGAATGAGGAAATGAAATCTCTTGGATAACTTGACAGATGTGAGACCAGTATGGCTAAATTATCCCACAAGTCTTCTACAACTGGTTGAAAGGATGAGATCGCCAGGAATAAGTTTGTCTCATCACCTTAGTGCTTTAGACCTTCAGAAAAGGCTCTAGAGGCTATAGTCGATCACAGACTATGACTCAAAGTCATGCTATTACAAAACAAAAAAAGCACACATCATGCTGGGATGTGTAAACAAACCACAAGATGCAAGAAATAATCCTTCCACTATACTCAACAGGGGTGAAAGTTCTGCTGAAGTCTGTGAATGAAGGAATACAGGGATGGACTGGAGAGGATCCAGGGGAGAGCACTGAGTACCTGCTGAAGCATGGGAAAGTGACCGGAAAGATTGTTGTAAGGCTGTTCTGCATAGAGAAGAAAAGACAAGACAAGGCTACAGACTGCTGCAGGGATGCAATGAACAGCCTGTTTCCCTGCATTCACTTTGAACATGGCAGGAAATAATGGCTTTACATTGGAACAAGGAAAATTTAGGACAGACAATGAGGAAGTCTTCCTGGGGATGCCAGTACTGGTGACAGGGCTGTGCCAGAGTACAACGGCCTGGGAATTCATGGAGTTTAAGTCACTGGAGGTTAAGTCCTCCTCTGGTGCAGAAGATGGACTAAATGGCCTCTCACAGTAACTTCTAGCCCTAAAAGTTGTAGTCCTGAGGCTCTAATAGGCCACAACCCAGCCAGACTTGCCTCATCAGGGAAGCAACTGTCTGTTGGTTTTGGACAGAAAGACACCAGGCGACAATCCTTCTGTACTCATGAGTGAATAGATTTTCAAAATGTCTTTGACACTCTTGCAGCTAAGCAGATCTATGCAAGAAATCTGTTAGTCATTTGGGATTTCAAGGAATGCCTCCATATGTCATCATTTGAAAAAGTAGCCCAATAGCTGTCTTGGGGGAAACAGAATTCAGGCTTCTCCCCAGGGCTGATCAGTTTAGAAATGCCATTGCCATCACACTGGAATAGAGTACGCTTTTCTGTTCTTATGGTGTAATTTCAGGGTTTTCTAAGATCACGTTGTAGAGGCCAATTAAACCAGAGGGATTTTCTCTCTCTGAGAAGATGCTGAAGCATTATTGTTCTGACTGGTCCTCATCTGGACTGCTGATGTTCATGGCGGAAGTTCCTCTTCTGCCTCTGAAGGGCTTTTGGGAACATGACCTTGTGAATGTTTAGTCATCCTTTGATCTCTTTTGCTTTGGGTCCACAGAGCCCCTGTAGCAGAAATACATGAGCTTTGCTGAGCATATTGTTAATTAATCTTGGACTTAGAGAAATGTGGGGATTAATGGATTGCTGAACTCCTTATGTCTCTGGAGCAATGGTGGAGTTTCCTTGTTACAAGCAGCAGAGAAAGAGTCAGCATTTGTTGAGAATTCGGCTTAGGCCACTGAATCTACCAATTTCCATAGAACAGAGAAGCCTTCAAAGCAGCAACTACTAGCTTACATAAATACATACAGTTTCTTTCATCCAGAAATTGCAGTGAACTTCACAGACAGTAATGAATTAAAATATAAATCATACCACATGTGCAAGAGACAAACTGCCTCCAGTTCATAACTGGGAAAATTGAGAAATACATAGGATGAAGGTATTTGAAGATCTGAGGTCTTCCAGTTCCATTATGAAACAATCATAGACTGATTTATTTATTTACTTTTTGAGACACCAAGTGCTTTGTTGACTGATTGGAGTGAAGATGACTCAAGGGATAGCAGCTTGGCACACTGGCTTGGCTGACTTAACCAGCTAATGAGCTAATAACAATTTAGAGAAGATGAACTTCTGACAAGCATAAGAAAATCTTTGCCTAAATACTTAGAAATCTTTGATTAACTCCTGGTGGATGAACACTGAGATGTTGCTGTCTTTGCCCCTCCTTGTCCCCCCTCATTTGCTGCCACCCCACATTTTACCTCCTGTTTTTGCCATCTTTCTCTCATTTTATCCTTTGTTGTTGTTGTTTTTGTTTTCTATTCCACTTTTCCTTGTATACAAGCATTTCCAGAAGTTCTGCTGAAACTGCAGGCATTTGGGTGTCCCAAAAGCAAGCTGTTCAAAACTGAAGGACAAATTAGGAAATTGGGCCTTCCTGATTACGGCCTTGTGGCAAAATCAGGAGTGGGGTGGTGGGATCCTGTGGGGATACTTTGTTATTCCCCACTGTAGATAAAGTGTACATACTAGGGCATGTTTGTGAGGTGCCAAAGAAACTTCATTATCTGAGAAGGTTATTTTTTAGGTCACTTCCTAAGCTATTCTGACCTATAGTACTAATACCAACACGTATTTTTTGGTGAGATTTGCATTGTTACAACAAAAGATACCAAGACATTGCAAGTTCAACTACAGTGCTGATGGGGATGAGAAGCGCCAGCATTCCCTCTGAACCAGCAAATTATATACGACCGAGAATTGCCAAAATCAGTCTAGCAGCCTTCTGTTGCCACGCTGGTTAAAAGCAGGGAGCATATGATATGATATAGGACGCTATAATGATTTCATTGTATTGTAGCCGGTATGTGGTTTCGTTTGCTAAAAACGTACTGCTCTTTAGTCCACAGCTGAATGCTGGCTGGGGTGCAGAAGGTGGAGATACACCGCATTTACCCTCACTGGAGAGGGAGCTGTAGCACCTCTGCTGTCGGCCCAGCAGAGCTCTGCCGCTCCATTTACAAACCCTGCCATGGACCAGTTGTAAAGGTCCCAATGCAGTTCGGAGCCAGACCTTGTGCATCAATCCACTGCTCATACTACCTGTTGGTGTGTGTGACCAAAATGTCCCTTGCAAAATTATGATTCAGTTTGACTAAAACAGTACCTGACAGGATGCACTACCACAGAGTGATGTGGTAGGCCTTTGCTCTTCAAAAGGCAGAAGAAAAAACAATTAAATAAAAAGAAGGCTTACATCTCTAGGTCTCTGCTGAGAAATAGGCACAGCACAGCTCCCCCTGCTAAGGCCACGGCACTTCTCTTCAAAAGCAATCAGAAGAATTCGCGCTGCGGGCGGATTAACGAGAAGGGGGGCCAAAGATCAAACTCCACGCGGGTCACAAACGAGGGGGGGTACTACTGATTTTGTTAACACTAAGCCTCCTTCCCTAGCACAGACTCGCCAGGCCGCTTGCAGAGGTGTCCCAGCAAACCTCCTGGGGCTGGCGCTGCGTGGCGTGGCCGCACAAGTGAGGCAGGCCTGTGCCGGGGGACATCAGGCCTGGCACTCGGTGGTGGTGCCCGGGAAGGGGGAGGTGGCGGCGGCCTGCCCTCACCCAGCTCCTGTTCCGCGCTCGCCCAAGGGAGCTTTGCAGCCTCCGAAAATAATCTTTATGGGGCTGCGCTTTACAAGGCAGTAATTTCTGAGAGGAATGTTGCAGTCATAGCAGTTATTCTTAACTGTTTAAGAATACACTGGTGTTCAGGAAAAAGAGCCTGCAAGTAACAGGTACTATCAGTTTCTGACTTTCACTGTCTTTGAAATTCAGCCCAGCTAGGAAGGAGAAAAAAGAATGTGTGCTGTCACACATACAAACCTATCCACATCAATATATTTTAATGGATACTTTTTTCCCCTCTTGCAGTCTTTCACCTCTGAGCAAGACCTAAGAACGTACGACACCCTCGGCACTGCTCTGTAAGCTGAAGCCCCAAGCCTCCCTCGGAAACTTTCCTTTCAGAACAGTTTAGTAAAACGTGATATGAACCCCAACAGCTTCTCCCTCATCAGTTACAAGCGTCGCGTGCTCTGTTCTGACTGATTCCTGCTAGATAAATACAGCCTACCTCTATCAGAAAAATGCCCAGGTCCTGCATTTCTTTTAATTTATTTTATTTTTTTTTTACTGGAGGGGCTTTCCCTCCTTTGTACACTGAGTAACTCAGTGGCTTTGCCTCCTTTAAAAGCTGCATCTGCCTTCCTGGTGTGCTTGCATGCCAGCAGAGTGTTGCTTAATCCCTCTGTATGCTCCCCATCTTCCTGTCAGGAACACAGAGCAATCCCAGACCTTTACATGAATGTGATGCAAATTATTTTTTTCTTTAATTTTTATTTTTTAATGCTAAAGAATTCCTGTATCATTTAAAAAAAAAAAGACCCAAGTCCCCTCCTTTTTAATATTATCCTTTTTCCTGCTTTCCTCAATTATGGCTGATTGGTTATTAACTGCCATGACATATGAGTCATGCAGGATCTAGGACACAGGATGTGTTCAGAGTTGCTTAATCATGTTCTCATATTTAACATGTACACTTGTTTATTAGGTAATAGAGATGTGCATGATATTTACATTGTGCTATATTAATTTGGGATGTTAATGCTAGAAAGGGCCAGAGAATCATAAACAAAAATGATACAGACAAATGAGGAGGAAGAAAGGAAAGTTAAAACAAAGCACAATGAGAAACAGACTCCCAGGGCACAGGAAGAAAGACTTCATACTCAGAGTTCTCTGTTGGGGCACTTAAAGGTCTCATCTCAGTTATACCAGTTTAAGCTCGGAATAACTTCCGTCTTGTGGTGCACTTCTAGTTTCACCCTAGAGTAGCCAACCTTTCTACACCTCAAACTTTTCTCAAAAACACCTAGCTTTTGAATGTCCTTACAACTACTTCAGTACACGAGGACAACTGTGCACTAAATCATAACTTCTGCTGCCTGTTATGAAAAGTATTGGCATTGGCCTTTAATTGTGTAAGGAAAGGAAAGGGACATCCTATATGAACATATATATGTTTTTGTCTTTTCTCTCTCATTCCAGCAGTTAGCTCTCAATCAGCACAGCAGACACAGCTTTAGCAAGAGCACGCAGAAGGAAGCCAAACTGTCTCAAGGTGAAACAGATGATCACATTGTAGTCAGTGCTGGTGCATGAATGTAGATGAAAACACAGTTTAGCCTGAGGGTTCTGCTCTAAAGAATTACTAGCTTTTTCACGGGGGAAAAAAAAAATCTAAATAAGATTACTTGGTTGTGAAATGTATCCAGAAATCACAAAACTGTGTAGATAAGATGGAAAAAGAGAAAAGAAACAAGATATGCTTAGTATATGCAAGGGTATTTGAGCTCAGGATACTTAAGAAAGGTAAAGAATACATGAAAGCATAAAAAAAATGCTATTTGACCAATTTCTCCTGGAAGCACTTGACAGCCGAATGTGGTTTCAAAAGACCTGAAGGCAGTTTACTGTAGGGACTGACTCAAGGCAGCTTTGCATCAGAGAGGAGGATGGCATTCTGCAACACACAGAGGGTAGATGCCTATTTTAAGGAGATGGTTTGTTGTCTCCAGAGACATTTGATGTGGATGCAAGATAACATGGAGGACTGCAGCAAGAGAAGTCCTAGAAGCAAAGCCTAACATGGATACTGTTTTACAAATGAATTCTGAGTTACTTCAGCTCTTTTTTGTTTTTGTACCACAGGCTTGATGGTCTTTGTCTATTGTCCTCCTTCCTGTGACTTCTCCCATTTTCATCCCACTTTATCACCCCCACGCTTAAATGCCATTGTTTTGGCTTCTGTCACACACTGTCGGTATTCCCAAGCCACTGATAAAACGCTACAAGCACCTATGGTAACAGTATAATCCCTAGACTAGTTTCATTTAACGGAAGCCTACAAGAAAAATATATTCCTTAGGAGTCATCACAAGCTGACAAGGAGGCATAAAAATTCCAAACAGTACAGTACCAGGAAAGCATAAGGTACAAAACCAGACTCAGCCTGGGGGAAAAACAAGAGGTCTGAGAGTCAGTGGTGCTCTGGCTCTTCTTTAACAGTACTCATGGACTGCTGGTCCTGGCCCATGGCTCATTTCTAACCTTCTTTCCCTGACTTGCAGAGAAATGCTGCAATGAAATCATGTTACTTGTCAGCAAAGAATTTGAGCAGAGGGTGCACAGACAGCAAAGTATTCCCAACTGCTGGTCTGGACCTTAGGAGGCAAGCGGTGCTGAACTTCTAGCCTGTGTTATGGATAAAATGACTCCCTAGCAACTGCCAGAAAAGAAAAAGACCCCAAAGTCCCACAGCCACGTTTTCCCATGCTATTACTAGTTCTGCAATGCGCACAACAGTGAATCAGAGCCAATGTTTTAAAAAACACCTGTCCAAAGTTTGACTTCTTTGTTTGTACCAAACATTTTGGTACCAGCATTTCCTGAGCTATTTAGTAGCTCTGCCTTCAGTGGGAAAAAGAAGAGGTCTGTGTTTTCCATTTTCATTTCCATTTTTTTTTCTATTTTTTACCTTAGCCACCAAGCAGTTTTCTCATTAAGCAGTCTCTAAACAAAATGCATTTCCCCTTCCTACATCACAAACATTTCAGTGACATGGCAGAAAAGCTAAAACACACAGCGATTAAGATATCACTTCAATTTATTTTCTGATTCAAGCTATCAAGACCCACATACCCCAGGCAGTTCTCTCATAAAACAGAATCTGAAGGGCATAAAACTCATACCTCGTCTCTGCAACACTTGTCCAGAGATGTTACCACTTTAGTGCATCACAAGTGACTATAAAAAACAGCAGCATCTCCAATACCAAAATACAGAAAAGTGTTATAAAAATTAATTAGATTTAAGGGAGGAAAGAACCGATATCTGTGTCCTCTGCCAAACTGCTAAAGGAAAAAGAGTAAAGCAGAATGGTTTACAACACTGGAAAAGAATTAATCTGACTCATACAATTACTGAAGGACATTTGTCTCCATAACCCAGTAGGCATCTGCATTTTTCATCCTGTTGAACAGTATTTCCAATTTTTTATTTCTTTGCCTTGTTAGCAAGTAGCCCTTTTAGTCTTGTTGCTTTTTAACAGTTATTCAGCTAAAAAAGAAACATGAAATAACCAGAACATCTATGTAGGATATTTGCTATATAAGGTAGATGATGGAGGGAAGACACTGAAATCCCCTGCAGGCTGGTTCCTGCAGGGAAAGAGGAGAGAAACACTGCTGTCTTGAAGCTGAGAGGCAATGTTCAGAGACAAGAGTGGCAAGGGCTATGGAAACACAGAAAAGATGCAGAAATTAAGGAATGTCTCTTACGTTAGGTATGCCTGTGGAAACAGAAATTAACTCTACATAATATTTTGAAGCTAGTGGACCTCCTTACAACAAAACACTTGTTCCTTAGGTATGCCAAGAGTTCCCAAATGAACAAATTTGTCTATGAGATTACATGCCAGCAGAAGTTTGCTGGTTTGCCTGGATTTTAGAAGCCGTCATTAAAAACTCAGCATTGACATGCAGTCACCAGGGAAAGATAACTGTTTTTTGTTTTTTCTAAAACTAGTTTTTACCAATTTGCAGAAGATGCACCAAATCGTAGTTCCACTCTAACAACCATGTTAATCAAAATGTTAAGATCTTTCATAACTTCAAGGATTTCTCAAGTTATATTAAAAAAGAGTTGGGGGTGGGGAGGAAAGAGTGCTGGGGATTTCTTCTGTCCTAGGCTACAGATGAGCAAAGGCTCATCAGCCACATTGATGTTTTAAATGGGCCACTCAGCCCACAGCAGCACCAAATTAGGGCAGCTACTCTGCCTACAGCAGAAAATAGCACTGCAAGGCTGATTTTGTGAGCAGCTTTTCTGCAGTTCTTCAGGCCCACTCAAAAGCTTCACACAAATGTGGAATTTGTTGCTTAAAACTGGGCATCCAAGTATAAAAACTCTGACCTATATGATTTACCCAAAGAGTGCCTAGTGCACTGATGCTGTCAGAGGGCACAATCCAGAAGTCCCCTGCCAGTCCCCTCTTCTGCCAACACCATCTGTGACTTGCGCCGGGGAAGTGCTGAGGAGGAGGTAAACATCTTCTCACATGTGGCCTTCTCTCAGCAAAACAAACATACTGCTTGGCTTTAAACTGCAGATATTGTCAAGTTAATTATCGCTGTCAAGTTAACTATTGCTGCTGCTGTTATTATTTTCCACCCATCATCTCTCCTGTAACGATTCGCTAGCTTTCTTGGAGAAAGAAGTGTGTCTGTGGGTAATGATTTCATTGCTTTTCTTCCTCTGCCCGCCTCTTGATCACTCTTTTATATTGAATAATCATTTATATGGTAGTTTAATTAGCTAATTATGAACGTGTTTGGGTATTTTAAGGAGGAAGAATCATTGTTTACTTGCTTATAATTAAGTGGGTTGTATTTGATTTCAGTGTCAGGTTATGAGTATTATTTTTCTGGGTGGCGGTACCAAAATATTAAAAACATAATTATTTGCTTATATCATGGTACCCTGAAGGGGGAAGTAAATTTCCATGACTGTGGGCTTTGGGCTTCTGGTGGATTATCATTAGTATAACTGATCTGGATATACTTATTAGGATGTAGAAAGTGCAGTCGAGAAAGGGAAACCAGTTACAGACAGAAAGCCTCACTGCATTTTGAAGGTTTTGCAGAATACTCAATTCACCTGTCTGCCATCAACGCCCACACAAACAGCTTCCAACTCCTTCCTCCCCCTTCAAGGGTAAAGGCAAAAGCAAGCATCCAAACGGGTCTTCCACGGTCCCTGTGATCTGTATGCAGCAGCTGCACTTGGAAGTCAACATTCATCTTGCGAGCCCAGGAGAAGCTCTGCCTACAGGAAGGCTCCGCTTGATTCTCTTGACACTAACAAACAAGACAGGTTGCCACTAAACAACAGCAGGCCTGAGCGGAAGGAATGGGTGAGAGTGGAGGAGGCCAAGACACGGCTGCTCAGCCCTTACCTTTTGGCACCCTCCTGAGAGAGGCAGCAGCGCACCCGCTGCAATTCTGGTCTGCCATGAATGGCAAGCCAACAGATTTTAGCAACCCCAGAAAGACAATTTTTTGTTTTTTGTTTTTTGTTTTTTTTTTTTTAAATGCACAGACTATGACCAGAACTTAAAACAAAACAAAACAAAAAACAACACATGAGGTTGCTCATGATGTACCTCTGAATATTGCTATTAACTTCCCAGGATCAGGTCCTGTGCGTGGCACTCATCCTTCCTGTCCAACAGGGGACAGCATGGAATGAGACAAATGGTGCAGAAACAGTGCAGTATGAAGGCTTTGGCCTCCTCAGCGTCTCCATTTGAGAAACATACATTACTCAGTCACTCTTACTTAATTGAACATGATGTTAAGACCTCTGCCATCTGCAGGGACAGCAGAGCAAGGCTTCTGTCACAGATAAAGCCCCCTCTATCATCCGTACATCATAGCTCAGACCATGAAAGCACTACAAAAACAGTGACACGAGAAATATTAACTTTGATAATGCAAAACAAGGAGCAAAACCTTTAGTGCATTCACTCAGGGTGAGAGAAACAAAACATGTTCCTTCCAGGGTGCTTTATAAGAGAACACCGAGAAAGAAGAGATGCCTGTAGGATATTCCCAGTTCAGTTCCCTCCCAAAGGCTGACTTCTCTTCCCAGTGGTGAGAAAACCAGCACAGCTCCTATAGTTTCCAGTAGCACTGCCTCCAACTGATGGATAAAGAAGAGAGGTCATTTCTTTAAAAGCAAACAAACATTTGCACACCCCCCTGCAGACACACACACAACTTTCCCCTTGTTTTGTTCCTTTTCAAGGAAATTTTAGAGGAGGTATGTCAGCTCTACCACACACCACTTTGCACTTACTTCTATGTTGCTCACTGCTTTTTTCAGATTTATTTTTCTAAAAACAACATATCTATTTCAAACTAGTACATACTAAAAAAATGCACAAATCTTGAATTTGCCACAAATGGACCTATTAATAACAATACTAATAGGTTTTTAGTTCTTTTTCTTTGATTTATAGTTTCTTAGGCTTTAGTGCACAATTTTAACTTTGCTCCAAAAACTATGCAGGCTAGAATTTTACTGTATTTCAGATCAAAATGAAGGACAACTTAACTTCAGAAGACTGGACTATCATAAAATAATCAATTACTGTAAAACTTAAGGTAAAATTATGAGATTTGACTAGATATGCAGATTAGAATAAGCATGCAAGAAAAGTCCATCCTAGCCCACCAGAATTCATCCATACCCAAATTCCTTTTTCCAAGAGGTCCCCCAAACTAATCAGTCTTGCAAAGTGAACTGAAGGTCATTAGAGATGGGCCCAGCTGCACCACCAGGGCAGTGAGTCCTGGAGTCAAGGGCCCAGGCTAAATATAACCTGCCATCAGCTTCATCCTGCCTTAACCTTGAGGCTCTTATCAAAGCATTCCAGTGAATTACGAGTGCTTTGGTATCATGTGAAAAGAAAGTTGCTTTCAGGTATTCATCCCACTGCAATTCACAGCTTCAGAGTTTGTTAATGACATATGTGCTGTGAACTTAGATGCATGAGCCTCAAACCTCTGTACCCTTACACCACTTCTCACAAGTATGATTTTACCCTTCAGTGGAGTAACAAACTGAAAGCAGAGTCCATTCCAGCATCTCATGGTTAATTAACATCTTGGCCACACACACTACCTTTTACTACTTTAGCTCTCCTAAAATCTAGCTTATGTACATTTTCAAAATCTAATGATCCGTTATTGGTATTCCCAGTCATATGAACATCTGAATTGACTAATGAATATTAAAGGCTAACACTTGATCAAACATCTTGAGGCCATATATCATCAAGATCTACAGCAGTGACAGCTGCTAAAGTATGTGAACTACATAAGCATACATCTAGTAACTGAGGTATTGAGGGGTTGGCCAGAATTGCAGAGCCACAGCTCTGCACAGCTTGCAGCTTACAGCTAGAGTTTCACTCAAAGTTGGGGCAAACCCCTCAAAAATTTAGAATTACTCGGAAACAAATAATGACACAGTTGCCTTGTGCAGAGCCCCCCCATTTCTGTGGGCTCATTCCATTTCACACCAGTAACACTGCCTGTATATTTGAAAAAATCATTTTGGAACAGGAAGAACAATTCTGTAACTGCTTGCTCAACAACATATGTATATGAACAAGAGTCAGGAAGAGATAAAAGTGATGATATAAACTTTTTAAAGCTTCACCTTCATTAAGAACGTTTCTCATTCTGTCTAATCAATATAGCTACAGTGTCCCTTTTGTTTCACCCTGGGCATTACAGTCATTACGACCCGAGATTTGTAGATTTCTCTCAAAGTCTGATCTCTTACAGATATTAACACTGGCAGCCAAGGACAGAGAAATTTCTACAATGCCCTATTAACCATTGTTTTCCAGCCTCAAAACTGCAAGAGAATGTGCTGCTGAGCACAGAGGCCCCACAAATGCTATATATAAAACTTCCATTTCTGTTCCTATTCTTGACAAAGAGTAGGGGAGAATGAGAGAAAGATGAGGTGGGATACCTTCAGGGATGAACATATAAAAGAATGGAGATATTTCCCATTTTTTCATCCTTAGGCCCTAAGGAACCCCATTTTTCTGTTTTGATAGAGAGCACCACACAGAGACATGTACTTATCTTGGCAGAAGTCATGCTACTAACAGCATGGAAAGGAAAGTCAGAAAAAACTTAACAGTTACAGATGCAGAAACAGGACTGAACTCTAAAGCATATTTTCCCCAGCAATGTCCAGTCTATCTCTATTATGGTTATATTATACAGATGGAGCTTCTACTATTTCTCTTCCAAATCTGTTCTAGAAGCCAGGCGGCCTCACTGTTAGGATGTTTCCTAATACTTGAGTCATCATTTTATTTGTCAAAAACTGCTAGTTTTTACTCCATTTCCTTCCTCTAAATGAGTTTCCAAACCCAAGGAGTTCTCTTTTTAGTCTTTTGGGAAAGAAAGCACTACCCAAATGCTTCAGAAGTGTTGTATTTTTTCTGCACTAAGAAATCAGTCCTTTTTTTATTCAATGCTTAGTAGCAAAAAAGAAGTCTACCAAAATAGGATCAGAGATTTTTTAAACCAGGGCGGGAAAGGGAGGACAGATGCATCCCCAGAGTATACAAAACAGAAATGAGATCGAAAAGTGAATTAGGCTCCAATAAAGTCACCTTGATTCAACAGACACAAATCACACACTGCAGTAGCATTAGAGCTGGGGTCCTGCGCTGTCTAACCAGAAGTTATCATTTCCTTATGAACACAGCATACTTCCCTGCCAAATAAATCTAGAACCAGAAATGGATACCAATATTGGATGTACTAACATCCCCCCCAAAGTGTCCATATACGCAGGCTACAGCCCACAGAGCATTAGGAGCTACGTGGGCCAGCCCAGCTGACAGCTCACAGCAAACTGCAGCTGAGCCCAGGCTGCTCAGAGGCAGCCCACCGCTCAGCGAGGAGAGGGGATGTCGTGTCAAGGGGAGACGTCAGTTCTGCCCCAGCAGTGGGCTGTAGGATTGCTTCTTGGCCCAAGGTTCATCAGCTGGTGTAAGGATGAAATCAGTGACAGAGTAAGCAAGACCCAAACACGAGTGGTTTCGCTGCTGCAGCTAGAGGAAGCTAAGCACCCTCCAACCATGGGGCTGCAACTAAGGCAGGATGGATCCAGCACAGAAGACTCAGTCATCACTGAGCTATAACTAAACCATGATGCCCTATGCAGCACGCCTCATTCTTCTGGTCCCCTGTTGTCCACATCAGAGCGTGCCAAAAGCTCTATCCCTGAGTCTGGATTTCCTTCCCAGAGGACCACATGCCTCCAGGCATAGGGTTTGGAAGCAGCCAGGGAATACATTTAGACCCAAGCTGTGCAAAGCACACTTGGATCTCGCTGTTTGTTTATAGCTGGAGCGAACACAAGGACGGATGCGCATTGAGCAATGCCCCGAGGACTGGGATTCAGCCCAGTGCACTTCCCTTCTCCCTCCCGTTCCCAAAAGAACAAGAGTCCTTTGGATCAAGGCTTGTGCAGTCTGGATCAATGGTTATGCTCAGAAGTATTTCTCTGTACCTTTACATGCTAAGAACTTGCTATTTAGGGTTATTCCTAAGTGGAAAATACCTGAAGCTGCAGATGAAGCTGCTGTGTACAATGTGCGAGTATTTTAATGTGAGATGAAAACAGTAGTTTATAGATAAGTGCATCAACGTTTTCCTTCCGAAGCTAATCCCTGCCTCTTCAAATACAGCAGAAACCTGGGTCTGTAGAAGAGAAATGGTGTTCTCTGAGGTAGGCAATATGAGCATTTCAAAATTGTAACCAATTTCAGATATACACACCTGACAGCTTGTACAAAAAAGGACAGAAGATACTCAGCCCATAAAAGAAGTCTTTTCCATGCAGTTGCCTGTCATAAATTTATCTTAAATCCATTTCATCTGGGACCTGAATACCGTGGGGTTGGAGAAGGTTGCACAACTAACCATAGTGCTTTCGGGGCTGCTACCCTTCAGTCTTTCAGTCTCTGCGAAGTCTGTCACAAAGCAATGCCGTGCTACATACACCAACACACGTCACTACCCAGGGACACTAGGCAGCTCTTTGATGGCCTCGGGCCAGCTAGCCTTGTCTGGATGGGAAGTACCACCCTTAGAGTGAACAGATCCTTACCCCATTACTACCCCATGAACAAGCTAGTCCTGCGTCCTCCTTTCAAATCGATTATTCAGCATGTTTAAGTCTGTATATATATTGCAGTTATGACTTAGTGATGCAAAGGTTTTTCAAAGTTCATTTTAAAATAAAAATAAAATCCAAACCAATTGTGACCTTACTACTGGACTGGAAGGAGCTTAAAAAGGGTCAGGGCTCAGTTCTTTAATTTGTCTTTAGCCTCTCCAAGCCAGAGTGTTCTGGACACTCAGTCATCAAAGGAAGCAAGAAGCTGGATTTAAAGTCGTTATGGCTTCCAGATGGGGATAGAAATGAACCAGAGAAGATTACTGTGGGTCATTTGCATACTGTGGAGGGGGGGATACTTGCAGTGACATGAAATTTGGTGAATTTGTCAAAGGAGTGCAGTTTCCCATGACAAGCTGAGGCATCACACAAGCCTAAAATGGTTTTTGCCTTGGGGTTAAAGTTTACTTTGGTTTCAGCTGAAACACTGCTCATAGCTTTTCAAGGTTAAATGAAAAGACTCTGTGGTGTCCCACATGTGAGGTCTCACTTAACCTACGGACTGCCAGGGAGGCTGGAAACCGCTGGCCTCCTGCTCTATGGTCACATTTTCTGCCATGTCTTCTGTGCAAGTAGGCATCCGTGCTAGCTGGCTCACCAGCTTCAGTGGGTGGTTAGGCAGCACTCCTTGGCAAAAATTGCATGTTGGGGCATCTGGAGCCTCTGGACTGACTCTCCGGGGCTGTCACAGCTGATGAGCTCACTTCCCAAGGTGGCCTGGCTACAAGTACATGTCTGTTCTCTCTACACTTACACACATACACGCTCACACCAACATTTTCTTAATAGGCAGCTGACAGGCGGGCAGATTATTTCTAATAACTTGGCTTACCATCACAGCTCCTGATGCCATAAAGCAGCCCACGTGGAGAATAGCATGTTCATCCACGACCTTTATCTACGTCAGCACGAGGAAGGACAAAACAACCAAGTGCAAGGACAGCAAAACGCAATATGCAGAGTCTCTAACTTTAGACCCAAAGTGCAGCCTGGAGGGAGGGAGCTCAGGTGATCTAACCAAAGCATCACAAAGCAGAGACAACCTGGACTTTCCTTCAGCTCATTGCTAATGCAGCAAGTGCCAGCAATTTAATCCTGGGAATGCTCCAGGCCAGGCCTCACAACAAGAGATACCAGACCCAGCAGCTGCACTGGCAGAACATGCTGGCATGCTGTTCTCCTTTTGCTGTCCCAAGGTGGCTGGGTGAATGCGGTCTTGTAACAGAGGGAATTTTCTCAGGACAGTTCAAACAGATATAGGACATTCCACAAGCCAAGTTGCTTAACTCCTGCTTGCCCAATCTGAGGCCAGCATGTGACCTTCTTCTTGACAATTAATCCAAGACAATCCAGCCATGTCAGATGGTGGAAGGTTTCAGATCAGCCTTCAGACAGCAGAGACCAGTCTCGAGCAGAGTTATGTGCACTTCAGAAAGTGTGACTTACCACCTCCTCCCTGAATTCTGACTGGCATGGTGGGAAACCAGCTAGGGCAGGGGTGCAAATATCTTAGAAGACAGCACATAAGCAAAATCAAGGTCCTCTTTTAATTACAGCTTTGAGGTCATCTTACTGGTCTGCTTCTTTTTTGCTCCATCTCGTCTTGGAAAGGCCACTTTTCTATCCTTCCCATAATATCACCCCTGTCATTTCAATATCCTTCACTGCAGCTTTAGCCAGCTGGAAGAGCTACCCAGTATCTCCCTGCTTTACTGGCTCCTTGCAAGTCACTACTCAGTGAAATATGTGCATGGAACACTGAAAGCTGGGGAAGGTGGGACAATGGTGTATAAACAAGTAACCAGGGAAACTGTCTTGCTGGTGCAGAAACAGCAGACAACAACACTATTTCTATCATGGAGCTTAAGCAAATGGGGCAGCTGCTAGCTGAGTACAACCCGGGGAAGTATGCCTCTTTCCATCAATGGGAACCCAGCAGGAGTTAAAAGTTCAACAGGAAAGGATGCCAATGTGCACTAGATAAATCTCCTAGGATTGCAGAAACAGGAGCAATAATATAAAATTAGAGATATCAGCAGGTGAAAAATTTACTCAGAAAAACACAGGGTGGTAAAAAAATAAGACAAAGACACGCTGGTTCCCAGCTGAGGACAGCTAACTGGGTCAGAGCCATATAAAGATATTCTTTATGTGGCTATCTTATCTGACTTTACTTGTGAAAGAATTTGTGTGTTATTTGTATTAATGGAAGACAAAGATATGCTAAGAAATAGTTTTCTCCATGTCCCAAAATTTATTACCATGGTGTAGGATTTTTTTGCTTATCTAATTATTTTCACTGCAGTATTCCTAGGTCAATAGTTAGGACAAATAGATAGTTGTCCTAAAAGGGGCTTTAAAGAACTGAAGTTAACAGTGAGTTTCACTGACTGTTCTTGGAGGATATTTAATGAAGAAAATGAGGGATTACAAAGTAAGACAAATCTGATGTTAATCATTCGCAGGAGGTAGACCTTGCAAAAATACCCTTTCCTACTTGGGTGAAATGGAGTAAAATATCTACTGTAAGCATGAAATCGGGGGTGAGGGGTGGGGGTTAAGAAGGTATATTTATGTTCTGAAATATGAGATTTTTAAAGAGTAATTTTACATAAAAATGTCAAAGAAAAAAACAGACAAAAAATCACATAGCATATAGAAAGGTATGAGAAAGCAAGACTTCCAGTGTTTGAAATATCTTGTATTAATTTCTGAAAAAGGGAGAAAAAAGGAGAAAAATGGATCAAGAGATCTCATATTCAAGCTGCCCTGCTTCAGTAAGGGAACTTTTGATCAAGTTTGCAACATGATTCTAGCGTTTCAGGAAGTATTTTAGGAAGAAATGTATTGATCTGGGACAAAAATTGGAGAAAGAGTCAAAGCCAAAATTGGGTAGTGAAGTACACCTACAGCCTGCATCTTACTGCCTCAGCAGTTGTCTCCAGATCAGAAAAACACAACCACCAGAGCCGTTTCCTTCCCTTTACCATGTCTTCCGTACAGGCATCATAGCACTGGCTCTCTACAAGGCTTCACTCATCTCCGCGATAAGAATGGATCAACGGGAAAGTAGAGGAAGACAGGACAAGGCCAGTAAGTGTCTGGGAGGATGAAAGACCCTCTCTCTGTGCTGAAGAATGGAGGGCACGGAAAGGGAAGAAACAAGCTGTGGGCCCCTGCACTGAAGGAAGGAGCGCCTGGAGCCCCTGGCGCAGAGAGATCCGAGGAACAAGCTGGCCTCTGAGGGAAACCAAGGATGCAAAACTACAGACGTAGGAAGAAAGGGTACAGAAAGGTGCACTGAGCCCACCGCAGAAGGGAACGGAGTCACAGATCTAAAGAGAGGGGTGACTAACACAGGTTGCTTGGCAGGGCAGGAAAAAGAAGAATTCAAGAAACTCTTTGAGCATGCACTGCACTCACAGCTATAAAGCACAAGCTACGTAGCTGCACTGCCAATTACTCTGTTTTGTTCTGTATGCCAGCAAACCAATCAGATAACAACAGGAAGTGTAACATAAAATAAGAAAAGTAGGAAGCAATAATCACAAAGACAAGGACAGCATCTCACCCAGGAGCAACAGGCAGCAAGAAGAACTACAGGAGGGAGGTATCTGTAGACCAACTAGTGAGAGGCCAGTACAGTGGTCTGTGTTATAATTTTCTCTGCTCTCCAGCCCCCCAAGAAGAATACACAAGCCTCACAACACACAGGGGAAGAACTCCCTCTATGCATAAGAGGACTGGAACTGCAACAACTCCCAGCAAAAGTAGTGGTTATAAAAGGTGGGGGAAACTCCTTTGTAGCTCCCCATGTACATCTTCAAAGGCCAAAGTGATGTTGAGCTTTCTTATCAGAGTGTACACTCCATTCTGCACGGAGGTCAACAGTTTAATGCAAACTAATCAAGATGCAACACCCTTTCCTCTTGCTATTATACAGATTACCTTCCCTTTTATTGGTGATCACAGTCCTGTAGCAAATAGAAGAACAGCTTATACACATGACTAATATTAAGAGATGTGTTTAATGTACTCTAACTCCCTGTAACAAAATTTAGTGTCTAGGGGAAGAGAGTGCACTTTGTGACCTGACAAGTCTTTGCTGACCACATGAAACAAAACTTGGCTGGCAGACCATAGTCAGTCAGCTCTAATCTACAGAATAATAAAACTACNCCCCAAAAAAAAAAAGGAGCATCTTTTACAGAACTATAAAGTTAGTGGCTGTAGGGAATATGGTATACATGATGCATCTCAATTACAAACATTTGACAGAGCATCTCAGGAAATATTACTCATAGAATTAATTCACTTCAGTCTCGATAGGAACAAAATCATCCAGAGTGAAAACAGACTGAATGGCAGCAAACAAAATCCAGTTATTGGCACTATATCAAGTTTGCACACTCGGCTTATGAGGATATTACAGGGAAATATGTTAGCCCACTCTTTACCTAACATCTTCATCATTGTACCAGAAAAAAATAAAATGTCTATTAATAAGAATGACATGGTTATAAACTTAAAAAATGGTTGAAAACATTAATCAAGTCAGAAAGCTGAAAAAGAGAAGAAGGTAGCTTTAAAGGCTGGAGCCACAACTGGAAAATGGGAGACAGATATGAGCTCTATACAAAGGCATTAGCCACTGTCACAGGCTGGCTGCAAGGACCATATCTGGTGCCGTGGATTGCATGAGCGTGGGATATCACTCCGGGCTCTCTTCTGCCTATGCTGAATGAATGTCACTGTCCCTCCAGTAACCTTGAAAACAGCTTCAAGGCTCAAGATGTGTAAAGTAACCCCAGCATAGCTGAAGGATTGGGGTATGGCTGTCTTAAGGGTCTTGGTGCCCCATGACACAACCATAATTAAACACCTCCGCAACTCCAGACAGATGCATGCAGACAGAAAGGCTATGTTCATGCGGCATGTGACACAGAGCTCAGATGAGCCTCCACGGTAAATTCAGCATGCCAGATCTGCTCTGCATGCATAATTTATTTACACAGGTACATTAGCAGTCTTTGCAAGCCCTAAGTGCTGGATTCCCCAGAAACAAAGGAAAAATTACACTGAGTCTTTTTACGTGAGATATTTTATATGTATGGGAAATCCTGTAATAGGATATCTGGGAAAACCCACATTGGTTCAGGGATCTTGTGACCTTCTTACAAGTCCATGCATTAAGATGGTTTTGTACTTGGGGCCAGTACACCAGAGAACAGGGAGACTTAGTCCCTATTTCTAGAACACTCAGGAATATTTCATTCACTTTGAGACATCTCATTAACTAAAATAAAAATCTACCTAACGTAGAAGCAGAGGAGAAACAAGAACATCCGGGGGCTGATTTAAAAGGAGACGCTAAGAAAATGAAATACATGGACCTTGGCTCAGAGACAATGAAGAAGGAGAATATAACAAGAAATGACAAATACTTGAAGGCTATAAACACCAAGAAAGGAGAGGAACTTTGGGTTGTGCAAGAAGCAGTAAACCTATGAGTAAAGACATTAAATTTAAAAAAAAGATAAACTTGCACTGAAACATCAATTTGTCTTTACAAGTAGTTCTAGTATGCTATCAAGCATTCTTCTAACAGAAGGTTCAGAAGATCCATTGCTTTGGGTATTCAAGAGGATTTTGGACAAACACTTCAAAGTGCTCTGTAGGGAAAATATTCTGTACTGAGAGCCAGAGAAGTTGCATGATTTAGTAAGTTTTTTTTCTTACTGTGACTTCTCTGAATCTTTATTTTGAAGAAAAACATTAGAATGAGATTATTCTAGCACATGAAGATGGTGGAAGTTAATTTGTCTTGTTCTGGTAAAGAAGTCCTACAAATTATAAAAGTATTATACATTATTTATTGGATACTGTTAACATCATTACCTATAATCTCAATGTTACTGATTTAAAAGGAAAGACCAAGTAAGAGCTAAGTATGCAGACCTTGGCAAAGAGACACTGAAGGAGGAAAACTCAACAGATGACAAATAATCTGAAGGATATAAAACACAAGGAACCAGAGGTAAATGAACGCAGGCAGTGACAGCTGAAATGATTTCCTCTGAGTGCAGAACTAGATAACGATGAAGCCAAGAATCAAACTCAAGGGTCTCTCAAGAAGTTGGGCAGTCTGGATTCCCTTCTTAAACCAATGGGACACGCATCTGCTCATGTCATAACTAAAGCTCATTCTCTCTAAACAAAAGGTACTTAGGGTAAATCTAAGCTATAGGAGGTACTAAGAAGCATGCTAGAAATCACAAAATGAAATACATGTTCAGCTCTGAACCAATCACACAGTGGAACGGACACATTTAAAGGTATTAATGTAATGTGACAGCCAAAGTACAAACATTTTTATATGAAAAGTAATTAACAGAACCTTTCAAATGAATGGAATCTTTGCAGCCTGAAGGGTAAAAATAAAGGGATGGTACCTGGAATGGCCAGGTTGGGTAAACAAAGCATACTGTCATTCAGATATTAAAATATTTGGGCAATTTTAATACCTGCTGGAGAATGGAACAGACACCTTTCCGACCTTAGGTAAGCTCATTTATGCTTTGTACTAGCAAAAACAAACTGAACGTACCTAAAGAGCACTTTCCAAATATTTCTTATTGTTATAAAGAAGAGACAGCATGTTTGCATGTGCAGCTGGATGTCAACCACATCCCATTTTGCTAAAGTTTCTCCTGCCAGCATCAGCAATGGCTGCAGATAATCCCGGCAGCTAGACTTGGAAATCTTCTTTAAAAGCCTAATGATTAATCAAGTCTGCTTTTGCAGTATTAGTATTGTCAGGGGTCACAGGCAGGCTGATGAGAAGAGCCCAATCCCTCAGAAATTAATTCAAGTCCCTCAAAAGGGATGAAGCAATTTCATCACCAACAGAAACAGAAAGCATCAGTTGGAAGTCACTGCTCAATGACTGAAATGAAGTGCAGCAGCTGGATCCCGCTGGATCCCTTTCTAGTGCCTGCAGCTCTGATTTAAGCCCCCAGGGTGATGCTGTGCAAGTACCACTGCTGGACACTATGAAGCTATGGCAGCTTAAGGCAGCAAAAGTTAATGTGGGATCCTCAGAAAAGAGGGGCTGGGATATCTCACTCAGAGACAGGGCCCAATTGTAATCTCACCTAGGAAATAAAGCTTAGATACATGCATCTGTGCTTGTATTGCCAGCAGACGCCTGGCTTGGTGACCACAGCACACATTACCACAAGACGTGGCTTTCCACGGTGGCTTCTCCAGCCAAAGCACCAGTGTGGGGGCAGTGCCCCTCCGTGCAGAGAGGAACGCGCTGCCATGGCACAGGCAGGCACGGCTCCCTGGCCCTCCTGGCCGGGCACCCGGCTGAGATTAGGGGGACATGGGGCTGTGCTGGCTGTTGCAGGTACTGTGCTGCGGCTTCCCAAAGCCTGTCCTCATTGCGCTCTCTCTGCTTTGGGAAGCTCCGTCTCCCAGAGAAAGAATTTCTGGCCTTGAACTTACAGGCTTTCTCTTATCTGTAAAATGTGCCTTTTCCTTTAATTTAGTGCTTTTTACGGGGAAGTTGAAAGGATGGGAGGGGTGGGGTGAAGGGAGCAGCACTATTTACATCTGTTGCATAAAACAAACAGGAAAGGAAGCATCTGAGCTGTTGGAGTCTCATTAACACACCAGAGCCCAGGGATGGCAATGGGGGTGCCGCACGGTGTGCCGGCTCCTCTTTGCTTCCTTCTTATCTGGGAAATGACCAAGCAGGTCTTTGGCTCGCAGGGCTAATCACAGTCACCAGCCACCCCTGTGTCCCCTCCTGCCCTCCCCACCTCGCAATGTGCACCTTGCGCAGGTCAGGGCAGGCAGCAGGGCAAAAACGCAAAGCGTCGCTTGATTCAGACAGTCATAACAGCTAAATGCAGCAGTCTTCTTAATGAAAAAGCTGTAAAAGGCTTAAGGCCAAGCGTTGGCCAAAACGTGAATCACCACCAAACTACACTTGCAAAGATCCCCATATAAGGGAATCCAAATAATCCTCCCAAGCCCCCCGTGCGCTCGGATACCCCTGAGCTCATGTGCTGGCTGGCCTTACTGCGCCGGGTGCGTGTGGGGCTATGCATACGCATACATGGGAAAATAATAAAAAAAAAAAAAATCAGAGAAGAACGTAAGAGTAATTTTGGGCAGTAGTGCCAGAGCGGTGAGCCTGTATTACCGCTGTATTCAAACAGGGAAGTCATTTACTGGTCTTGGAAAAATCTGCAAAAGTACAGATCATCCCCACCGAGTTGCTTTGTAAGTGTGCTTTGCTGCTAAGAGCAGCGGTACACGAGCTGCCTTGATGTGAGCTCCCCCCTCCACACACGCAGACGCTGGAGAAAGCCTGTGCTGAGCTCTGTGGAGCCCTAGTGCAGAAGGTGACAGCACTGTGCATGCAGGGAGACTGAACACAGACACCATTCAGCTTCTGAGCACTTTCTTCTGAAAAGAAGATCCCCTTATAAGGAGATCCAAGGCTTTCCCTTTGGGGCTCGGGCAGTAGGTGGCTGTGGAGGGATTACACACACAGACACACATACACGCTCACTCTCTCAGCTCAACATTTTAACTCCTTCGTTGGTGATGAGGATTTGAAGCTGCTTTGCTCTTCTGGTTCCCAGGTGGAGGAGGCTGGGGAGGGAAGCAAGCAAGGAAGGGGCAGCTGCCAGGGATGCTTGCAGGAAGCCTTAGGCTTGTGCCTGCTGGATGACCCACCTTGCAGCAGGGCTGAGCAAAGGGCACAACTGACAGCTATCTCATGTGCCCTCCCACCATGTAACAAGGGCTGTACGCTCGTCTAGGTGCTCAGAAGAGCACCAGCACGCAGCATCTGGGTTATCCTCTAAACAAAAGACAGACAGAAGGAAGAGGTACAGAGATGCACTTGGTTCAAACAGCTATTATTGGAAGATGATTTCATTAATGAATTATCCCAATTGCAGCTTAGCTAGGGAGCATGTGAGAAGTCCAAAGTAACCTGGTAAATCTGAAGCAATTTGCTTTATTCTGCAATTTAGCTCCTCAGGAGCTGCCAGTCTCCCAACAGTGTCTGGTTACACACGTGCATAGAGAGTTCACTATACATTTCACCTGCTGAGTTCAGCACACAAACTGAAGGTGCCTCCCATACTCCAAATGCCTTTCTGATAGAAAGCTGACAGCATACATGGAGAAGGGAGGACAACCACATCACCAACGTCAGGGAAGGGGGAGGGTATGAAGGCAAGGTGAATAAGAAACAGAGGCCAGTTGATAGGAAGTGAAAAGAAAAGAAACTCAGAAAAAGAGGAGAATGAAGGAGAAACTAGTAAGGGAGGTATGTAGAATATAAAAAAAAGGACAGAGAAAGTTATTAAAAGGAAGGAAATACAGACTGCAAAGCATACAGGCAATGCAGAGGTACTAAAAACTGCTAAAGAAAAACCAATGTGTTTTAAGAGTGGGATTCAGTTGTCTGAACAGGGACATTTTGAAAAACTTAAGTTTTCTGAGGCACCCTTGCTGGGCTGGTAGATACAACACAGAACCTATGGAAGATCCAAGCTCTCCTGGAGGCCAGGCAGGATGCTCGCTACCTCAAATAGCACAACATGCCTGAGCCTACACAGATGAGCTGCAGGCTAAATGTCAAAGACCAAAAGGTAGAGCCAGATACACAGTGAGGAAAGGAGAGAACCAGGACCGTGGCGAACAGGGGCAGAGACGAACACTATCATTTACCAACAATCTTGTGAGAAAAAAAGCCTAAGCTGTGTGGAAGTCACTAGCCACTATTGCATGAAGGTGGGCAACCCATGAAAGGTTGGGTCAGAAAGATCACAGTCACTGAAAACAAGTGAAGAGAAGACAAATACTTGGATCAATTAGCTACCACATGAGGTTGGGTATGTAAAGAAAATGTCAGCTTGAATGAGGAGCAGCCATCACATTTTACAAACAGGTTCACGTTACTTATAATAGGAGTAATACTTGAGAGCATCGAGGGCTTGGGAAAGAAAGGGCAAAATACAAATACAGAATGCATAGTGGCTTGCAGATCAGTGAAAGATCTGTCCAGCTCTCATGGTCACCAACAGCAGCTGCCCAGCTAAGAATACCAGATGAAGGCAAGCCTCCAGAGATGTGCTCCACAGAGCGCATCTTGTAGTGCTGCAGTCTTAGCTTAGGGACTTCCTGAGCCACCAGTAGTAATTTTTTTGCATCTAATGGCCTTTGGTGGCCTCTCAGTATCCACAACTCCCTGTGTGAAGGAGCTCCACAGATAAATCCTAGGGCACGTTAAAAGCCAAGTCTTTTTGACTGCTTTGAACTTGTTAGTTTCACGCAATCCTTCATCTTCCACGATTCATGCACAGGAAGAGGTGGTGAACAGTTATTCCTTATATCCCTTTCTGGTGCCACTCACGATTTTAAAGACCAAGTACAACAATTACATGGAGAAGCTCTGGTGTTTATCACACATGCTTTCCTGAATGAGAAAGCTAGTTTATCTTTTTCTTCAGTACAGTTGTTATTGTACATCATTAATGAGTCAAAATAGAGGGCAGTTAGAAAATAATGCTTGATGAAGCAGACTGGGGGAAGGCAATCTAAATATATTTCCTTACACCTTCCCCCTTCTCAGTGGACTGATCCTTTCTATTAGCTACAAACTTCATTGAGCAGCTTTACACAGACTTTTGCTAAGGTAAGCCAATTCAAAATGGCTTTTTTAGGGCTTACTATAATGCCATACACTGCCTGTGGTAGATGCATACTCTTGTCCCCAGAACCTATCCTGAACAGAGGGTAAGGGAAGAGCTACTACTGGCACTGCCAGGCAAAGGAGATCTTCCTTAGCTCTAGCATCAGCACCTGCCATTTTCCTGCATCGTGGGTGGGAAGGGAAAAGTATGATTTATCTTTAACTGAGCCTGCTTGCTGCACAGATTCATTTGCTGTCTGGACATTCCTGGAAGAAACACAAAGGGCAACCTTCATTCATGTCACCACATCAACACACATGTGCTCCCAGCTCCGCACAGCAGCACTGCTCCCTTCGGCAGAATGGATTGCACTTTGGGGTGAATCACACCAGGCATTTGTCTTTTCTGCACGTCCCTTCTCGGGAGCAGGAATACAGTATTTCCCATGGAAAGAGAATAGTAGAGGCTATGATGGGACATACAAACGTTGATAGGGCAGAGCTGATAGATCAAAGGAAGCGAGGAAAAAGAAGGGAGGGAGACTGAGAAAAGGATAAAGTGGAGAGAATGGGCAGGACGGCTGCTCACATTATGCTGAACAGCTAGCATTTGGAATTGGGTCAGCTGTATGAGGAGGCAAATGACACTCTGTTTTTACTGTGTATTTTTGAACTTACGTAACCTTAGCATGCTCCCTTATTATAATACATTTTATTGCTAATCATTTCCATCTGCAAAACAATCTCTTACTGAGACAAACTGCATGCAGCATCTTGGAGCTCAAGTTGCAACCACTGATTTGGTAACCGAGTCTGGATTTTGTTGGGATTAGATAACTTGATTTTTTTTTTTTCATTACTAAGAAGAGAAACTCACAATTTTTAAATCACTTTAAAAACAGATCCATCAAAAGTGTTGTTCAATACCTATATTCATATATTCAAAGTCTTGAGAAATACAGTAGGAGTTAATTTTTAATGCTTTTAGACCAAGGCTGGGTGTGATCATGCAGCAACATAAATAGCCTAAAAGTTATAAAATAAGACAAAAGTATATTGTTATGCATACACAAATACATATGTGCATAAAGGACAAGCTTCCCCAGAAGACACTGCTATATCCTCAGTCAGCTACTACTAGTAATGTATACAAACACACAGACATCAAACTCACTGTGGAAGAGCTTTTGAAATCATTACATATGCATGCAACAGTTTAAAAATCCATGCGAGCATGAAGTTTAGATTTTGGCTGCACAGAAATCAAGAAATGGGACTGTGGCAAGATCTGGCTTATTGGCTTTCTGTAAAGCTGTAAATACCAATGTACCTTGTAAATACCAGTATGACATACCCAGCATCTTTGTTAAGATATGAGTGAAGCTGCTTACCACCGAAATCCTTAACCTACAGGTACTCCCATCTGAATCTGTTTTCTTCATTTGGTTGGGTCTAAAAAGGCTCGCTCTGTTCCATAGGCGTTATTGTTATAGACCTGCATGTCCCATCTGCACTTAGGTCTGCTTGCTCAATATATTTCTGGTTTGAAATAGCCAGGACAACAGGAAAAAATGAACCTACAACACATGACATGTGACTATAGGTTGGTGTAAGTACAAAAAGGAGTCTCCCCATTCTAAGGCAGGCTTCCTACACAGCTCTCTTGGGCAATGTTTATTGCTATATATTGCATCAGCTCAACTTACAGCACCATCAAAGCTTATTTTGATAGCAAACCATGTCAGGGCTCTCCCTGAATGCTTATATCAATGTAACTAGCACCTGTTCATTTCCTGATGAGTGAGAAACTGCTATATACTGTGTTTAAGTGTGCCAATGCACAGAGCCAAACTTACCTAGACGCATTAAACAAACAAAGACATTTTCCACTCAGTTCCTGCAGAATCTATGAAATCTCAGCAGTTTAGGCAGCATAACCCTCAGAAACACAGTTCAGCTGTGGCTGAGTGCTGCTGGCTACGCAAATTACTGATTACCTCCTTTTGCATCAATATAAAAAGCCAGGCAATGACTGTAGACATGAGCAGGCTCAACAACTGAGAAAAACATTTTCTTGTGGGAACACGTTGCTGCTAAGTGAGAAGAGGAGGCTCCTTATATAGGAACTGAGGTGGCAACCTGCAGCTATGTCCTAAAACTGAGCCGCAGTTCCTGTGGCTTTGGTGGTTAGATCACTTCTAGCCACCATAGGAAATCTGCCTAATTAAGGACCACAACAGAGAGCTTGTTCAAGTATACCTACAAGCTCAGGTAGAAAATAGAAAAAGAAATATTCCTGACCTGATTACAAGATCTCTAAGCACTTTCAAATCTTGTTTGACATTAAGAAAGCTGTAGGTGATCAAGTCTTCAGTAGCAGCAGATGTTTGCAAAGAGACTCATTTCATACCTCAGACTAGTTGAACCAGCAAAGTATTTTGAAAAAGAGCTGCCTAAAAGTGAAAGGCAGTCAGAAATGTGTGTGTACATATCTGTATATGAAATGAGTCTGAATGAAATATTTTTGTTAAAATACAACTGACAAGGACATTTGTTTGCATCCTGAGAAGAAACTGCATTCCTTTGTAGCTTGAGCACTAGCAATAAAACTGTTAATCAAGGTCTAATTGTGTCTCAGAACAATACATTCTGCTTAAACCAAAAAGAGCCCGGCTTGGCTCTCAGATCACATTTTCAGAATTCACTGTTATGTCAGAAACAAAGAAACACGTTTCTCCACTTATAAATCAGAAGATCTGATCCTGGGTAGGGAACACTATAGAATCCACATAATGCGACTTTTAATCCTTTTAATTTTATATCTAAATACAACACAATGCTGTTCCTTTTTAAAATATAGTACAAAGCATCAGCAGAACAGGGACTGAATATTAGTGGGAACCAATAATTAATCCTTAACAACTTTGGAGAAATTGCTACTGTCATGTATCAGGCCCAAGTCAGTTCCCAAACTGAAGAAACACGATGCATACAAAAACCATGCCAGAAGAAAGCAGCAATGCTAAACTCACAATATAATTTGAATCCCTTCAGTTTCCCCTTTAGGATTTCAATGGCCACATACCCTAGGAATTCTGCAGCAGAACTAGAAATGGAAAGAAGCTCCCCAAGAACCCAGGCTCTTTTCTTATTGGCAGTATCTTTTAAATCTAGTCAGTAGTAAGGAACATGAGGTGCATAGGGTTATTAATTAGTGAAGGAGGAGCTGAAACCAAGAGCAAGAACTCATTTTTGTTCTTGGATCAGCCCTCTTGTTGAGCAGCCAAGGGACATTTTGCCTCTGCTCTGTTCCCGCCTGCCCATGCCTGCTATGGGACTTGCTTCTCCTCAGGAGCTGGGGAGGTGTGGAGCCTGCTTGCTTGGCTGACACTGCACTGCTCAAGGAAGATTAATACAGAGGATAACAAGGGACAAAGATTTTCAATACAACCTCCTAAGCAGAAGCAAAAAGATCCAGAAGCCTAGAGTTAAGTCAGTTCTTTCTGAACTTTCATAGAGACAACAGATGAAAGCTTAATTTACAGATGATGTTGTCTTAACTAGGTCTCTTAACTGAGATCACATTTCCTAATAGCCTCAAAAAATCCCTACTTTTTCCAATATTTTAAATGCTCTCAGTGCAGAAACTGTCCCTTGTTTACACATACCTAGTATCTGGAGAGACAGCCATAGCCTCCTCATGTGCAAATGTCCACTTGAATGCATTCAGGCGTTGCTCTGCAAGTGTGTTCATCCACTGACATTCTGCACAGTTTTGGCAACTACCTGCAAATTTGACTTTAAAAAGTCAGTGCCAAAGGCAAAAATGAACTTGGACTGAAAGGTCCACATTAACATATGTCCTTATTTTATATTCTGGCTTGTCTAAATTTGAAGGATGGTTATATATTAAAGGAAAAAGAATTAACAGCTAACAAATGTATCCAAAATTCCACAAGTACACAGATTTTTAGAACCACAAAATTTGCGATTTATGTTGACTATAAACTTAACATTTATAATTGTAACTAATTCCTCTCTTCACAAAGGAAAAAGGAATACTGGAACAAAAATAGCAAAAATAGCTAAAAAGAAATCTTTCTGCCTGCTCTGTAAGTAGCACACCCTTCTAGAAAGAACACCCATTTCAACTCATCTGCTCTCATGTGGCAATTTTGTTTTAATTCCAGCCTCTTGGGTTTTAGCATGTATAGTACCTCCCGGTACTTCTGTCAATACACCCACACTCTCCTCTCGAGCACGGATGTCCCAGTGTCTGAGTGCCTCTAACCAACACACACAGCAACAGCAGAGAAGCAAAAATCTGAAGATACGCAGGCAAAATCCAAGACCAAAAAGCATCCTGCAACTCACAGTGCCTGAGAATTTGAACCAATATATGCTTAACCTAGAGGGGTCAACATTTCCCAAGCAGGAGAAAGGGCTGCAGTGCACCAGGATGAAGTGGAGGGCCCATTTGGCTTCTGGCCATCGTGGCTAACCTGAGGGTCAGTGTATTAGGTCCACAGAGCATCTTCTAACACACAGAGCTGTTCAGCGAAGTGCGTGCTAGAGGAAAGCATTCCTGGGGATACGCAGCCTAGCTGAGCTCCCGCACGGGCACAGCTGTGAGCTGAGGCACGGCCCCACATCGGCGGGGTGGGAGGATGATCTTGCTGAGCTGTTGAGTCAGAAGTTGAAAGAACGCTGCAGGGCATCGCTGACTCCCCGCAGCGGGTGGGCTTGTCCCTTCCTTGTGTACCATAGGGAAGCCTCTGCATAGATGTTCCCTAGAAGTCACCAAGTCTGGCAGGGAGCTTGGGGCAGGAATTTATGTTGTATGATTAAAAAGAGCTGCATAGAGAAAAATCAAGTCAGAAAAGAGGGACAAGTTTCAACACCATCCCTTGCATTTAGACTCTGCTTGGGAAAGCCAGCTACTAACATTCCTGGTATTTCATCTTTAACAGCCTTACTGAATCCTGACATCTGTGGTTTTGGTTATTTATCCATCAATCCTACCTACCTCTTTTCTAACACGGGACTTTTTAACTTGGTGAAATACCTTCTCTCCCTTCAGCTTCAGTGAATCTCAGAGTTAAATCCCATGGCGAGCTGTAGCCTTACATACCATGACTTCCTACCCCAGTGCACAGAAAATGCTATTTCTCAAATCAATAAAAATTATATGTATGCAGTCAAGTAATTCCCGGCTGCACCATCTACTTCCTTGTAACGAGAAGATCAATTCTGCTGCCCAGTTCTGTGACTGTGAATCAGGGGCAGATTATTTAACAAGATCGAATGGGGGAGGTCTAAAGATATTCTGAACAAGGTCTAAGATATCATGTTACTCAGTCTCAGAGGTAGTCTTGCATCAGCTGGAACTATCTAGGAGGAAAAAATGCTTTTTAAAAGAATCTGTGGTTGACAGGGATCTTCAAGTAGTTTCACAACTAATTCAGATAATTTATGATTCAGCATAAATATGCTGGAATAACAGAACCCTGGATACATGTACGGCAGCCTGAATGATCTTTGGAGATGTCTACGTAAAAACATGTACAGCCATTTGGGTATGGTGTCCTAGCCGGTCCTTTCTTGATATTTTAATGTTTTGAAATATCAGTCTCAGCTCATTATCCTCGTATTTTTGGATAAGTAGCAGTCTTGCATTGATTTTTTTTTGTTTTGTTTATCCTATTCAAGCCACCATTCAAATTCATACCCATTTATCAAATTAAATCAGGAAACCTAGCTGATTATCTCAGGCTTAAAGGCCTGAAACAAACACAGCATTAGAAGACTCATAGACCAAAGACTTTTTTGAATTGAAGGCAATTAGCATGGCATATGTAAAACAAAAGTGAGAACAAAAATGAAACCCCTCCAGGAGTCTCTCATGAACCACGAGAAGACTCAAGCTTTGTTCTCATAATGGACCTCCCCATGAGAACCACGCGCTGCTCTGACATTCACCCCTGGAAGAGCACAATGCTGCTCTGACATTCACCTCTGGAAGAGCACAATGAACACTTTGCACATTAGAGTGCAAAGAAATCACATTTGAGGGAGTCACTTCAGTAAGGACAGGTACAGGATGTGGTCAGAATATTACCAGAGAAGGTAATAAGCTATGTGAGCATGTTTTGGCTTCAGACCAACAAACTTCATGAGCTTCTAAATCTTTAATACTTGTCCTGGGCTGGAAGTCTGGGAGCTGGAGCAGAGCTGCTGGAGAGCTTGAAGAACCACAAGTAGTCCATTATCAGGCAGCGGTAGCTGCCGACTCCCTGATCATGCTCTGTGCTCCTACTGCGCCTACAACTGCCTTTGTGACTGCCTTGGCCCTTCCTTCTCCACGGCATTTAGTTTAAAATATACCCATCAAAATGTACCACTCTGGGACCTGTGCACTTCACATCACTGCCTCCCAAGAGCAGGTATCACATCCAAATACAAATTTCTAAATGACTGTAGTATCATATAACCCCAGAAACTTCCTTGTAGATCTTGTGCATCCTTCCGTTTGTCCCCCTTGGACTGTACACAAATATACAGCAGCCAGTGCTGATGCTACGTGCAGCTCTTGGAGATGTCCTAGTCAGTAACACTTAACCACATCTTCACCAGCAGCAAGGAACCCCAACACTCTTGAATCTCCCCACACAAAATGGAAACGATTTTTTTTTTCCGTAGCAAATAAACCCATTCATTTGAATTTTGGCTTTTTATATATTGATGTTATACAATATAAAATATCTGTTGAAAACAAAATAAACATTTCAAAATGAAAAAAATCAAAATATTCTGTTCCAAAAATATGGAAATAAAATGTTAGAGTGGTCTGCCTCTTTTCTTTCTGTGCTTTAGTTGTTTTGTCCAATTTAACACACATCTCTGAAGCATTTCAAGTTTGCTGAAATTACCTTTTTAGATGGGAAATGCTTCCAGAAAATGTCCAACAAATTTTAGCAGCTGTGTCAATCACTGGTACTTGTCTGTCTCTGCACAGCTGGGTAAAGATACCCAGTGAGAGTCTGAAAGCCGTCAGTTTTGGATAGCTATATTGGTTGCTGGAGATTAACTACTGTTCATTAACCAGAGCACAACATTTAATTATCAGCTGACTTGGCGCAAGATGGAAACACCAGAAGAGCTGTATGAACTCTAAGTTCTTTCTATCTAGTAAGCTCAGATTTTGCAGAAATTTAGAATGAATTTCACAGTGATATTAAATATCTTGTCTTTTGTTTTCATCTTTGCATTGCAGCAGTTATCCTTGAAAGGTATATTGAGTGTTAGATTGCTCAGCAAACAAATAAAATATGTTCCTGTATATGAAAACAACATGAACATTGAATTTCGGGGGAGGAGTTGTTTAAATTTCAAAATAAACCACTCTCATTTTTTATTTACTGTGCTCGTCCCTAATCATATAATGCCAATGCATCTATAAATTAACTTGTCAAAGAGTGACTGCTCAAAGTGATAAAAGCTGTCACTTAACCCAAAAACCTAAATTAATCAAAAGGAAGGGAAGGCAGACCCAGCACTGCCGGTAATGCTGTTTCCCGCTCCACCAGGGATGACAGACATGACTGAGGGATCTGCAAAGTTAACAATGATGGCAAAAGGAAGAGGAAAACTCTCAGGCTTTAATGCAGAAGCAGGTACACCAGCTGTGCCAGCATCTCCTCCAAAACACCCAAGTCTACCTCACTGTTTCAGGTAAAATTTGGTCTTTGCCTCACGTTCTCATGGCGGTAACAAAATGCTCTGCTACGAAGCTGCTGCATTCCACCCGAGACAGGGCTTCATTTCAGGAGTGGACAAATAATCCCCACATCTGGTTTAAACATCATTTTGCAAGCTGGTCTAGGATTCTGCGAGACAAACAGCACCACGGAAGTGAACAATATTTCTTCAAAGCTGATTCTCTCCTAGAAGCTGCTGGCAGGCCCCAGGACTGGCTTGGCACAGGAGGGTGACTCATCACTTCTGATTAGAGGAATGAAATAAACACCGGTTTTATCAACATCAAAAGTTTTACCACTTCAAGTCCTTTAATGCACAGTTCCAAATTACAGGGCTACGTTATTTTCTCTTGTAAGGGAATGCATTTCCACTAATGCCGGGGTGAGTTCGGTATGTAATCTCTTCACCTGAGGCTAGCCAGCAATAATATTGTGCTTTGCTGCCTATTTCCAAGTCACAGTAAATAGTAGGGAAGGAGATTTACTTGAGCAAAAGGACACTGTGGCTCAAGCAATAGCACACGCGTGTGTTTCAAGCAGGCATTAGAAAAAGATTTCTAACCAGAAATGAAGCGAGGTTCTAGGACAGCCACTCAAGTAAGTGTTGTCAAGAGAAAACTATTTTAACATGGAGCTGGATCAGTGTATAAAAGGAATTATTATGTGGCTTGCCTGCAGCATAAAGAGACTTGGATTCATTGGTCAGGAAGGTTTGTGACATTCCCAAATTTTGCTTTCAATCTTTCTTTCGCAAGAACAACAATTAAACCCAACCAGACAAACTCTCCAAAAACAAGGTCAGCTACTCTGTATGCAAATGCAATAAGAGCTCTGGAAAATCCACATCTAAGTACTTGACCTCCACAAAGCCTTGACTATCGCAGTGCTGTAAACCAGCTGCACACATGCATGATTTCTTTCTGATGCCAGCTGAAAGTTCCTTAAAACAGAGAGCTGACCTGCTTGTAATCTTATCCAAACCAGATTAATCACAATTTTTATTCAAATACAAGTCCAATACTCTCTACCTTCCTAACCTATTTGCCTATTTGTAACACAAGTCAAATTGCAAGTTGCACAGAAAAGTATCTTGCTTTAGTGTGTTAGATTTGCTTTCTTTCTTCTAAGCCAGGACATTCACACTCAAGCCTCTCTGACACCAAACCATCAAACTATTTCTTAATTTGGTGCTGGCAGCGACAGTGCTGCTGTGTGATGCCACGTGCCATGGAGAGCCAGACTGTGTTTCAGGGCCCAGAAAATGGGCTATGCTTAATCAAACCAGAAAGGAATCCAAACCAAATCCCCACTGCTCACCCCTTTCAGGATACTCTGGGAAATAAGTCTCACGCAGACGATTGCATAATTTCTGTAAAAGAAGCAGAATGCTGGCAGATGTGGGCCAGCTCTGCGTAACACATATCTGCACAGGACACTGTTGATTACATGTTTCATCCAGCACTTCATTGTTTTAAAAAATGATGCATGTTAACCTCTCTCCAAGAAATACAATAAGCAGCAAAATCACTAAAGGAAGCCGAGAGTCTGCCATACAAATAACTAAGAATGCCCCAACCTTCCTATCCCCCCTGGACATTTTCCAGTCCAGCATCCAGGTGCTTGTCCTCTCCGCTTCCTTCTCCTAGAGATTTAAGCCAGAAGCCCCTTTTCCTGTGGTTGCCTTCCAGTTACTCCACTGCCTCCTTCATTCACCTCAGGCTCATGTGCTCTCCTCCATTTCCACTCACCCCACAGCCTCCACCCCAAGTCTGTCAGCATTTCTCAATGAGGTAGCAGTGACAGCACATAAAGAACATTCCTTTTTCTTTACATATGTGCCAAATACACACTTTGCTATCACAAACCTTGCAAGAGGCTGATTTTGAGTCCCACTAGTACAGAAAAAATCTGTTAGCTATTCTCTGCTTTCCAAAGGTGTCACCAATAACAAACAACATGGCATCTGCCGTGTGTTTGCTGCTAACAAAGCCGGTGGGCTACCGGAACTCAGCAATTTCTCCATACAGATTTCCAAATTAGCAACATTCTTATGTTTCCACTGATAAGTGATAGACAATCAAATCATTTGGTTTATTTTCTTTTGGAGACATCCCACCGCCTGATTCAGCAATATCGATAACCACATCCATTCCACATCTACAGGCTATGGGTTGTTCACATTACAAAAACTGACAAAGAAGAAATGCTCTGCCTGTAAAAGCTGCTGCAATTTTCAAGCTTCAATTATGGTACTGCTATGTCATGTCTGCTAAGAAATTCCTTCATTTTGCTGAATAGAAAAAGGGCATTCTCATTGCCTTTCGGTTCCCGTACCATTTGGGTTAAGGCTATTTGACAGACCGCTCTCCCCCCACCAAGACTCTGAAGCTGTGTTGCGCATGAGCTCAAAGACCCTTCTAAGGAACTCCTACAGTTCCTATCACGTCTTGTAGCCAAGCTAAAAGGACCTCCTGGATTACAGGGAATCTGTGGCAAGTTGTCACTCAGTGTCGCTAAAACCAGAAGAAAGCCTAGCTGCTAGAGCGGTCGTGACAAGAGAATGTTGTTTCTGACAGCCAAACTCCATGCCTGAATCACCCAAACCACCCTGCTCAAGAGCAATGATGAGACGATTCATGACTTCTTTTTCTTTTAATACAGGTATTCAAAGCTACCTCCCAAACCCCATTCTCTCTTTATGATAAAAAACCTCAAAGGAATGATCTCTAAAACTATTCTTCCACCCAACTGATGGATAATCTGATTTACCAAATGCATTGCTCTAACCTCAGAATGACAAAGATGTTACTGAAGACCCCACAGCCTCTGGTAATACTGACTGTGTTAGTGCAGATTTTGCTCTCTGGATTAGAAATAACCGATAAAAGTAAAGGGATCTGAATTTGTTTGTGTCTGTTCTGAGAACACGTTTTTCAAAAAACAAAACAAAACAAAACACAAAAAACCTGCAAACTTTCTATTTTGAGAGAATGTTGTTTTCTCTTTGCAATAAGCCACCTATACCAGGCAACAGGAATTCAAATATTTTTGAAGAGCTCTTCTGCTCTCCAAACAACTGAGAGACTGAGGAAGGAGGATGTAAGAGGAGATTATATCATCTAAATAGTAAAAACAGTCAAGGCCAGACTGAGGAATTTCTCAGCAGAGTGTAGAGAACCAGCTCTGGAACAGACAGTGTGGAAAAATGGGAGGATCAAGGCCCAGAGTATAGGGACACTTCTCTGGCTGCAGGTGACCACCAATAACTTGAATTTTTATCAGCTGAAACATCAGCAGCTAGCTTTCCTTTTACTTTTACCATTTGTATTCAAAGTAAACAGCACATGAACATATAAGCTCAAATCAAAACAAAATCAAGTGATCAGAATAGATTGCCATCTCTCTTCTGGACAGACACAATGTATGGTTCTCTTCTCTCCCAAATCTAGCACTACCTGGGAAAACATGACACCAGTCACAGAACAGTTGTGATTCTGTGGTTCTGAACAAGAAAGCCATTTCCACATCGAGCAGCCAGGCAGTACAAGCAGAGAACGGGGAGTTTTGCAGCTGTTATAACGCACAAGCACACCTAACACAGAAAATATGCCCTGAAGTAGCTACATTTAGTGACAGAAATTAAAACTGTTTTCCAGTCAAAGAGCAAATATATTTTTGACTAATAATTGTTGACAGAAATCAGAGTCTCTGCCAAAATATTTACACTCAATTTGATTACAATGAACAGAGTGTTGTCAATTGTATTGTGTTCACTCAGTTTTGGCAACAACACCAACACAAATACGAAATAACTCTCTCTACAGAGTTTTGTGTGTATTTATGTGTAAACATACATATATTTTTACACAGATCCCAGTTTTTTCAGTCTTTTCATTTATCAAAGGTAGAATCATCCCCAGTGTTTCTGACTCGAAGCAACAAGCACTTGAGGTAGGTTAGCAGTTCTGCTCCTTCACCAACCCTGAGCTATCCAGAGCTGTGTATGGTCCAGTTTTTGCTTCTACGTTGAGAATAAATGTTGTAACTATATGGGAATTTAAGCTTCCACAATACTATATAGATCTGCTTGAAGATTATATTGTGCAGACAGAGTTACAGATTATAATAAAGTCATTTGCATCTGTCTCACCTTTAATCTGTCTGAAAACCTCACACTAACCCCCCTGGAAAACATGAAATGGCTGTAGGTGAGATAGGTAGGCTCCTTACCACACCAATGCACCTGGTTGACAGCAGTTGTCCCGCTAAAAAGGGCCTACCATAGACCAGAGCCAGCTTTGTGAAGAAACTTAAACCAAGAATTTAGGCTAGCTTTGCTGCGTTGCACTGAATCTCTTTGTAAATAACTCAAATGCCAGAAACAGACTTTAACTGGGTGCCACTCGGTTGCTCTGAGTCTGGTGCAGGTGATGGGATTCACCTGCCTGCTCAGAAGGCAGAGAGAGGAAGGACACCGCTGTGCTGCCGCGCACGTTGCCCTCTGAGTTGGCTCTTACGATGTGCCCGGTGAAATGGAGCCCAGAGCTTAATCCCAAATGCTCCCTGATATCAGAAATATCCCCTAGTTAATACTGACCTAGCTCACTTCTGAAAAATGTTAGCTGGCACATGCATTGACTGATGAGTTGACGCATACTTTGGACTTAGGGTGAAAAAGGGTTGGCAGATCGGAGAATTAAATAAACTGTCAAGAAAGAGAAGTTCTGGTAGTAGAAGGGTTTTTCTTTGGCGCTCTCGCAGCAGCCATAGAGCACTGCTGCAGAAATATTCCAAGGTGCTGTGGGGTTTTCCTTCATCATCATCAAACAGCGGCTGCCAAGACATCTACCTGGCTCCAAATGATTTGGTCATTAAAGGAAGCTCTGGCACTTCTCCACCGCCACAGCAGAGTAATCTTTTAAAGAGGATTTCTCACCTCGCGGTGCATTTTCTGCTGTTTACAGTAACAGCCTGTTGTGAGATCCTTTGCTTGGGGCCTTCATTTCTCATTAGGATTCTCAGCTTCATGGAAAAGGTTTGAGCAGCAAAAGCTTCAGGCTCTGTGCACGTCACAATGGTTTCATGGCACGTTAAATTCAAGCGCAGCCATAAACTGAGACTTCTGTTAAAGCAACTGGAGTTTCTATTAACTGCAGCGATTACCGAAAAGTGTCTGCAAACGTTTCAGTGTCTGGCTCAGTTCTTTTTTCTGGCTGGAAGGTTAGTATAGGATGACAGACTAAAACACCATGTGGCTTCAGTAGCTTGCAGCAAATATATATTTTTTTTTTTACAGTTACCAAAAAAAAGTAGAAATAAGGAAGGTATACAGGTAGCATTAAGAAATAATAGCAGCACTTTACTGTGTCTTATATCTGCATAGTCCAGAACATTTTTGAAATAATAATTAAACATTTCAGCAGCCTGGAAGATGTGTAAGAATTATTCTCTTTTATGGATGGTTAAACATAGGCTCTGGGAAGTTAGATGTCTTCTCCTAGTAGACAAGGCCAACCAACTGCAAACCTGAGCCTTGTTTTTTTCAGTATCAGGTTCTTGCCACCAAATTCATCTCATGTCTCTTGGAAATCGAAGTGCTGTGACAAAATCATTTTTGACATGCTGAGTTGGGCGACTGCCTCAGCAGGACAGGAACCTGTCACAAAGTAGCACTGTTGATAGACATGCTACTGCATATTAAGGCGTCCAACCGCAGCAGATTCTCCTCTAAGTCTTCTGCCACATGACTTCAGAATGAGCATCTTCCCCAGTGAGATAAAAATTACTTCTACTGAATTCTTCCATGTTCTCATTTTAAATATATTCCCCTTTGGGCTTCCTCTTACCGTATCTTCATCTATTCACCCCCCCAACCCTCCCCTCCCCAGCCACCTCCATAGCTCCCTTAACTCTATAAAGGCTTAAAGCTTTAGCTATTGTTGTCCCTACCCCCATCACAAAGATTCACGATGTACAGAGCATCTCACAGAGAAGCTGAATGAAGAACCAAACAAAACAACTGGCATGGTTTTGAGAGGAGAAAAAAAAAAATTATGTATAATCTCAGTTTTCTTACATAAAAGGCACAGTGCATCAAGGTTATCACTGAAGGCACTACACTGTGGAAATAAAGAGTAGCTCTGTGAATATAAAGAGTAGCTGGTAGGACACCATGAACATCAATACCACATGCAAAAAAATGCAGTACAGAAAACACTGCCTTAGGAGCTTAGCGTGTCCTACTGTTACTTGCCATTGATGCTGCAATTTTGTCTTAATTTCATATGATTACTGTAAATATACAAAAGTAGATGGGAAAATGAAGACTAAATTCCATAAATCAAACTTATTTGGCAAGGATGAGGGAGCAAGAAGCTAGAATCTATAGCCATGATTTCCAACTATGCTGTTGAAAGTGGACTTCACAGCAGTTAACTTTGTCCTCTTCCTCCCTGACCCTCCGACTTTATTGGGGGGTGGGGGTGGGGTGGGTGGCTGTTCTGACCTTTATTTTCACTCCTCGGTTTTCTCTTCATCCTAATTCCAGGATCCTGGTGATGACCCCAGGACAAAGACTTAAACCTTTATCTATATAATTAGCAGTCTTGGCTTCTTCAGACTTGAGGCCGTGTGGACATTTAAGGAATCTATCCATATACAGCTTATTAATTCTGTCATCTGCGACATATGGAAGGCTTAGACATACCGCGGGTCAGCTATATTGTTGAGAGCCTCCCAGGCCGAGGAAAATTGGCAGTCATTAAACCTCAATGCCTGTCTTGGTGGAATGGCTGAAAGGAGCTTCCTCCAAACTTCATGCAGGATGCTAGGACTTCAACAGTGGTGAATATCCACACAAGGAGACAAAGAAGCCAGGAATTAGACCTTGATCTTGAACGTCATGAAGCCTAACAGATTTGTGAGAAAACATAAGAAGATTCACAAAGACTCAGAAATCCTGAATAGACAGAAAAAACACAAGGACCTGACTTTCATAGCCCAGAGGAACCCACTGAGAAAGGAGTCCAACTGGCTAGGATAGAAAGAGACTAGATAAAGATGATGAATAATCCATATGTATTATGATATCTCTACACTCAAAAAGCCCCTTGCAGACTTGGAAGTATAACAAAAGTGGATATACAGAAAAGGGCATAAATAAGCATGATATGTAACATTCCTGGGCTGCAGGCAAAGGCTAAGTGGTCAGCACGGATCCTGAAGGGATAAAACAAATGAGTCGCACATTACAAGGAGGACTACTAGATAGCGAGCTTCTACTCAGTAAGTATGGCAGAGCTCACAAGTTCAGTCAGTTTTTATTAGGGAAAGTGAGAGCACACGAGCAAGTAGGCTTTAGGTGCTAGGATCAACACGCAGCAGCCTGGTAAGTATTAGGATGAGGAAGCAGTACCGGGGCTATCTGAGGCCTTAAGCAAAATGTGGGTATCGTACACTGGTGAGAAGATGCAAGACTGAATAAATGTGGTTTGATGTGCTAAAGAAGTTTTACATCTTCTAGACACAGTGCTTTGGAGAACCTGTGTCAGTCTTCATTCTGGCAGATGTTACTTGATAAGTACATGATTTTGGAGAGCATAACAAAAATAGCTGTGAGTTTGCTGTAAGATAGCTGAGTTCATCTAGAAGAGCTTCCCACAAACATTTGCATGTCTTTCTGATACTTATTTACTCTGTAGACTGAGCTCTTCCTTTGGATATCCCATAGGAATTTTTCAAAACATTAATACACTAGTGCACCACCTCAGCCCACAGCCTGATAAGCACTCCCAGAATACACATGAAATCTCATGAGAAAGTGGGGGAGAGGAGGAAAAATGTTCTTGAATGTGTGTGCTGCAGTTATGGCAAGAGTAATTCCTAACTTAAGGTTTACATTTCTGAAGAAGTTGCTAGCTGTGTTTCTGTAACTATAAAAAGGTCACAGTAGTTATCTCGTGCAATGAGTTGTCCCCGACCCCAGGTTACTTAAGCAAGTAGAAAAAGACTGCAGGCTTCTCTCTGTGAAATCCCCCACCAAAATGTGTGTCCTCTTTCAATACAAGCTTCTAGCTTCCATTATGGTCAATAACAGGCAATATCTGGGGTAATTTTCTGACCCAGAACTAGGAGGATTTTAAAACAAACAAACAAAAAAACAGTTCAAGATGCTTAAAAGATCAAATGCTGAAGTTTTTAGTTTTGGAAACCATGACAATGGTTTATGATAATTGGTTTAACTTTCCAAAGGAAAGGGCATTTTGAAATGAAAAAGCATTATTTTTAAATCCCAAAAAGGTCAGAATGGCTGAATTGGAAGTTTTGAAACTTTCCTCTCCCCCAGAAATATTTGTTTTGAGAAATTAATCAAAAATAACTTGCACCTGTGAACTAGTTCAGTTTTGATGAATCCACTTTATCTGAAAAATACCAGTTTCATGGAAATATGAATGACTAGCTCCATGATGTCACTACTAATACAGTACATGCTATAATGTCTCACAGAGTTAGAGCCATTAGTCTAGATGCTTTGTGGACTTAGGTAAAAAAAGATTAAGATATTGGAAAATGAAAATGTTTTTGCTAATTTGGCCTTTATCAATAAACTGAAGGGCTATTTTTACTGAAAACATCTAAGAAAGCGCTTAAAACTGCTAGGTAGGTGAGAAGCTTGATTATCTCTGTATTAATTTAGGTACTTAAAAAAAAACTTACCTAGAATCATACTCATTAAGTTGTACTAACATGACCAAGCAAATCCCCAAAGCAAGAACAAAGGAATGCTGAAGCCCAAACATTTCTACCATTAAAGAAAACAAAATATGAGTACTCAAAAATGGAATTAAAACATCAGTAAGGGAGCCTTAAATTTTGCAATGAAAGATGACGCAGCTGAGCTCCAGAGAACAGTGACGAAGAGAAGGCATTCTGCTGTCCCAAGTACTCCAGAGGAAACAACCCACCTCTCCTCTCCTTTAATTTTGCCATAGGACAGTTGGTAACTCCTGCTCCATCAGCAGTCCCTCTGCCATGAGGGAAAAGCCCTGGTTCCTCAAGAACGAGAGACTGACCATTAATAATTTGGGTGCGAATAATCAAATTTAAGTAGCTAATATTGCAGGCTTAAAACTGAAGAGCTGATCTAATTTTTTTTTTTTCCCCCTGCAAGTTAGTTGCACTGCTCCTGCAGCCCTGCCAGCCAATTTGTAATGTGAAAGAAGCCTTTCAGCTAGTGTGGTGAGGAGGTGACAGAGGGGAAGACGAGGCAGCAGGCTGCAGAGCACGCACTGGGATGCTGCTCTGGACGGCACCCTGATTGCAAGGTGCAGGGAAGGGACCAGGTACAGCGTACAAATATACAGTGTGAAGTCACATGCCATTGCTGAAAGGCTGAGAGAACTCCATGCAGGGCAAAGCCAGGCTGTTGCTTTCTGGTGGCACAAAGATCAATCTCAGACGTACGAGAGGAAAGGCAGCTTTCCTTTTCTAAGCATTATGCGACATTCAATTAGCCGTAGTCTCTTGCGATGCACAATCTGTCGCGGCAAACGGTGCCGATTATTTTTCTTCTCTTAGATTGCCTCTTAACACGATCACAGTGAAACTCTCAAGGCTAAAAGCTTGCTCCATTTATGATAAAATGTGAATAAAAACTGACGAAGAGATAAGAACTCTTTTTTAAGACTTCCTAAAAGGCTGAGGAATCCAAACAAGGGGATCTTGATTATTAGCTCGGGACAGCCTATCATCACTGCTCCATGGACAAATTGCACTGCATGCCAGAGCACACTGAAGACACAATAATTTATCAGTCAGAGTGCAGAAAATTGTAGAGTGCATAGTGACTTTCCAGATCACATTTCTCCTCTGCAGGTCCTCCATTTCTGCCTTAAAGAGACAGTGCCACAGAGCATAAGCTAAAATGCACTCTGGGAGAGAAAGCGAAGAAAGCAATCACACAGAAAAGTACCTAACTCTGAGGACAAAACTGAGCCTAAATTTGGGATTCAGTCCCCCTTGGCATTCCCTGGAAAACAGTGGGGTCCTGGCTAGAGGGTAACTCAAGGCCAGAGCTGCAGTGGTCTGTGCCCCCTGCTCTGGTCACACACGTGTGCGCACACTTGCACAGCCACCTCTCTCCATCCGCTGGCCGGAGAGCCAGCAGAGATGAGCCTCTGAGCTTGGGCACCAAAGTAAGGCAGTGGGTAAAGGCAGGCGATGTGAGCGACTGCCCATTTGTGCGTCACATCTGGGACAACTGCAGGGGACAACAGCAACCAAACAGGGAACAGGGAAAAATCTGGTGGTGTTGCTTGAAGAGAAAAGCTGGATGTATTCAGAGTTCGTTTTTCCACACTTAGCAACTTCGGATGGGAAGGAAGAACAACAGGGAAGTGAAAGGAGTGGATCTCAAGGAAGCAGACTTCTGTAAATCCTAAAGGATTGTCAGGAAAGGCCTCCAGGGGTGGTCTAAGGAAAAAGACATTAAAGAGAGATGGAAGCTCTTACTGAAACAGTTCTTAAGGCCTTAAGTGCCAGCTGCTTCACTGTCAAGGAAAGACATGTTGCATAGTAACCTTAACTACCTGTGAGCTCTTCACCGATCTGAAGCACAAGAAGGGATCAAGCCAGCAGTGAAAACCAAGTCAGATTCCCAAGCAAAAGGACAAAAACCCAACCAGATTACATAGTATTACAGAGCATTATCCACTAAGAGTGTCCAGGGTACAAAGTTGGATGTAACCAGCAAGACACATCAAGAAATCATTCAGTAAAGATATTAACAATAAAGGTAGGCTCAAGAGTAATCTGCCATGAAACTGAGAGGGAAAGTTACTGATGGGTGATGTCAAAAAGGTCAAGTTGTTTAATGCTTTTTGTGTGTTGATCTTCATAAAAGATAAGCTTCATCAGATGGCTATTATCTCTAATTCCAGTGACAAAAGAGCAAGATCTAAGCTTTTGAATAGGGAAAACAAAAACCAAACCAACAACACACACACAAAAACAGATTAACAAGTATTAGTTAAATTATAATTTTTTTTTCCCAAATTGCCCAGACCTAACGAGCATCATTCCAGCCTAACCCAAAGGTTTGGCTAATGAAATCTAGAGCTTTTAGCAGTTATTTTGAGAACTAGTTGAGAATGGGTAAGGTATTAGACATCACATTTACCTTTCTCTAGTGTTTTGTTTTTTTTTTTTTTAATACGCGAAAGGAGAAGGGAGGGAATTAGAAACAGTCAGTTTAACTTCAATTCCTGGAACAAATTATGAAACATTTGTAACTATATGGGAGGTAATTACTAGCATCCAGCAGACATTGGTTGTGGAAAAAAAAAACTAATCACATCACACCAATCTAATTTCTTTTTAGGACATGGTAACAGACCTTCTGGAGGGAGGCAAGACATTCAGTGTTGTACAACTTCACTTGTGTAATGCATGTAACGTGCTTTTATGTGCCATAAATGTAGAAAACTAGAGAAGCAAGACTTCAATGAAAATAGATGTAAAACTGGTAGGAACATTATTTTAGAAATTACTTATCAATATTTCACTGTCTGTGAAAAATACTGTTTGTATATTGAGATGTATAAGATAAGATAACATGCAAAATTACCTTTCTGTTTTACTGAAGTGGTTTGTGTGCCCGTTTCTGGGTACCACATTGGAACGGATTAAAGAAATTCCAAAGAGAGCAATGGAAACTATGGGAAGACTAAAAAACACCATCTACAGAGACCTGCCAAAGGCACAGGCACTGATGGCAGATTCTAAGCATCTTCCACATCAGAAGTCTCCAAATAGTAACAAATTCACCCTTACAATAAACTAAAGATACATAAAAGCAGTAGCTGTCCTTATTTATTTTGCATTTTAAGGTCAATTCTAGTTTATCTACAGGGGAAAATTAATCTTTTGTGTTACATGTGTTTCAGTCAATAAGCCCAAAATGATTAGACACTATCTTGGCAGCGTACAATTTCATAACTATATTTTATATAAATGTGTGTACATATACACACAAAGCAATGTAGATTGGTATGTCCTCAGAATAAGCCTTGTGTGTTTATACTTCTTAGAACTGTCCTTATTTATGTTGAACTATTGAGGGTCAGCCTAAAATAGCTGGATGAGAGAAAATGACCACACACGCTGCACTCCAGTATGAGGGCTAACGCTTCCCATTGATAGGCACATCTCGAATCTCTAGGAACAGCTTCTGCCTCGTTCTGAGCTCTGCATGGTTAAAAGCCACTGCTTAGCCCTAATGCCATACCAACATTCAGCTCGTGAACTCAGACCTATGGGAGACCTGTACATCCTACTACTTGCAGCTCTTTACCCTGCTCTCTCATTATCCTAGGCTCCATATCCCCTCCACCTTTGTAATTCGTTCCATCCAGTAGGAGTTGTATTCTTGAATTCACCATCAGCAGTTATTATCATTAATAATAATAAAACAGAGAGTGTTACGGCAATCTACACTTTTTGCTAGTTCTGGACTTGCAGTGATGCCTGTAAAATGGTCAGGGTTCCGGATAGACAAGCTTCCCTTGCACATCCTCAGCTACTCCCGGAGTTAAAGCACCGCCGTGAGCCCAAGCATCATCCAGCTGCCACCCAGCTCCTCACCCCTGGGGCAGCACCCCTCTGGCACCGTGGGCTGTGCCACCCCAAATGGGCCCGGCAGCGCTGAGCCGGAGGCACCGCTGTCACGGAGGATGGCAGCAGAGTGCAGAGCATGGCAACGGCAGCAGCAGGTGGGCAGAGCAGAAGAGGCCAGATGACTGTCTCTGCGATTGCTGTCATTTATCTCAAGTCAGGCAGAAAGCAGAGCATGCTCTGCCTTTGCTTGTTCCTCCCCTCTGTCGCTACTGAGCGATTCCTGAAAACACCGTATGGAGCTGTTATGCACTTGTTAAGCATTGTTTTAAGCGCCGAAAACCATCTCAGTCAGAGCAAGTAATTGCCCCTTACAGCAGGCAGACATCTCTCTCAAAGGCAAGTACTACGGGAAAACAGACAAGGAAGCCTTCAGCATTAGGACCAACGTAAAGCTGTTGGATTTTTACACGTGTGGATATTTTCCTCTCCATACACTGGGCAGAGCAACGTTTGAAATGTAAACAAGAACTTTGTCCTCATGGCTCTCCCTTCACAAGGCAGCAGGGCTGCGATGCTGCGGGGGCAGCCGCCGGCAGGGAAAGCTGCGGGGAAGCCGCTGAGCCCTGGTGCAAGGGCAAGAGAGGAAGTGCTCCCCTCTACTGCTGGGAGCAATCCAAAACATGCTCTTGCATCTGGTTCCCATCTTTGCTAGTTCTTCTCATTTCTCCCTGATATTTAACAGGGTAATATTCTGTCACAGCTAAGTGTTTTCAATTCTGGCTGTCAGATCTCTAAATGAAATCCATATATTTAAAAAGCATACAGATTTATGTATCAGTGCTTTATACAAAAATGTCATTTCTGAATCTTAAAACAGACTTTCTAAATTTAGCCAGAAAGCTTAACACCATCACAAATACAACTTTCTTTGCAACACGTATTTTTCCCCTCCAAAACTGGATCCAAACTTTGCTCCTTGGCCTCATCATTAGGTTAAGAACAGATGATAAAATAAGACTCAGCTAAAGCCCATGTCCATATGAAATATAAATCTATTCTGAGGCCTGAAAATATTCCATATGCCCTCATTTTCATCCCATTGGTCTTGAACTAGAAGCAAAACTGAGAAGAGATTTGATTTGGGGGGAAAGTTTTTCCTTTCCACATTAAGGGAGCAGAAAACTCCATAGTCCAAATGAGGTTTAACAAGAGTCTACTGAATAAACCTATGGACCTCATGAGATTTTTTTCATCACCCACTCAGAGAGAGAGGAAGAATAAATGCATCTCAACAGGCGGCTGCATGAATCCAAGTCAATATGCATGAAAAACGGAGGTGTATTTAAATGTATTGTAATGATCATTTGTCTACCAACTACCTAAGATTTTTGGAGGCAGCAGTTTCATATGAAGACTCATGAAGTCTACTCATCATCAAAAGCAAAACTTATTTGCTCCTGCAGTTTGTCGTATGTTCAGTTTGAAAAACAGGCAGCTGGAAAGTAACTCTTTTGTGCTTTCCAGGAATGGGACCCGAATGCGACCAGCCCAACAGCTGAACAGAGGTGGACTTTCCAGGGCCTTCCTCCATCACCCTTGTCTTCTGCAGTAACTGTCCCGAGCACGGCAGCCTCCCAGGAGATGCCAGCGTGCGGGGAGACATCAGGGATGTCAGGCTCACTCAGATGGCGTGGTCCTGTGCCCTGCGGAGCCGGGCAGGCCTTGGGCCACAAGGGCTCCTTTGCAGGGCCAGCAACGAGCTGCTGGAGCAAGCAGCCACCAAGGGGTCCTGGAAAGCAGGGTAAGGGCAGCCCAGAAGGGCCAGGGGAGATCATCCCCTGCTCCCGGAGCACCCGGACTCCTGTGCGCCCACCAGGCAGCGCTGCCAGCTCCTGCCATTAGCTGGATTAGCCGCAATTAAAAGCCAGCGGGGGGGGGGGGAATAACAACTAAGCACCAACCACCCCTCCGGTACCATATCTACCTCCTCCTCGACATATTAACTCCAGATCACACAAGCTGCTACTTTCAGTCTGCATAAGATAAAAGGTGCGACAAGCCGACCTGGGGTTGCCATGGAGACCAAAATCTTTCCCAGTGCCATGGTAACCGACTCCAGGATGTGCTATGAAAAGCTCACTGCACACCCTAGTTGAGCGTTTTCATATTTTTAAACCAATTAACTGAGAGTTCAGTTAAATTAGTTTCTGTTTAAAGAAAGGCGCTGTCAAAATGGAAGATACATTTGTTGGTATCTTTTGCTTAGCAAAACAGAAGAAAACAAAACCTCAGGGATATTACCGAGGTCCGTTTGATTGTTTTTTGAAAAACCAAAAGCTTTTTCTCATAAGAAAATCAATTTTTATATATTTATACTGAATTATAAGAAGGGTTGAGCAGCTCTAACACAGCTTCCCTTGGGGGCTCTGTCACTTGCATTTCCAGGGCACTGACACCACTGGAAGTTTTGAATGGACAAGAAATAACCTTCAAAAGGAGGAAAAAATGTTTCAGTGAAACATTTAAAATAAGTATGATAAGTCTGTGACAGCAGTTGGACATGGCACAGCAGGCATGGGCTGACACATATCCAGGCCAGTGGAAAGGGGAATCCTCAGTCAGCCCTTTGACTTCCCCGTGCCTCAGTTTCCCCGGGGTTAGTAGGCAGCGGTTGTTCCCTCTCTCTACAGCACCCTGTGATATCAGGGGACTGAAAACTCCCCGATATCATCAGGCATTTCAATTTTCTTTTCTTTTTCATTTTGAGCACATGCATCACAAACATACGCTCCTTAATGTGGAGCTTGACATCCAGAGCTCCCTGCACATGAGGCTGAACCGGGAGATCACAAACACGTGGAGCAAAGGCCCCATTGCTTCGGGTTAGTGAGCAAGGAACATTACACAGCTAAATATTTACCACGTGAACAGGAGATGGTGAAAGGGAGCAGGCACAGGTGAAGTAATACACTGACAATCACACACCCTGCAGGAGCACCTGCCGCACACGCAGCATCTGCAACACTGTCCCAAAAACCCAAGCTGAAGAGAGCTCACCTTACCAGCCATGTTCCCATAGGTGGCACAGTGCTTCCCAGAAAAAGTCTGCTAATTCAGAAATTTGGTTTCAATCCAATTCGTGTATTTTGGGGGGTCGGAAATCTGGCCCTTGCAATTGAGGAGAGTTATGAAGAAATAAAGAACATGTTGTTCATTTGGGGGATGTAGGTGGCAGAGCTCTCCTACTGAAATTGTGTGAAAGACTGTCCTCATTTGACCCAGTTGTAAATGGATACCTGGGCATTTGTGCTGTGGATGGAAAATGGGGCAGGCGCAGCAGCAGACACACAGCACTCCAGGTAACGAGAGTGAGTCCGATCTTGGGGCACTTTGAGGTTTGCCTTTTACTTGCTTACCTGTGCTTCAAGCTCATTTTTACCTTAGCAAAAGCTTTAATAAGAAATGTCTCTGGGACACGGGAGTCAGTACAGCACAGCCACTCCAGCCTCCCAGGAAGTGCCATGAGAGAGGCCAGGCAGAAGGTTACTGATCCTGCAAGTTTTAATAAATATGAAAACTTCCATTGCTAGTAAGCAGCCTGTAACAACTAAGAACATTTTCTTGGAGTTTAAAGTGAACAAACTCAGGTTTCTATATAAGGCAGCTATTGCATGAGGAGAAGATGTACTGGGTAGGTCTAAAAAAAACCCCTAGAGCCTGTCTTTGTTCAGAAGACAATTCCCCTCGTACTTTTAGTTATTCTGAAATAAAAAAAAAATCCTATTGCATTAAATACACAGAAAGGTTATGTCGTCAGAATTAATTTAAGGCACATTCCTGTGGTATCACAAGAAGCCATGCAAAGAAAAAAAGGGACCTCTTACACAAGAAAAATACGAGACAGATACTACAGTAAACATGTTGCAATCACCATGGAAACACACTCCTAAAGTTTTTGACAGGTATTTAAACAGCAAGAGTCTGAGCAAAAGACATCCAAGAGTACAAGCTAGAATTCATAGGTCTCCTTCCCCAAAAATAGCTTGAAGGCTTGCTAGGAGATAAACATTATGGACATCAAAGAGGAAAAAAAATAGGTGGGTAAAAGTGCCAAGGAAACAGATAGAAGATATTTTGATGGCAACTACTGGCAAACGCAGCATTGGCTGATCAGCAGCAGGAATCCATTTCAGAGTTTTTCAAGAGATGCTAAAAATACTCACAAGTATAAGATGCCAAACCAGCTAGCTAGTCAAGGATAAGCAAGAACAAAAGAGGAAAAATCCCAACATGTTACAGAGGCGGCTTACACAGGAGAAGCCCAGAGAAGAGAAGCAAATAAGGTGATAATGCACTCCCATCCCCAGCTCATGCGCTGTCCTGCATTATATTCACTGCATAATTTATTTAGCACGTGTTTTTTAAATACTTCACTGAAAGTAAGACTGTGGAATAGCCTTTTGATGTTAGAGCAGATTCTGTAAAGAGATTCCACAGGACAGAGACAAGTGGTCTAAATACAGGGTTTAACCACAAGGCCTAAATGTGCTTAACTGTAGCCTTATCTCACCAACCTGTACACCGATATTCCAGGGACAAGTTTTAGTGGTTATCCTCAGTGATGTGTAGCTACATCCCTCATTCTATGAAAAGAGTGAATTCTCATTCTGGGTGGCTTTCCTTTTATCTGTCTAGGATGCTAGTGAAGTTTGTCTTTAATCAAATTGCTAACCCAAATGATTAATAAGAGATTTAAGCACGTCGGGCTGAAGTACAGATTGAAATATTGTCTGGGAGGACGGATCTGTGCTATACTAATGAACCTACAGAAATCAAGTCTTATTTTGTACTGTAGATAATATTTCTCAAGATTCAGAATTAAATAACAGACGGAGATGGATGAAATATGCCTGTCCCTGAAAATAGCTACCCATTCTTCTTTATCATATTATAAAGTCAAACATACTCTTCTGAAAATATCCTGTGTCCTGAATTGCTGTAGCTATGTGGGGAATTGCCTGCGAGTTCTTTGTGTACTACGAATGTTCTCGAAGTGGAAACTTTCCAGATGCAAGATAAATGACCAAAAAGAGATTAATAACAACAACAACAACAAAATCACATCTCCATTTCCTCCTCTCCTGTCTAAATACAATGCTAATTGCTGGTCAGGAACAGCTGGATGAAAATATTACTCACTTTGAAAAGAGAAAGTTCATTTTAGAGCACTGTGATTTTGGCATTGGCAAGTGCTGTCATAATCAAAAGAAATTACCTGTACCTTTGTTTTAGTCTGAAACCAATCTCAAAACTTCCACAGCTGTTTTTTGACCAGTCAAGAACCCCACATTTATGCCACTTGAGAGTTTCTATACTTCTTTATTCTTCCTCAAACTAGCATTATGTTTCTCAAAAATACTGTCAAAACACTTTAGCCTCCTTAGGAGGCGGCAATTTCCCAAGTTACTACAGGGAAGTTTGTTCCCTTGAGATATGAAAATCAGCGGCAGAAGCAGACAACTATAGTCTCTTCTGAGAGGACCCTATTACTGCTTGTTTTTTTGACAAAATACCTCCAGGTACAGTCTGCCTTCATTTACACCTGAAATCCCACTAACATTCAGATGCTCGGTCAGGCATGAATAAGGGTAGAATTTCCCATGTAGTTTTTCCATCAAAAATTCTGACTTTATTGCTCTTTCCTTTTCGATTACCCTGACATTTTACCTGTTTATATTAAATGCATGTTAAGAGCTGTATCAACAGCAAAAGGGCAGCTGGCAGACCCTTGTATTATGCATTAGCAATCCCTATCCTCACTTTAAGCAAGCAAATGAGCAGCATCGGCTACGAGAAATGACAGAATTCCTTTGTTTTTTCTACCACAAGATGATGGGAATGTGCCACAAACTGCCATTCCAGAAAGGGGAAGAAAACTTTCTTGCTGATCTGCTTATTTAAAAAAAGTACCTCCAGGTACATTGCCACAGAAAAATTGTCATCCTGAGCTGCTCCCCTCAGAACCAGTCAGAAATTAGTCATGGGCAAACCACAAATACCCTGAAGGTTCAGACAGACATTCACAATGTCTGATACTTATCATAATCTCTTGAGTTGACAGAATGGTCTTTATTGTGGTTTCTTGATGCTTCTGCACAGAGTACAGAGATATGAAAAATATGAAGCATTAAGGCAAAAAAAAAAAGTGGTCAAACATTTCTGAATGACAAAAAGAGTTCCATCTGAGTTTTGTGGGAGGACTACAGCTAGCTCTTATTTTATCTAAACTGGCTTATATATCCTGAAGCACTTCCACGGCGGGGCAGTTTGGAGTTCTTACAAGTCTTTAAGGCACACTGCCCTAATCAGATTCTAACCTGATCTCTCAAAACACTGAAGTACCATTTTTAATACAAAAATAAATAAATAAAAATGCATATTTGTGTGCATTGGCAGAGATTTCACTGAAGTGAGAAAAAGGTGGGAAAAATGTTCACAATCATTAGCATTTTTTTCTTTTTAACTCGGGAATATAAATTATAGTGAAATAATAAGTTATAGCAGTAAATCAAGAGAAAGAATCACTGCTGTGTGCAATGCACTGCAGCATCTGATTATAAGAAAAACAAGAAATAGTCAGAAAGTCTTCTACAGCTTACAGCTCAGTGCACAGAGACATGAGAGCAAATACAATAATAACCGTACTTATTACACCATCCACATACTAAACTTCACCCACTGGACTATATTCAAAACATTACTCAAACAAAAGAGGCTTCATAGAAACATACAACATGGGCACATTTTTTCTATGGCTTATTGAAACTGTAGCAGCACTTATGGATCTGAGAAATGAACTAAAATATTATGTGAAATGAGAGGACAACCGGAAATTCAGAGCAATGCTGAAGTGATGGGGGATAAAAAAAAAAAAAAGTCTCTAACCCTAATAGACCAGTCTCCTAGACAGAAATATTGATGTGCATGCTCGTAGGAGAAATCTGCATTATGAAGAGGAATTTAAAACCAGAGAAGGTGCAAAGACACATATTAAATCAGGAATAAAAAGAATAAGGAAAGCAAAGGAAAGAGAAAAGAGCTATCATAGCAGGCCAATCCTCTCCTAAGAAAGTTCCTCATGTAAAAAATTATGATCTATTTCTTGCTCTGCACAACAGAAAGAAAAAAACCTGTTCTGCTGAAAACAAGAGATGATTGCATTACTGGGTTTCTAAAGACATTTCCTCTAAGAATTCGCAGTGAAAGAGGAACTAATAGTATTTCGTGCCACAAAAAAATAAAAAAATAAAAAAATTCACACAATATTTAAACTCCTTGCAGTAGAAATGCTCATATAGTTTGGTATCTCTCTACACACTCCATTTACTTCTTGTAAAAGATTCGTTAAATTTAGCTTTTTGAAAAGGGGTCTCTTGCCTTTTGGGGAAAAACCAAAACATTTTAAATGTTTCTTTACCCAGAAATTGCCCAACATGACAGAATTCTACATGGAAGGATCAGAAGAACAAAGAAAAGACATCTAACGTACAGACAATGTTATCTTCTGTGTAGTTCTACTGGTAAGTTTGGCTATGCCGAGTGAAGTGTTGCAGGTACATCCTGAAACCCATTCCATATCCTCACAGTTCATCACTACTATGGAACAAAGTCATAACTTTTCTCTTTAGGGTCTAACATTTAATTTAGGAAGCAATACTCCAGATAATGGCATGAATTTAGAAAGAGAGATGTTTCAGAGGACTGTAAAGCCAACTTAAAAAAAATTAAAAGTACCTTCAAAGAAATTATTTGCCTTTACCATAATAGTACTCTTTCTGATAAGTAAAAAAAAAAAAAAAAAAATCAAAAAAAAGAAAAGAAAAAAACTGTGTGGTAGCATCTTGCTGCTATTATTTTTTCCCTCAAACAATGACAGTGATGCTTCATTCAGAACATTTTTTTTAATCACATGATAAATTAAAAAGAACATACTCACTACAGCCTTGTACAAAATCAGAAAGAAAAAAAGCAGGCTGCAATATTGCTGAAGAGCTTAAAACATAGAGGTGCAGTTTTCCCTCATGCTGATTTAACATGAGAAGTTCAAGTGAAGTTATTGCAAAACGGACAACATGCCCAGCCCTATTGGACTAGCAAAATGAAGATAAACATCTTGATACTAAATGCCTTTGCTGAGAAAAGAAAGACCAGACTTGGCTCCCAAGCACCAGGAGAAGTTTACGAAAAACAGCAGGAAAAAAAAAAAAAATAGTCTGTGACAATGAGCCAGCGTGAGTTTGCACGTAACAAACATTTAAGAGCTGTTAGCTCCTTGAGCAGTTAATGGTCTCATGTCCCAGCTTTGTGGGTGTTTTTCACATTACTAAAGCAACTTGCAATTTATTGAAAAGTTCAAAAATTCCAGTTCCAGAAGAGGGCTGAAAAACATGCAAATCAAATATTTTGACACCAACTCTATGACAAACTGCAGAGACAGAGCTTGATAGTAAGACAGATTGAGAGAACGTAGTCAAAATAACCTGAGCTTAGTACTAATTGCTAAATCGGTGTTTCCTTAGAAGACACAGCTGCACCACATAGGACAATTAAGAATAGTTTTGTCACTTTGTGAGCTTAAATTCTGCAAGCATCAATGAGATTATCTAAGAACAACTAGCGGCAAAGTTTGGTTCACGCAGTTTTTACTCCAGCTGTCAGTACCCAGAAGGCATATTCAATCATAAAGCCACATCCATCCCTACTTTTGTTGTACAGGAAGTCCAAAAAGAAAAACAACAACAATTTTTATTGTATCTGAAGTATGCGAAAACAGATGCCACAGACAGTTGAGAAATGGCAAACTCCTGCATTGCTCAGGAAAATTTAATTATAAACAACCCAAAGACCCATTTAAGCACATTTTGATTTAAAAAATAGGGGTGAAAGAAAAGATATATTCTTCTTGCTACCTTCTTGTTTCAGGCCACAGTATCTATGGTAATACGATTACCATCTCAGGACTAGAATTGATCAGAAGTTTTATAATTACATTCAACCCTCACAAATCAAGTGACTTTTTCTGCGTTTGGTGTTTGGCTTTAGGTTTGAATTTTATAGAGTTATTACCGTGATAGTCTCCACACACACCTCCAACCCCAAACTCTATTTTAAAAATAATTGCTATTAAGTGATTTCTTTTTTCTTTCTCTAATCCTCATTACTATGAATCCAACCAGCTAAAAAATCCTATATGAAGCAGGGAGACTACATATGGTTGGTTTTGGATTACTTTATCTCTTCCTCCATCTCCTTTAATCAGTTATGTTTTATTGAAAAAGCATAAATTCAGTGTTATAGAAACAGCACTATGAAACAGCAAGAGGGTTTTGAAGGCTTGTCTTATCACCTCTGCTATTACGGCTTTACTTCTGCTGGCTCACAGACTCATGGAATGGCCAAAATACATGATTTTCTGTCCCCAGGTTTTCATTCATTATTTTTTTTTAGTCCTTAGTATCAGTGGCTTTTATTTTTTAGTGATTAAGCATACAAGTCACCCATGTAATTCCCTTTTATAAAGGGCTATCCCTGACCAATGCCCTGGGCCAGGAGCATGCATTGCCTAACATTATTAATGAATAAAGAAAATAATCAGATGGTCTCCCTCAGTTCCAAGGAAACACTGAGAAGTCCATGCTAAGAAGTAGACTGAACTGAACCCATGATTTACCAATATAGGGAAAAAACCCTCATTTATACCAGGTACCAAAGTCAGAATTGGAGAAGCCAAATGGAAACATATGATTGCCTTTGACTGCTCCCTGGATTGACTGAGAGCCAAGGCAAGAACAGCTTGGATAGGTCCAGGTTTTAGGCTCCCTGTGAATTGCTGAGGTGTAGATCAAGTGAAAGCAAGTTTATATACTTATCATGCTTGCTAACTCAGTTTTCCAGAACCAATAGCATATCCAATAGCATATGGGAGCATACGATCTCACAAAATGGTTTACCACATTGAGCAGATACAATAAAAACACAAAAGAGAGGGAGTTCTTGGCCATCCTAATGGCCTGCACTGGAAAACATGCCTATAAACTAAGAGGACAGATAACTAAATCTGCCTGTTAGAAATCACTGGAACTTCCCCAACACCCAGGGCACGCAGGACTTGCCAGGTTTCTAGAACAGAGAAAACAGATTTTGAGCTTCCTGAGCCAAATTTTCAAAGCTATTGAGAAGACTCAAAGAGCTAATAGTGCCAAGTGAGATTTTCAGACACAACTAACCAAGTAAGGCATACATCATCTCCCAGGCCCTAACCTGTTTAGGTGCTTTAGAAAATCTCATTAGGCACATATCTGCATCTTCAGATACCTGTATGTTTTGGAAGTTTGGCCTCCAATCTCTGACAATTCAACCTTTTATCTACTTGTTGCCTACCCGTGCTTACACCTAGGCTTTCGCAGCAAATGCAGTAGACTGTTCACCTTGGAAAAGGGATCCTAGAAAGCTATTTTTTCGTGCTTTTTAAAGGAGGGACTAAACACAGAATACCAACTCCGGAAAGAATAGATTGAACAGCATTTTTTTCTGTTTAACCAGCACAGTCATAGATTATAGGGAGTTTGGTTTCATTACATAACAACCCGTCATTGTTCCCTGATACATTATCTCATCAGGAGGCCCCATTTCAGAGTGGCTACAAAGACACACATTTCTTAACAGCAGAGCTAAGTGGCAGCATGATCTAGTGGATTAATTATATAACTGGCAACTAGGCTTTCCTGGTTTTAATACAATTTTAAATTTACATCTTTAAATCAGGATTTTGGACAACTAAAAAGCACTAAGAGATCTGTATCTATCTCCTTTGCTGACAAAAATTATCATGTTCTTCTTTAGGAGCTCCCTTTCTTACATTTACACTCACTACAATCAGAAATATTTGGGACATCAGAGTTATCTGAAAAGCATACAACTAGCACTTCACAAATTTCAGACATGGAAGCAGGAGCAAAAATATAAGAAATAAAATTAGATATTTGATAAAATTATTCTCATTTATAAGAAAAAGAATAAGGAAAACTAAGTCGAATCCTAAAGAGTTCTTAGCAATTTTTGCCTTCAACAGTAATTTGTCTGTAAATGTCCAAAAAAACGAATTCTATCAAAGTAACAGTCAAGAGTCAAGTGCTGATGGGAATAAAAACAGTGATGTTCTACAAGACCTTCATGTAATGCTTTTCCTTCCCTACCTGGAAAAGCTTCACATTTTTTGTTATGAAATACTGTATGAGATTATGCATTTAGCACATCCTTTTAAATCTCCTCCATATGGTACCAATCATTCTACAAATACAGACCATGTGGCTATCAGGATTTATGAACAATGTGTGCAAGCTGTCAGACCGCTGAAGTGGATTCTGAAATAAAGCATGGTAGATAAGTAGATCCCATATGCATTCTTCCCCAGACTTGCTCTTTTTCTAAGATTTTTATTCAAACTCTGCTAAGAATCAATGCAGAGAGGACTTTTACTCTTCTGGAGTCAGAGCACCTTATCAAATTACCCTAAATAGTTTTGCTATAAAATTATTTTAATGCTCTAGACAAGATTTCATCCTGGTATTTATGAAGGCTTACAAGAAAATTTCACTTTTAAATCAATGCTATGGTTTACCTTTGCATATTGGGAATGGAAGAAAAATAGAGAATACTTTAAACAACATCAGTGGTAAAGCCAACCACAGTAACAAGAGTCAATCCAGTTTTGAGATCTGAAAACTTTCATCCCACTCTTTTCAGACATTTGACATTGTTGATTCTGTTTATCACCTCTCTGTGAGGGTAGAATGATTAACATACTTCTTTCACATCTCTTCTTATTGCCTGCAGCTTCCATTTTGTTCTCTCCAGATTAGCAACTGAATAATACTAATATCATTTGTTGATATATGTTGTCCTTTGCAATATGATTTGACCTATCTAGACAAATTTATGAAATCAAACCAAACCAACAATTCTCATGGTCAAGGTAGCTGCTGCCAAACATTCCACAACAATCCACACCCCCCTACTTTCCCTACCTCACAACCAATGCCTGTGTATTCATGAGAAAGATCATCTTGGCTCCTAGACCAGGCATAAATTAAGCCTGGACTAGATTTTGGATCTGACAGGAAAAGATCATTTCCATTCCACCTGACTCCAATCTCATTTGCATCAACTTTTCACTAGTGTTAATTCTACTAGTTTTATTAGGGGTGTTTCTGATCATCATTATCACTACAGATAAAAATTGGGACCTTACATTTCAGGTTTGAAGATCTTCCATCTTAAAACATTTGCAATTCTCTCTAATTCTATCCACATTAGTGAAAACCTGGAGTAACTCCAGCTGGAGACTATTGACTTTTTGGCAAGCAAAGAGTGAAGGAAATTTAGAAACAACTTCTTTTACTCAAGTAACAGACTGCAGCTCCAGTAAAAGAAAATATTATTAATGGTCATAACTGTAAATTCTAAAATCTTTCTTCTCTTTCAGCATGGAAAAGAAGTTATATTGCATGATAAAACAATGGAAAGTAGATGCTTTTGTAGTTAAAGACTAAATTGACATCAATCAAGTGATAATGAAACTTCCAGAAGATGCTTTTCCCAGATCAGATTAGCTAACCATTTCTAAAGAGTACTAGCACAGCATATTCAAGAAGAAAACCATGATATTTTTTAGCAAGAATTTTGATTATCTCAAATCATTGATGCGTCTGTTAGGACTTGATGCTAAATGTTGCACAACGGAGGGGGAAAAATGTTGGCTTAAATGGAAAACCATCCCTCCTACAGAATCATTTCAGATAGTTAAGATTACACATGGTATAAGTTACAGGGTTAGTAATGTAATTTGAATAAAACTTAATTATCTCTGAGCTACAGATTGTCACAAAGTAATGTTTGATGGACAGAAGAGAAGAGACGTGATAATATTTAATAGCAAGGAATCCTCTACTTGTCTAATATTTGAAAATAATCTATTAGGTCATCCTTCCTTTAGCAGATGTATTCATTCCTATTATTACTGTTCAAATCTCTTCCTCTGAGATGGAGAATAGCTGGTCCAGGGAACTCGTGCATGTTGGAATGGATGCAGGCTGGTTGCTACTGAAGGAGCAGGCAGTGCACATGCGACAGACCAGACAGACCAAAGGACCCCAACTGATAGGGTCTCCCCAAAGGAAGAGAAGGAGAGAGCAAGCCCCAGCCCAGGGTCCTACCTCTATGTCATGAGTTGGAGTCCATGCCTTTTTTTCATTTTTTTTTTCCAGACCTGCTCTTAACATGTTCACTTTTTTTTTTTTCCTCACCTCTTCTCCCTGCCCACTCTTTTTTGTTTACTTTTGGCTATGAAAATAAAAGGTCCATGTCATTGCCTTGACACGGGTGCAGTGCAAACTAGTTATGGCTCATTTCCATAAGCTTTTCTCTCTGAACAATTTATTCACAACATGCAAGACCTTCTGGCCTCCTGAATGGTGTTCCTCTACCATTTTTTGCTGTGACATGTCATGACCAATATTAAGATTTGTCCAGGTTTATAAACAAGCACCCTTGCACCTCCAACCCTGCGCTCTCATACAGTTCTTCCAAAGTCCACCAGTCCTGAGCTCACTATTGCTACTTCCTTAGCCCTTGCTCAGTGCTGCTCTGCTGACCGAGAAGTACACAGCTCTTTTGAAGAGGTGCAAGAGGTGAGTTTGGAATCACTCATTCATTGAAAAACGGTGACACCAATCTGACTGATTTGCAAGTCTATAGTAGTGCACAGGATTATTACAGAAACTCACTCAACAAACTGAGCAGTTGTTCTGAATTGTACCCCACACAGATGACAACATTCACACTTTCCTCAACTGTTTAGTATATTTCAAATCTGTGAATTACTGGTTAACTTTTTTGCTGATCTACATGATAATTTAATTAAAAATTATCCAGACATCTAATATCAACCAACTTGTGTTGTTTCTATTCCCAGATGACCTGGAATATTAATATTATAATTATTTACCCAATGGTAAATTAATCTTTTTTCTGCTTCCACCTGAAATTTTCACATTTGAAATTAATTTTAACTCTGGATCCAAAATTATTTTTTTCTCCAAATATTCTCATGAATAAAATTTCACCATTAAAAGAGTTACTAGCTTTATTTAATGCATTTATGAAGGTGTAGAGTTTAGGGATGAACATGATCTAATCAAAATGAAATACAGCCTCTGCAAAAGAACTTGTAAAGAATATTTCTTACAGTTTTCCAACCTTGAATGATTGCTTTTGCTTAAGCCTGTCTTTGACATGGCCATTGTTACAACTTAAGCAGCTTTGGCTTGAGACTGACTGATGGATCAACAGGAGAACATCAATAGGTAGCCACATAAAAGCAGTAATTTTGAAATTGTCCTGATGGTTAAGCGTCAAGCAAAACAACAAGATGACTGGTCTCAGTGTAAAAGCCCAGGGAAACTTTTACTATTCCTTTTATCATCACTTTCATTTTGCTGGAAAGTGAAGTCAGATGACACATTTGTGGTGAGATTATAGACTGATTGAGCACTCCTTGAAGAAGTGACCATGCAATTATACAAAGGTCATTTCCTTTTATTAATCTCTATATAGCATATGTTGATCAGTCATCAGAAATTGGCATCCCTTGGCTCAAAACTGAAATGACTGCCATCTTTAAAGGCACTTTTCATGAGATGTGCTGTATCACAGCATGCATGTGCCAAAATGTGTATTACAAAGCACAAAACTCCATTTATGGAAACAATACAGACACACATCACTTGACTGTTGTACAGACCCTTCTGTTGGACTTAGCACACTCAGCAAGATCTTTGTGAAAGTGCTGGCTCTGATTAGTCTTCTTTACAAAGGCAATGCTTTCTAGAATTTTTGTCGAGGGGGGAAGACAATTGAAATTTAGCTGAGGCTTATCCAGTGAAGTCCAGATGTGTGTTCCCTATTGTTATGTATGTGGGAAAATACTAAACTGGGGTGAATTTTGTCATATATCTTGGTGCCTCCAGCAGTGAAAAACTTGGATGTACTGATTGCTCTTAAAAATGCAATCTCCTTATTTGGCCAGCCTTCTAGTTTGAACATTCCTGCATTACCAATTCCAGAGCTCACCGTGCTGTTGGAAATAACACCCAAATGACCATGGGGCAGAAGAGGAATTGGCTCCTGAAGAACGCAATAAGAACAGATAGCTTCAGGAATGTACGTAGTTAGAACGGGTTTTCTTGCTAGTAATCTCCCAGTCACATGAAAAATATTTGACAGAAAATAAACCATACCCCACAAGTCCTATGAGAGCTTAACAAGTAATATGGACATTACAGACATCAAACTAAAGGTTAATTTAAAGACCAATTGCTTTTATTTTTCAAAGACAATTGGAACTATTTTACCACAAGTTAATTCAGTTGCTTTTCATTTACAGGCCACTATTTCTCTAAATAGTAGAAGGTAATAGCTCAATGAGTTCGCTGTACAAATCACTTCATGAGCCTTGTCTTGAACCACATCCAAAGGGGACTCTGAGCATACTAAACTCTCACTCTAGGTTAGAAGCATATGGAGGTTTTCGGAACTTCTCTCTAAATATACAGATATTAGAAAATGCATTTCTTTTGCATCCCTTAGTAACCTTTTCTGAAAAAAAAGATTTTTTTCTTCATCCAAAGAGCAGGTAACTTATCTTTATCCTATGACTTCTGCTAAAGTTGACCAAGATGCAACCAGCTGATGCTGTTTGTGTTCCCAGATGGTCTAATGAGACCTAAAATCACTAAGGTCTTTTCCTCTGAACAGGCATAATACATCCATGCATTTTAAACTCTTGTGATTTAGGTGGCTTTAAACCAATGACCTTTGAGTAACAGTATCACAGAATGGTGAGGTTGGAAGGGACCTCTGGAGGTCACCTGGTCCAACCCCTCTGCCAAGCAGGGTCACCCAGAGCACGTTGCACAGGATGGCATCCAGGCGGGGTTTGAATATCTCTAAAGAAGGAGACTCCACAGCCTCTCTGGGCAACCTGTTCCAGTGCTCTGTCACCCTCACAGTAAAGAAGCGTTTTCTCATATGCAGCCAGAACTGCCCGTGTTTCAGTTTGTGCCCATTGCCTCTTGTCCTGTCGCTGGGCACCACTGAAAAGAGTCCAGCCCCGTATATATACTTGTTTCATTCCTGAACTGTTGAGCTGCCAAAGAACTGTTATTCCATCACTAAGCATTCTAGCGTGGATTTGTATGTTGCATTTGCTTATTATTAAGCTTGATCCTCAGCTCAGAATCCACCAAATTTTGTAGCTGGTTGGACATTTCTGCCATCCTTAGGTAAATTTGTAAGAGGCTGGGGCTGAAGTGAATTACATTACAGAAGGAAATGCAAGGACCACATACACCCCTTTGTCTTTGCTGCTTTAATGGAACTTGCCCTTCCCAAAGAGCCCACTTCAGAAGATAAATTTAAGTGATTATGAAATTCTCCTCCCTGACCCACACCCCTTTCTCTAAGCTTCTTACGTGTTCCATCTTTTACTATGGGAATAGTTATGTCACAGCGAGAGGATCGTGTGTCCTAGAAATACATTAACTAACCAATAGAAAGGGGATATGAAAAGAATAAGAAGGGTGACAAGCTAGCCCTTCTCATATACAAACAGATAGCATAGTAAGTAACAATTTTGGGACAAGAGTTTCCTGGGAAAAGAATCCAATGTGAAGGGTAAAAGGATTTCTATTTATACATTATGTTTCCATTTGTATTGTTCACTAAGTATGAAACCTCCTTTTTAAATCTGTGTCTCCTGGTGTCTTGAAGAAGAACAGACTATTCCTGCCTGTCTGACTCATGTATCTCTGGGCATTCAGACCTTCTGACTCATTGGCTAGTCAAAAATCTCAGATTAACAATAGTGCGTGGCTGCTAAAAATAGGAACTGTAGACCCTGGACTGAATACAGAAATAAACACTTCTGAATATGTGAAATCAGTGAAACATGAGCAAAACTCATCTTTATGCTTCTTTCCTCGTATTTCATTAAGTTTGTTAGAAAACAAGATAGATCTCGAACTGCCTCTGCAATTGTTTGAAAACATCAGTAGAAGAGGCATCTCAAGAAGCAATGACTATGCATCTTTCTGACCTGTATACCTGGAAGTAACTTGATTATGTTTAAGAAAGAATGCCTGCACTGACAATGGAGTGATACTTTATCCTACCACCGAATCCTCAGTACTTTTTACACGTCTTTCAGAATACATGTTCCAATGCTCAAACATACAAAAGGTATCTTTATTTACATCTTCAGAAAGACACATTGAAGATGATCTGTCTATACAGTTTGTATATCTTACTGTTAACCTTTTAAAGTGGTATGATCATTATGATATAAAGTAAATTAAGCATCATAACCTGGAAAATGGTCCTGCAAAATTTCCAGGATAGTTCATCATGAAAGGCACAAAGACTATTCAGACTGCCTTTTATCCTGAATTTGATGTTGATGCCAGGACTTAGAGTTAACTTGTCCCTCAGCATGATGAATTTGTATTATTATTTCAAGTACTCTCATTTTAATCAACAGAAAAAGTGACCCACCTATATGACAATTTTACAGAATTGAAACTGCAATTGTCTTCTGAAGTGATATCATGAAAGAATTCTGCCCAAATGCAGAATGTGGGTGCTTGATCAGCAGGAACTCTTAAAGCTTTACCTTCTGATCTCCTGCATCATCAATTTATTTATTTATTTATTTATTGCATAGCAGCTTCAATATTTTGACACTAGTAGCATGCTCATATCTTGTAAAATGCCCCACATGACTTACAATTACCAATGCCAAACAGTATCTGAGCAATCAAATTCATTGGATGAGGAGGCTGGGGAATGACTTCAAATCATGAAAGAACAATTACACATAGGAATTTAAGTCACTTCCAAAGAATCCAGTTAGGTTGCCAGTCCTGGAAACCAAAATTTCAGGCTTTAAAAGAGATTTCAAAAGCTGTCAGAATTCAACAGGCAGCAGGTCTTCAATCATGTTTTATGTTTTAAGCTGTAGTCTTAAGAACAACAACAACAACAACAAAGGTTGGGCAGAAAATTCTTCAAACATTTTAACTTTTCCTTATGTATTCATGCCTGTAATTGTGACTGCCTCCATCAGGCAAGCCTTTTTTCTTAAAAAAAAAAAAAAGTAGTTCCACATTGTTTTGAGGAGTCTATTTTTTGGCTGTAATTAGAGATAATGCTCTATCTGGCAAACCATTTTTGCTGGTCCCTCGGGCAGCACTTTAAAGGAGGCTAGGCTAGAGAGTAAGAGAAAGAATGTGATCATGCATGGCCAGCAAGCTGGAAAATAGATAGTAAAGGTGGAAAAAAAAAATCCATAGAATTCTAAAAATGAAATAAGATTGGCAGGGATTAAGGTGACTCAATGCCAGAAAAGAGTCTGCAACCCAAATAGTCCAATCTTTGACTGCTTTCTCAACTCCTGTCAAGTCTAGGCAACAATGCAATGTAAAAGAGTGCCGAAAACTGCCAAAAATTATCAGAGATTGACTAACAGGCTGAAATCACTTCTATTCAGTGCACCACTGAACCAGCTCTTGAGACATGTAAGTAGACAGCTATTTGGACATAGAACCTTTGGCAACAGCAGCAGTTATTGTATTTATGTCACAAGTAACAAAAAATGAGGTGCTCCTTCTTGGAGTGCTGATCAACCCTAGACAAGAATGTCACCTTTGTAAAGAGTGTTCGTAGTTGACTGGAACATGAGCTTTCCATTATCTTTAGATGGAATTTAGGTTGAAACTATAATCCTTCTGAATTAACCCAGAATTTCACCAAAGAGACTCAAGGAATTAAAATCCAGGAATTAAATCTTGCTCATTCTAGCAGTCCTTGTTAACACTTGACCACGCGCTCTCATGTTTTGAAACTTTCAGGGATCCCAGTATCCAAATGACCTTCAAATACCTCCCCCCTACACATACACACAATTTTTGCTGTCTGAGAAAACTTCGAGATTACAACCAAGAAAACAAGAGGAGGTACTTCTAGAAATTACTAGATAGCACTATTGATCAAATTTGTCAATTTGACATTGGTTAAATGAAGTGATAAGATGATAGGAAAGAGACAGGTGCAGAGGTCCACAGAAAATCCTTCATTAGTTATTCACAGAAAACAAACTGATGGCTGGAAACAGCAAGAAGCACCATCATTCTGCCAACACAACTTATACCATATTTGTAAGAAGAAACTTGAGCCATTTCCTATCATCTTCTATGTCTGGACCATATATCGAAGACTTCTGTTACAATGGTCTTATTTAAAGATGTATTACTATAAACAAATCTGTTGAATTCTTGGTCTCATTTCAGTTCCTACCAGACTTTATCCATATATCACAGTCACCTTTATCGCCAAGTGGCCTTCTTCCTGGCAATCTTAGCAAGAGACAGATGTTTTAGGCCAGTATGATACTTTCTTTGTGATTTATGTTGAGGCAGATTGCACTATTGCATGCTTGTCCTGGACACTTCATCTTATCAAAGCACATGTTCAGCATGAAAAACTCATGTCAATCACTAGTACTAAGCACACTTCAAAATATATTTTTCAAGCATTTTAATCTTTAAGAAATCTTAAAGAAAAAAAATCAGTTTAGAATGAAGTCTTCATTGTATTTTCACCGTATAATACCATAAATCAAAATATTTACAAAAATCACTGTTGTGAAGCCTAGATTTCCAGAGAACCTCTTTGCAAAAGAATCAAAACAGACATAATTAAATCAAGCACACCTTTATTAAAAGAACTTCAAACATATATATGAGGTTATAAATCTCTTCTGGATGAGAATCCAATGCAGCTAAAGGGGTTCAAGTATTGATAGCTATAACTAGGTTCTATATCAATTGTAATCAGTTCCTAGCTCTGAGGCCAGAACTTTCACATTCAATGGTGCAGACTTTCCCATGTCCCAAGATTATTAAACAGCTTCTGTTCTCTTCATCTACACCAAAGTTTTGTAGCATTTAAGTGATAATGTGGGTTTTTTTTTTTTTTTGCCATCTCTCTCATTAGCTCATTTTTTTTTGCTTGTTTAAAAAAGGCACTTGTTAGTACACCCTTTTGAACTCCGAATCTCTGACTTTTTCTGTGTTTTTTTTGTTTGTTTGTTTTGTTTTTTTTTCTTCCTCCTCCCCTTCCCCTTTTTCCCCCCCTGTGGTGAGATGACTAGATATTAATATCTAGTGTCAAAAACTGGCAATTCTTGACAAGGAGCCCTGACCACTGCTCAGTTACCTTGAAAACCTTAGAGAATTAGAAGCCTTCTGCTACTTATCATCTGGACACACAACCAGGCATGGCAGGTGATTAACTAGCAGTTATAAATCACTACACTAATGCCAAAGTGATCTAGATGTCTCTTTTGGAGGAATCCAGTCATTTCTCCCTTTTCAGCACTTGTGAGGCTACATGTGGAATACAGTGCCCTGTTTCAGGTTCCTTCCCAAAGACAAAAGAGACACGCTGACAAACTGAAGCATTCCAGCAGGGTGTTACCACAGCGATTAGGGGGCTGGAGCAGACGATGCATGAGGTGAGACTGAGTGAACTGGGCTTGCTCAGCCTGGAGGAAAGCTAAAGGTGGGGAGGTGTGAGGAGATCTAGCTATTGCCTTCAACTGCAAGTACCCAATGGGAGGGTGGAGAGACAGCAGAGCCAAACTCGGCTCAAAGCTACACAACAGAAGGACAAGAGGCAATGGAAACAAAATTACAGCAAGAAAAACTCTGGTTAAAGTGATTTTTCCCCCCCTTTTTTTTTTTAAGTTACAGCGGGGGTGATCAAACACTCAATCAGGTGGTCAGAGAGTCTGTGGGATCTCTATCCTTGGATATAATCAGAACTCAAATGCAAGAAGCCTCTGAGCAACCTGATCTAACTTTGGAGTCAGCACTGCTTTGAGCATGTGGTTGGGCAAGATGACCTACAGAGGTAGCTTACAAGCTAAATTATTCTAGGATTACTATTATTTTTTTTTAAAACAAGTTTCTAGTTTTTGTTTTTGTTTTTTAATGTTTTGTACTCAGAAAAGGGTATTTCTTCTGTAGGTCATACATTAAAAGCCAATAATAGAGATAAGCCATTACTGCAAAATCCAGATTTAAACAGTCTAAATAAATATACGGTATTTTCCTAAGGTACGGGCAGTGGTGATCAGGTATCAAGTTCTCACTCAGGCATTGTTCTAGTGGATGAACTGACTAATTTTGGTTCGCTCATGAACTCTAGAGATGCTGTCATTTGTGTCCAAGTTTCAGAATTAACCAGCCTTTATCATTCCCTCTGAGGAGAAAGACTGTCCTGTCTGGTGAACGCCACCTCTACTATTGAGATGAAAAGGAGATTTGCTCATGGTGGATTTTCTAAACTTCCTGCATTTAGCCATGCTCTTGTCTTACACAAATGCCCTTTTAAAGAATTGTCTGCAAGACAGAGCATTTAATTATTGTTCTTTGTCTACAGGAGGGAATTAATGCTTCTAGATATTTTAAAAATTACGTGGTCACAAAAATACAGTATTTTTGCATATCTTTCTGGAGAAAGATTTTGAATAGCAATAGAAAAATGACTACAACTTTAAACACCAATGGCCACTTAGCTTAAATTTTGACATCGGTGACCATTATGTATTTTTATCCATTAAAAATGATTGCTAGAGATTAACCTAAATTGAAATCTGAATTTCCGCTCTGCTCTGCCCACTTTGCTTTGTGTTGCTCTAGTGGCAGTTCTGTGGGATCACAGAATCAGTAAGCCAAGAAAAACCTTCAAAAGCCATTTATTACAGTGATTTTCATCCTCTGAAAAGCACAGCTCCCTTTTGGGTTACATGTCTTGTCACAACAATTATGTGACTAGGGGGCAGAAATTTCAAGTTCAACTACTATCAGATATAGCCACTACTAACACTTTATAACTCCTTTCAATTCAAGAGTAGCATGACCCAGAGTTTGAAAATCACTAGTTTATTTCATCCCTTTAAGCATAATTTACTCCTTCCCTGTGTTCCAAGGGAGAACTGAATATGCTTATATCACTTCTAACAGATGTTTGCTTAGCCTATTTTGGAAACCTTCCTATGAAAGAAACTCCACAGCCTTCTTTAGCAATGTATTTCGATGTATTTCAGAGCTTCACCATCCTTATTGTTAGAATTTCTTTCCTAATATCTAGTCTGCACTCCCTATCTCTACACTAAACATTCCTAAGTTGGAGGTTATGCTTTGATCATTCTTCCTCAGCACCCTCTGCAGTTGATTCACACCTTTCTTAACATGTACTGCCTAGCATTAGCCTCAGCCTTTCATCTAAAGTCTTACCAATGCGTGATAAGACTGAAGGCTTCTCTTTTCTTCTGCAGGCTGTTGTCCTGCTCTTGCATCCCAAGATGGCAGCTACTCTCTTTACAACAGCATGATGGGCTATTATATAGTTCTGTGCTGGTTTCTTACTATCAGCTTCCTTGCTTTTCCTGTCAGAGCCTTTGCCTCAACAATTTCTGGATACCATAATATCCATTTGGGTCGCCAGCCATGAGGGATATAGTTTATTCTTGCTGTGAGCTCTTTACACTGGGAATTAGAGTAGTTCCCAGCCTCCACCAGAATTGGAGGACTATGCCCCCCAAGAGCTCTGAAGAAGGACAGCCTAAAATACAGTGGAGGACCTAATCCTGGATGGGCAGCCAGTATCAACAGCAAAAACCATGAACGTGTTTCCAGGTACGTTACTCCCTACTGCATTTCTCTAGCTGCAAGGAAAAATACAATGGTAAGTTGTACAGCTCTGGGCTGGGCTGGTTGGATTCTTCCTACATCTACAGGTGCATACAGGCTATAGAATTACCAACTAATGATTGTGTAACTTCCCAGTACTAATTCTGTGAGCCTTGAGTTATTCTTTATATATAAAGTTATCAATTAACTTTTGGAAAGTTAAAAACAGAAATCTAGGATATTTTTTAAATATTAAATGTTCCTTTGCTAGGAAATACAGACATTAACTATATCAAGGTAATTTGACCATACTACATGTTTTGTTTTGGATGACTGGCAGCAAAGTGAAAGATGCAAGATAGTATGCAGTGCTGTGCAGGGAACTCGATGTTATAATAGAAAACAACTTCTACATTTCCTCACCTGCTGTATTGAATTATGGAATCTTAATACGAGTTTTGGCAAGATATATGCATTTTCATCCTTTTCCCTTCCTTGCTCCCTGCCCTCCTTTCATCTCTCCTCAATTCTTTACTGTTCCCCCCCCCCTCCAGAAGGTGGAACAAAAGTCTTTTCTGGCTTGTTGTTCTGAACAATATAGCCACTTGTTCAGCCAAGGAAGGCAGCCCTCTCTTGACTCCTATGGAAAGTGGCTGTTGCTTTGCTTATCACACCTTTAATTTAGAGTAATGAAGCACTGTAAATATGTGATTACAGGCTATAAAATCAGACCTTCCAATGCTTTAAATACCTGCTGGAGCCTTTTTGTATTCTTAATGCCTCTTATCACATTAAGAGGTTTAGCTGTAGCTCGCATCAGAAATGGAAACATTTCGACAGCCCCGAGCAAGCCTTTGGGATGACTGCTGTCAGGCTCTAGAATAATTTTCGTACAGCACACATTCAGTGAAATGGTCACATCATTTTGTTTTAGTTTCTGAAAGGAAATAGGGAGTTGCATGGTAAGCAAACAGATGTAAGTAAACATTCTCACGGGAGGTTAGTGTATAGTGCACAAGGATCAAAAGTATTTGCATACTGCAAGTAATGATGGGAATCTTAACTGTTTTCATAAGCAAATGTGACAATAATCTGGCAATTCCTTCATGAGTTGCCTAGTCCTGTTCTTGTGAGTGAATTTCATAGACATTAAGGACAGATGCATGAAAAATGTTCGTTATGAGCTAGTTTGGAAGTACTTACAGAGATATAAGAACTCCAAGATATCCAGTAGATACAGCAATAAAAAGCACAAGAAGAAACACCTTTCCATAATGTGCATGTAATCCAGAGCAAATCTGGCAGTTACACTTTCATCCTGCCTGCAAGAAGTAACGGTCTGTAATTCTCCTTTCAATTCTCCACTATTTTTTGATTTCTGAAAAAAAAGAAAGTCTCCTTCTCCTGTACAATCCAAGGGACAATTTCCTATTTACTGAGAGCTTTCAGCATGCAGGAAAATGTTAGCATTGATTTCCTCAACTGAGTATGGGGCAAAATTTCTTTTCTACCAAAAGCTTTGAGACCTGTATGAATACAGAGTATCTGAAATCAAAATAATTACTATTGTGGAAGAAGGTTTTAGGCTTCCCTCTAGTGCATTCATCAGCAGAGGAGAGCCTGATGGCTTTAATCTTTCCAGACTTCAGTAAAGAAAACAAAGCGCTATATCTCTTGCTTACTCTACAACCTTTGCCAGAGAGAACTAGCACTGGTCAATAGCAGTATTGGTTTGCTTCAATTAAGCAGGAGGTCTTGGAAATTGCTCTTTCACTTCCAGAGTCCACATTGGAGGAGTCCTCAAGAATCAGACCTCTCCTCCACATTACCCACTGTCTGTACAAAGCTGCTGGGAGAGCTGGTAAGATAACAAACACCGTCATGCTGGCAGTCTGTGAGCCAACCCACAGCTCTAAAACTCCTTTTTATCACATGTAAACAGCTCCAGCCCTCGGCTTTCTCAGTGCCTCTATGAAAACAGCATGTGGAGGCATGGTAGCTACCTACAGCTGAACAACCTACACAAGACTGAGTAACATGGGTAAGAAGCAGCTTTTTCTCTCTCCTCTCAAAAAGATTTGTCCTCGGATTTACCAACTGGGTTTTAGTCTCATCTGGACTATCACCCAAATAGCCATTGCAGAAAAAAAAAAAAAAAAAAAAACACTTTTGCACATGTCTAGAGAGAAAATAGGACCTTCAGCCCACCAGAGAGGACAATATCACCTAAGTATCTGTAGACACTGCCATGCTTTTCCTTGGAGCTTTCTGCAGTTGGCAACACAAATCACAAAGGCACTTCCCTGCAATACTCTGCTTCTGTCCCAGTACTCAGCTGGATATAAAGGTGAAGATCCGCGTTTGGAAAGACGAATCTTCTTGGGGTTATTCCTGGCCACCTTAGAGGTATCCTTCTCCCTGTGTCCAAGCCTTACTACAACACCTACTTTTCACAGACACAGCTAAAGATGTCACAGATTTCAGAGCAGCTAAGTCTATTTTGTAAGGTTACACTTACAAGAGAGAAAACTGGTCACAAATCTCATTAGTTTCAGAACCAAATTCCCTCCCCACCCCCGTTGGGCTCTCCCTTGACAAATTTCTACCCACCCACAAGCACAAACAAATAAGCAAACAACAACAAAATCCGGTGACTGAAACAAGCAGTTCCCTTCTCCAAACTGGAAAGAAATTGACAGTATTAATTTTTAAACATTTTGTAGTTATTCGGATACCACAGTCATACAGGCTATGCAAACACTCAGGTGGGCAGTCTCCAAATTACACGGCAATAGATGAGAGCAAGTCCCACTGCAGTAGTCCCAGAGGAAAGACCGGCCCTTTCATCCTAGAGAAATCAGTTTATAGTAACTAGGTCAGATTAGTGGCTAGGAAGGGATTACTTTTAGAAACCTTATGAAAAACAAAGTTGTAAGCAGAGCCAGTGGTTGAGATTTATGTATCCCTCGTGGCAGGGATAAGCAAGGCCTCCATAGTGCCCTTCATCGGAGAGAGTGTAAGCTAGAAAGAGAGGACCCAAGGAGATTTGCCATTATTAAAGTGTTTAGGGAACATGCAATTCCATAGGATCAAGCTGCAGTCACTTTCAGACTCAACCATGCTGCAGATGAACCACTAGCTACCGAAGCTTCCAATAATGACTCAACTCATTAAAAGAAGCTCAGTCACTGTCAAAACCTCTGAGTAAGAGCTCAAACAGCTGAAGACACCCTTCTCCCCTTGTTGCTTTCCAAGTACTTGAAGCTGTTCCTGGTAAATGAGGGTTTGCTCGTTTCTCTTTGTTTCCAAAAGGTAACACAGCTTAGACCAGGAGGTAGAGAGGACTACATAGGTACTAGTCAGCATGCAGAGTTTTGACTTTTCCTGATGAGAACCAATCTGGTTTGGGGACAACTCTGTGGGAAAGTGTTTTATTTATGACTGATTCATGGTTATTATATAAAGCCTTCTGCTTTTCCAAATGGTCTTGTGAGAGGATTTTAATAATACATAGTGACCCTAACAGGGATAGGTTACAGTGCTATTAATACATCAGAACACGGACATCTTTCATATAGCAATGGATATCGTGGACTTCTGTCTGTAGAGTGCCAGCTGGGTAACAATTTGAAGAAACCAAAAAAGAAACATCATTGTTTTGTCACACAAACTTCTGACCCCCCCTGACTAATTTTCCTCAGCTGTTTTTATCTTTCATAGATAAAACTATTTACAGATTAAAGTAATTTTACATAAATATTTGATGCTAGACTTCATTATGAATCTGGGTTTAGTAACAGAGACTAAGACAGAACATTTCACAGGCAACATTTTCCAATACAAAATCATTTAAGCATCTGCTGGCTGCAAGAATAAATGTCTCTACCAACTTGTCAGAGCCTGTCAGGCCTATAATTATGTTCTACAGCATTAAAGAAACTACTTTTGATTGTGTGGGTATGAACTGCAAAAACAATACCAAATTATGAAGGTGACAAGCAGAACAGACTCGGTGGGAATATGCATATTGTTCACCGGACCAAGGGCTACTTATCTGTTGCCCCTCTCCGATGTGTGCATGGGCCTTGACAACTGTTACCTCTCCTACATCGTCCTACAGCAAAGGATTTTTAATTGCAAAGCTGACATGCACCTCCTCTGTTACAGGGACTCCAGTATCTCGGCATACCACTGGCAGCCTACGGACTTCCCACCTGACACTGCTGTATCACGAGGTCTCATGAGCTGAAGGAAGTCATATTAGGTCAGCCGCTTAATGGAAGCCCTCCAGAGAACATTTAGCGCCGGTGATTTAGGAGGCAACTGTTTTCTGTACATGGCAGCACGGTCCCTGTTCCCACTCAGTTGATTAGAGGGTACCTTTTGAAATCCTCGCTGCAGTTTCAACTTTAAATGGTATTCAGCCTTACCTCCCTTCCCAAACTCTTGGTAACATTGCTTTTTGTTGTCATGCAGCTTTCACATTCATCTCCCTTTTCACCTCAGTCAGGTGGCTATATTTAAACAGCACGCAAGCAGCTTCCTTATATCCTATTACTACCATAAGAAGGTAGGGTTAAAAGTTTCAGTATTTACTGACTTCAAAGAACATGGGCAAATATACCTTTTAACAATGTTATTTTTAAACTGAATGCACTTCTAGCACACTAATCCAAAACACCTTTTTATTCCAAAATTTTTTGATTATACCTACGCACATCTGCATTTCTCTCACTTGTAGAAGGCAAAGAGAAGGTACTGAAAGAATTAGTAATTTTATTGCTCATAATTAGCATAACATTGACAGTACAGATAAGTGGTACAGTATATGCTAATTATATGGACAACATAAAGCTACTTATACACTAAGCACTAACTCAACTTTAAATACTTCATCTCCTAACAACTTTGGGGAAAAAGGGAAAAAAACAATTTCTACACTAAAACCTTAATTTTTACCTAGTCTCCAGAAATACCCATTGCCTTTAGCCAAAAAATGAATTTCAAAAGCTATGCTGTTAGAATGTCTATGATTTTGTTTACTATTTAAGCCCTTTAGAAAAACTAGCCTACACACACACACACAAAAAGCCTCTTGCTGTCAGACATTAAATGTCACCATAGAGAATATATTGCTCTGATGCACTTTTTAAAAAATGTGTAACACTATGTTAGGCAGCAGGCTGAGTTTAGTTTTGCCAAAACCCCCACAATGCTATGAGATGAGGAAAGAAAAACCCTCAGGAAGTCCCACCAAAGGAAAACACTTCCTCTTATCTCCATCCTCAGAGTCACTTATCTGGAGCCTGGTTCCTCTTGCACAGAATTCAGTGGAAAAAAACACCAGTTGACTTCAGTCAAAGTGGAATTAGACTACAAACGTCCAAGATCTCAGAGTAGTCATTTTCTTCCAAGAGACAATTATCATTCAAGACTGGGTCCATATGGTCTTGTCTTGCTTTGTTACGATTCTGCCTGTACTTAAGGAAGCTCCGTTATAAATTAGAGTTCTTATAAAGAGATAAAAAAAATTATTTTTCCTGCAACACTATTAAGTCAAAATTATAAACTCTATCCTGAAACAAATGCAAAAATCTATACAAGTAGCTGCACAAAATTTGTAGTGTAAGAAAAAAAGATATTTTTGAGATTTCTTTCATTCTTTGCTGTGTTGGCTGTTTTTAGTCTTGGCATACAGTAGAAACACTCGTGTTCATGGCTACACGATCTCAATTTGTTTTTGTTGTTTCATCACCTTTGAAGACTTTTTATGGCTTTATACACTCCTGTAACTGAACAATGCCCCTTCACTATTTCTAGAAAATCCTCAGAACTAAAAATGCACCAGTATGCTTTTAAAAACTACCGTACAAACAGCTAAACAAGTCAGAACTCCATGACCAGCTTAAGGGAAATGATGCTTAAATGGAGACAAAAGCTTTTGTCCATTCCTTTTAACAGCAGCTGAAGAGGAGAATTTCATCAAGTGGTCTGATTGCTGTAGCAATCCATATGGCTGCAGACTGAGTCACTAGTCAAAGGTCATTTGAATGGAAGCCATCCTGCTCTGCCTAACGCAAGCCTGCAGCAGCACAGCAATGGGCAGGAGCAATCTGTAGGAAGTCATCAATGTTTTCTGTATTTCACTTAATGGAGAGATAAGCTCATACCTGGGCTATTTGCAATCATCCCGCCACCTCTTTTCTCAATAGCATTGCTTCTTTCCCACGTAAAAGGAGGCCAGACAATGACCACCACGTGACTGTCAAAGTGAGACTTCACAGTGTATAGCAGGGTCCTCCAGCCACCCGAGTGCAGATCTGAGGACCCTTCCTTTCCCCCTAACCACCCCTTCTCTATCCATACTCCCTCCTATGGCATCTAATCCATCCTTCCCAAGCCTGTTCCTGTCCATGTCAAGCACAGTCAGCTACCAAACATATTTCCTCCTACAATGTCACAAAGCTCTGCCACTTCTGGGGACATAGGGAATGCTTGCTGATGCTGTAGGTGCCATTTCCCCTAGCGGCACCTGCCCTCTCTTTTTTAGTCTCCCTCCAAGGTGCAGCAGAAATGGCAACAGCAGTAGCGGACAGCACGCTCAGGCAGGCAGGGAGGCATTGAAGTGCTCAGGTGAAGTATTCTGCTCAAATGGCTGTGCCCTGTCCCCACTGGGGAAAATTTAATAGGCTGAATGGGAGCATTTTCAACCAGCTATCAGGCCTGCTGGCACACGTGATCACAGCTGTTTTATTCCAGGAAAAAGTATTCTTCCACTTTCTTGTGAGAGGTTATACGAAATCCGTTGCGAGATTCCCAGCTTTTTAAGTAGAGAAGGGATGGGACTCATCTTTATTACAGGTCAGCATCTGAGACAGTCAACCAGATTTTATTTTTATTTAAGTTAGGGGCAAGTAAGAAGCACTTCTATGCTATGATTCACCCAGTTATTTGGGACATTACTTTCAAGTAGCGTACTCTCATGTTAGACAGGGTCAGCTGAATCCTGCCCTACAGGAGTTAACCACAGAAGTCCAGATGGGTACGTTCGGTTAGAGAGGCACCTGTGCTCAGCTCTGCTGTTTGTTTAGACAAGGCAAGTAAGAGATCAGGATTTCAGTAATCATACAGGGAAAAAAAAAAAATTAAGTGGGCAAATGGAATAGCTGACTTTATCTTAGATTATTGGACTATTATTCTAAGGCTAATTTTCTAGAAAACCAGGAATAAAAACCTTTAAAGATATGACTGAGGTTTTTATTATTTTTGTTTGTTTGTTTGAACTGATCTCTGTTTGTTTGTTTGAACTGATTATATTTCAGATAGGTCAACTGAATTGTGAACTAGCATCAAAAGACAGTTGGGATTTTCAGTAAAAGTTATATTTTCAACTAAATCTCTTCAGAAATATGTTACACTATACAATTAGAAGACCATAACACACAGTATAGCATTAAGACCACGGGAGTAGATCTCAGCGTTGCAAGAGTGCTGCAGTCAGACTAACAGCACATAAGAAGATGCAATACAAACTGAGAACACAACATATTCATCTCACACTTTACTGCAGCTGCACCTTGTAGGTATTGTCTATGGGACCTAGAAGCTGAATATTTTTTTCCCCACTACAAGTCTAATTAGGAAGGTAGAAGATGTACTGGTCACAGAAAACAGCACCATCTGAACAGAACTGTTATTTCTTAAAAAAAGGGGTGGCAATTAAAGCAAAGATTAGTGACCTTGGCTGAAATATTTGACAACATGTAAATATTCAGGAAAATGCAGGCAGGAAAACATACAACTCCAGCCTGGAAGGCTCGTCTGTGAGCCTTTGGTGCACTAATGCACACCCAGTGACCAAAACAGAGGTTAAGAGAAAACATGGTGCAATTTCTACCAAAGGGGAGAAGAAGAAAAAAAAGTAAAGCAGTTTGGTTTAACACATAAGAGAAATGTGGAGAGCACTATTTGAATAGATACATCTACGAAATGTTCTTTTCAGATTAAATAGACCACGTTTGGTTTAAGTCAATCACATGGGTATGCTACTGGTGTAACATTGCACTGAGGATGCTGTCATGCCATTACTACCAGCACTATCAGCTATCTGCTACTATTTACTTTCTACTAGGTGGTCAATACATGTTTCCTTCTGTTGTGGTAGGATTGGTAGGAGTATATATAACTTCTTATTGCAATACTGAATTCTGGATGGAATTAAAGTCTGCTCTCCAGTATTACAGAAAGCCACGAGTACACTGAGGCTGGAATAGCGTAAACAAAGGCTAGAACTATTCAGGAATGGGAAGTTCAGTACTGTCATCTGATATTTCAGCATTGCTTTTCATCTAAGATTTGTGCCAAAACTCAGTCACAAAGCCAAAACATCATGCATATTTTGTAGAACATGAAGTTCATGAAAATTTCAACTGGAAATGCCAATATTTTTCATTTAGACATTAGTGTCAAATTGGAACTCAAAGCCATACTTTGAATAAGATTTTTTTTTTAAATGGAATATGACTCTCATAATATATTGCAGTGGTCAAACAAAGGGTATCACAGAGAGAGTACCAAGGAAAGGTCCAGCCCAGAAGGAAAAGTGGGACACAAACCACCTGAGTTAGAACATTTGCAAGGAATGACAGAAATTCAGGCAAACAGAGATCAACATCAAACTGACCTGAAACATCAGTTCAGTAGCTCAGATCGACAACTAAAACGTCTTTTTGAATTCCAAAAAGAAATCAAGTATTGGCACAGTTGTAGTTTCTCACCCCATAAGAAAACATGCTCCTAAAAAAATTGATAATGCCTTAGGAAATGTCCGCCATACTTTTCCTTCATCTCTTTCTCTCTATACAATTATCATTTTCCCCCAGATCTACGGAGCAGAATCGTTTCCCGACTGCCGTGGAAGTGGGTAGCAGAGGAGGGACCACCAGTGGCATCAAGGGGCTGTTGCCCCCAGAGGCAGCCCGCAGCTTGCCCTGTGGCAGGGAGGCAGCATCACCGGGCAGCCTTAACCTGCAGCAGTGCTGCTGCCAGCTGCGGGCACAGCATCCTCCCGAAAGGTGGCTGTTGTCTGGAGCACCTCCTTTACAGAGGGTGCGACTAAAGCTGCTGCTGCCAAAACTGTCATCTTTGAAACGGTTTATCTCCAGGCACCAGCAAAATGGGTTTGGAATTTGCTTCATCTGATGCATATTGTGAGTCACACAGCAGCTTATGTTTCCTTGCATAGACTTTCAGAAGCAGGCTGATGTTCGCTAATTAACGCTAAGCCCTGTTTTTTGTCAACATTTGTTTTCCATTGTTTTCACTAGATGTTATTTGATCGTGCATCTTAAGATTTTTAACCTTTTCTTTTCCTGGAAGACTTACTGCAGTTGTTTTCTGTGGAAATGCTGCATTTTGCCTCCTCTGCACAACATGCTGCTTGTTGGGATTGTGCGAGTCCCTAGGTAGGTTCTTTCATCTCTGAGATACGTAACAGGAGGCTGTGAGCCTTCTCTCTCTGATGTTAAGGTAGAAGTAGCTTTAGTGGGTTTTGCCTAGTTGGACCCCCTTAAGTAATCTCAGATCACATCAGCCCAAAGACTGAACATATCTCAGTGCCATACTGGAAATGAAACACTTCAGATTTCCACACTCAGCCCTCCATTTCCAGTGTGAAACAGTCAAAATTATCATGGTAACAGGGAAAGAATAGGATGTTTTTTGTTAAGACCCACCATAGCACATCATTGTCTACTTACTTCTGCCCCTTGCAGGTAGAGGAACAAAGCCACTCCACCGTGTTTACTTTTAACACACTTCATTTACCTTGCTCGGTATTAATCTAAACAGTTAATCACTGGCTTACAGGCCTGGTGGTGGTAACACTAATTAAATCCTGTATGTGCCCTGTAATGATCACATTGCACCTCACCTTCAAGTCAGGCACATGCAACCCCAAGTGTGGTTATAGCATGGGAATGTTTGGGAGCATTAAAGTCCCACTGGCCACCACTGGCAACACCTGGGAGACATTATGAACCTAGCCAAGGACATTTACTGCTAGGTAACGCGATTTCCTTTCAGAAAGAGGAATTGATTTTTTTTTTTTTTTTTTTTGCTTCTTCCATATTCTGCAGCACCTTGCAGAATCAGGTCAGGAAGTACGCAGATGCCAACAAACAGGATATATGCACTGAGCTGCAGCCACTTGTAGCCTAAGTGGGCAGGGGGAGCAGCAGCAGAAGCGGTTGCCCCCTCTCTCTCCTAGAGAGAGGGAAATAGGAAAAGGGATTAATATTCATGAGGCACTTGTTCATTTGCAATGCCAGTCTTTGATTGTTTCTCAAAAGGAAACAATTCAAAATTATTTAGTTTGGCAAGGCTGGGAAGGCTTTCTTTGTTTTAAATCTCTCCAACACTTCCCCTTCCCTATTATTTATTCTGTGAATGCTCAGAAACACTTATTCAAGACTAGCTTTTAATCCTGCCTGGAGGAAGCAGCACATGAGGCAAGTAGTACAGGATGAGACCTCCTCTCTTTTCTCTTTCTGGAGACAGCAGCAACTCGCTTAGCACTGCAGATCAGTGGCGGCAGTTTCTCCTCCCCACACATCTGGAGATGACCACTCATTGCACTGACTGTTCTCAAATTTGCTGGTCCAGACAAGCTTTAGCCAGCCACTGCCTGCAGGTAAAACCGAACACCTGGCAGCATTACCTCAGCACTTAGTATGGTCCTTACCGCTGCCAACAGCCACGATCTGGTTGTGCAGCGCTCCCGCCTCGCTATTTCTGAGGGACCCAACATCCAGCCGGCATTTCCAGCCTGAGCAGCCCTGCCGCAGTGAGGCCTCCCTCACAGGGCCGCTGCCCCAAGCCTTCAGGGAAGGTACTGGTCCAACCAAAGTTATGGGCTTCATAGGCCATGATTTATTTTATCATTATTCAGGGTTGTTACCAAATACATGCTGAGGATTTTTTTTATTTTTATTTTTTGTAAACAAGAGGGAGAGATGTCAATATATTTTTCTATCTGCTGTAGAGTGCTGCATATGAAGGATAAACTATAGCAAAAAGACATTTCTTTAGACTAAATAGACTAGGCTGATCTTAATTTCACTGCAGTGTTTCATACAAACACAGTTAAAGAAAAGAGTGAAATCCATTGCCCCAACATCATACCTTCTCAGATCAATCCCCCTATTCTCTTTAGGTATTAGTCTTCAACAGCATGCACAATCATACTATAGTTATACCTAAAATCAGTAGGAGCTGAGAAGTAGCCAACTGAATAAGATATAATATACCCTTTTAAGTGTTCGTTGGTTTTCAGTGGTCATGGAAAAAAGTTTTTTTTTTTTTTTTGAAACTGTAACTATGCCCACATAAGCACGAGCTGCATTTGTGCAAAGTCAAGAACCATTACTGCACCCCCAACATCTTGCAGCAAGAGTGAGATAACATGGTTGTATTATGTTACCAAAAGGCTCAGCCTTGCACTTGAGACCACAGTCCCTCAACAGTGTTTAATTAGACTCTGGTTTTCTCTCTACTGGCAGAGAAACTCAGGAACGTAAGGTTGTGTTCACGTACAACCTCTGCCACTCTGGCCAGTAGGATAAGAATCAACTTGGCTCTATGCATCTGAGCATGAACTCCAGCACAGCTGCCAAAGCAACATAGATGCATCCATGGTTAAGTACATCGTGCCATAAGCTGGTGTTCAAGTAGCTGTAGCGTAGCAGAAAAGACAAAAAGAGCAACACAGAACCTATTTATATATATATATATACACACATATATATGCACACATACGTATGTATACGTTTTTATAAATATATATGTACACACATCAAATGGTATACATCTCTCTTTGCTCAAGTCTCGACTTCCCTGCAATGTTATTAATACATGATATATGCTTATGAATCAGTGCTAGAACTTCATGTAACTTACAGAAATATATCTGAAATGCTCCCATGGCCTATTTTAGAATGTGAAAGACAGAATCAAAATGGATGAAAATATGACTCTCACATTTGGGAATATTTACCAAATAGTTTATATATTCTGAATGAATCTTATGTAAGAGTCAACATGTTCAAACAACTAAAAATAGGTCTAAAAAATTTGGTGAGCAAATTCACATTATTTCTTTGAAGTTTTTTTTCTTTAACTCATGAATATCTCTGCTTTGCCTGTTTCCTACAGTTCTTATTTGCCTACTAACGTCTGGAAAACTTATTTCTAAGGATTTAACCAGGATGTTAGGTAGAGGTCTATGTCTCTGTGTCTGATCTCCCATCCTAACAATAACAGGATTTTTTGTTTGTTTGTAAGTAAATGGAAAAAAAGTTAAATAAGTCCCCTAAGGAGGCATTTTGAACTTAAGGAAAGAAAAGATATACAGGAACTTCTACTTATTCTTTTATTAATGTATTGCTTGAGCAAATTAATGGGTCACACAGATGCAACAAGCTGGACTACAAGGAGGCCATCGGACATGTTTCTTGCCCAAGGAAGCAGGTGTCACCATATCAACAGTCAAAAAAGGAAGCAAAATCATAAGTAAAAAAGCAGCCAAAATTCAGACAAATGACACAATTTAACATGTAAGTCAGTGTAGTTGGAGGTGTCATTTCTAGTTATGTTACTACTGGCTAGAAATGTTACCAGTATTCTTACAGGCATGAACGCATGTCATTTAGATGAAAAACTGAAAGGTAATCAGAAACTGGAAGAAGGTAACGATCGTTTCAGATTGGTACCAATTTCAAGAGAGAATTCACCCAGTGCCCTGGACACCCTTTCCACTGTTTTCCCAAATCCCCGTGCCACAAATCGAATAACCAACTTTAGCCGTCCTATAGAAAAAAACCCAGTCATACATCCAGGACCAGGGTCATGGCTGGATGGCTAGCAGGACATGAACTCCCAAGGTAGTCCAGTGATGAAGTGAGTACTAAATTCAGATATCTAGGAAAGAGTATGTTGAGAAGCCAGAAGGAGTTTTTACTGCTGTGAGATTAACGGTAATAATGACCACAGTAGCACATTCAGTTGTGATGTCTACACTTTGAAAAGGACACAGAAAAATTATAAAGGATCCCCCCCACCCTAAAAAAAGAAGCTCCAGAGATGTAGCAAGCCTGCCGTTTTATAAGAGATTCAAGAAGATATAAAAAGAACATAAGCAAAGGAATATTTCTGACAGACTCTTACATCTACCACTTAAAGGCCAGAAGCAGATGACAGAAGTCAGACTACAGTAAGCTTTAAAGAAAAAAAAAATGCTTAAAAGAATAAAAAAAATAAGTAAAATACTTAAGCAAACTACCGAGAGGTATAATGTAGTCTTTGTCCCTTGATTTTATACATCAAGTCTGGACACATTTTCTGGAAGGTATGTTCTAGTTTAAGGTTGACTTGATAGAGGATATCACTTAGTGAAATTCTGTGGCCCACGTAACTCAGGAGGTCAGAGTAAATGTTCTCAATGGATTTTAATCTAGCTATCTGTGAATATAAATACAAGGGACTAATATCCCCTCATACAGTTACCAGAGTTCTGAACACCTGTGGTAGACCTGCATGTATTGCCTTGCTAGCAAAACTTTATGAAGAGAGAATGCTTTTTAGACAGTAGACTCAAACTAGAGAAAGTTTAAAACAACAACAACACATCTCAAAACAAGAGAGTTCAGACTGAAGAGGACAGGGCTAATACACCCATTAACGAAATAACAAATCCTTCCTGCCTGCAAATTGCTGCAATCCTCAGTTTTACGATGTAGCCTCACCTAGAGATCAAAGCAGACTATTCTCAAAAGGACAAAGGCATTAGTGGACCACTGTCCTCATCTTCTCAGTTTCTATTTCTAGCCCCACTAGCAATGCTGGGAGGAGGAGGATTTATAGATATTCTCAGAAGATCTTGCACACTTTCAGATAAGTACTGTTCATACGGAATTGATTTACAGCATAGCCAGAAGTGAACAAAACATAACATGCGGGATTCACATTCCCCTAGAAAACAGTAATTGTATTGCATAAAAATTGGTGCGATGTGATGCCCAGACAGAAGAGTTACCAGTGGTTTTTGAAAAAGATGAAAGAATATTTTGTAATACATTACATTAGTAGTAACACTTGCTGTACAGTAACCAGCTGCTTTTACTTTCAAACATGTTAGATTACTTCACAAAACATCCTTCCAGAAATCATTGCCTTCTTCCTTGAAATACATGCTCCCCAGGAGTGCAAGAGACTGTGGTACAGGGGATTAAGTGCATGTACATGAGGAGTTGGTTCAAGACAGACTGAGCTGCGCAGAGACAGGAAGGAGGTCAATAACCTCATTAACATCATCTCCAAAAATACCCGAGATACTGCAAAGGCTGTGATCATGGTTTAACCCCGCGTGGAGCTAACCAATGTACTACTTCGCTACCACAAGGCATGGGAAGAGGCAACAGCAAGGTTAAGGCAAAACACTTGATTTTGGGAGTGAGCAATTTCATAGCAAACAGGCTGATGTCCCCAGACATTTCACTAGGATTCTTGAGAGATGTGCCCTTCCTAAGGCTAAAGAGGTTTTAAGAAGCTCAGGAAAGTTCAATGTGTTGGAACATCTTAATTTATTAAAAACATTTTCCTCTTACACTACATTTCTTCCCCCCCCTCCCCTTGGTAAGAAGCCTTTGTTTTAGGAAAGCATTACAAACAGTGGGAATAGAAGGGTCAAATTCAGGAAACAGAGCAGCAAAAGCTGCGCTGTGCTGAGCCCCAGGGCCCGGCCCCGGGCAGAGGGGAACCACCAAGTTCTTCGCTGAGAGAGCTCCAGGCACAGGGCCCTTCCCAGGCAGGGCACACACCCAGGAAAGGGCCTGGCCCATGGCACCGCCACCACGCAGGGACGGGACACGGCACTTTAGGACTAGAGGCGAATACAGTATCCTGCTGCAGCCCCACAAAAAATTAAGCAGGGGAATGCAACCTCCTGAATGAGAACACACATGCACATACATAGCTCCCACCCTTGTGAACAGCTCCGAGGTATCGCTAATTGCCAGAACCTCATCTCTACATCCTATCAGGTCTCCAACAACCCGGGACGTCCAAAAGGACCAGAGACCAGGGGTTAGTATTAACTTAAAACTAACAAAAAGGCTGTCACTGACACAGCTGTAGCCAATGTACTGAGGGGTAAATGGTGTAATATTTCCAAATTTTTTTCATTGGGACTAGCAAAATAAAAATCAATTTCTTATTTAGTTTCTCATTCTATTTAAGAGCACCAGTTGTCTGCCTGCATTCCCTTCATTGTACAGGCCAACATTGCTCTGCTTTGCCTACCTTTATGATGTGCATTAACTATTCATGACGATTTTTGAACTGTCATTTATCTGACATGTCCGGATGTTAATCTGAGGACAATTTGTAAGCCAAAGGGCACTTCCTGCTTATATTTAAAATATTTATAAAAAGCAATTATTTTGGGCCACCTGGGATAAGAAATTAGGCAATTTATTCTGTCCAGCCATGGCTGTGTAACAGGGGAATTCCTTTAAACAGAGAGTTGAATAGAACAGGAATTAGGACTGCTTTACTCTATATGGTTTGAAATCTCTTTTTTTTTTTTTTTTTAAGGGGGGGGAATGTTTTGGTTCACACTAATTTAATGTTTCAGTAGTATTTCATATATTTTATTGAAGCAACTTGACCCTAGTTTCCCCCTAATTGGTCTTATAAAGCAGCCACTTCCAAAGCCATCATTGTTGCCCTTTGTTAAGTATTTCCTTGCAGAGCATCAGTGCAGTTTCTACCACGAAACATGTTTGCACACACACGTTGATGGGACTCCTGAGAAAACCAGTAACTGTATTGCCTGGATTATATCCCTGGTTCCCAAGGCTCTACCTTCAGAACAGTTCCTGGAGCTGAAAGGCAGTAAGAAGTCCTGTCCTTGTTGCCTGGACTGCAGATTGTCTGACCCAATTTCTTCATTGCCATTAATGGTCTTTTAATCCTCCTTGACACCTGGATGAGCACTTTCACTTGCCACTCATGCAAAGTATAATCTTACGGTATTCCTGTAAGCTCATCTTCTCAGGCTTCTTAGTAAATCTTTTTCACTCATCCAAACACCTCCAGAATAGTACAAAACCATATGCAACATCCACATGCATGGAACACACACATAACTTACCAATTTTAGATGTTTTTTGCAGGCTACAACCTTCAGGTAAAGATTTAATGCTGTTTGCCTGAGTCATGACACCCAAGTCCATAGGAAATTTCCTATTAGATTCTGAAAATTTTATGATAGGTCAAACTTACGGTCTTAAAAATAACAGCTGACAGCTCAACTTGAATGGTTGTGCTGAGGTTTGAAATTAAGCCCAACACGAAACAAGTCTGGTGAGACTTCTAGAAGTATCACAGCCCAGTACACTGTCAGTCTCTTGTAGGCATAAAGTAAGCATGCCAGATTCATAACTTCCCTCGCAACTAATTGTGAAAAATAAAATTGTATCATGGACCAAAAATGTCTCCCGAATCTTGAGGGCAATTCATTCCGAGAGAGACCGAGCATGATAAGGGCTCCTACTGATACATGGGGTCAGATTTCTTTCAAACCCAGAAGGCGTACTGAAAGAGTACATCACATCAGTGCTCCTCCTTCTTCGCCAAACCTCAGTGACTCTGGGCTTGTTCTGCACACCACCTTCCTGCCCTGGCAAGGATAAAGCTTGTAATCTAAGTCTGCAGCCTGGGCAGTCTATTCTCTTGAAATAGGTGATATCATAATAAGAAAATCCTGCTACGAACGTGTAACCTAATAACAGTGTCTGTTTCTGTCAAAGGCTTCGTATTTGTCAGTTTTAGCTTGTGTGAAAGATTACTGTATCTCTTTTATAACACAGCCAATGTGGCTGATAAAGCAAACAACCTTTAAACACGCCTGGTAAATGCTCCTTGTCAATAGCGCAGCTCATTGTGCTGACAGCTCGGGTAATTTCCCCTTCTCGCCTTCCTCATCATTGTGGGTAATTGACATTAAGAATTTAGACATGTCAACCCAGAGGAAATAAGCGAGCTCTGCAAATTTGCAAATACAATCAAAATTCAGCTTGCTTACATTACATTATCAATGTTCATTCTCCCAGCAACTAACATGTCTCTTTCCACTCCCATTCCTTTCTTAGCTGGGAGATCACCATGCCATTCAAAAGCCATTCCTGAGAAGTATTGGCACAGATTTTTGGGCACCCTACTTTGTAACATTCATGATTCAGGCTCTTTCGTCTATGTTCAGAGTGGCTAAGTTGCATGATCCTGGTTTATGCATCTCAAAAGTCTTCTAAGAACTAACAAATCTGACATTCCTCTTCCCAGCTTTGCTGCAGCAAAAGCCTTAGGCTCCCTAGCTATTTAGACAGGCAGATTCATTGGTTACTAGCTTACTTAAATACCTTTCTTCAGATTTATTTATTCATATTCTCTAAGCTATATGGCAGAACAACGATTAGAAGACCTAAAACCTCCTCTTTTTTTTTTTTTGTTAACCCTGCTCTCTCCACACTCTGCCTCCCACATATGTAGAACACCATGCTGGTCACAAAGGGTAAGGATAATTTGATATATTTGCATACTGAAGCACTCATATTTTGGGCAAATGTTTCTACCAACTCCAACACACCTACTGAAATGAGGGTGAAAGGATTACTTAGTGAAAAAGCTCCATAGGGTTCAGTGTAAAAGTTACTGGAATAAAGGATCTTACCACCACCTGGCATAGAGAGCATTTACAATGACAAAGCAAACAAATGTACTTAAAGTTTCTACACATTAAAGGCTTATGCAAGGTTTTTACATCTACACGGACGAATACCTACCCTCTCATGCACCCAACACTGACAACACTACTCCCAACATTTTAGCACTGGAGTTGGAGTGGTTTCTTCATCTATTTGCCAAGAAGCAATTGCCGTTTCTTGGACGCTTAACATATAGGCAAGTGCCAGTTTCATCACCAATGAATAAATCAGGTGAGACAAACGGAGCAGCTCAACATAATCTAATCTTCTTGACAAGAAAAAAGGAGTTTGCCTATTCATTCGTATTTGAGATGCTTTACACGAAAGCCTGTGTCCTGGTGACAGCTGTCTATGCACATGCACAGCCACACATGCAGTCCCAAGGAAGAGGCAGTTAAGCTGCTTTTAGCACCTGAGACATACAAGTCCTATTAGAGGGTAATTCATGTCAAGCTTTCTTTCCCCTAGCACAGCCAATACTTAGTTATCTCACTAGGATTATCTCCACATCAAATAATCGAAATTGTCCTCTGCAATGTCTCCAGCTATTGCATATTTTTGACCAGCACTTTGCATCTCGGAATCTGTACTGACTAGAGAGTCGCTTTGCAAATATTAATATGAATGTATTTTACTAAGATTACTGCCGTTACCTCTATTTTATAAAACACACATTAAAGACACCACTGCTAGTAAGGACCAGTAATTCTATGAGCTCATTAGCACTGGACTGCAGAGGCATCTGGAACTGCAAGCCATTTCTGAGAACTCTGGTTTCCATGACTGGACAGGGTACATTGATAGGAGCTGTCTGCCACAGACACCAGAACCAAAAATAAGATAAGATATCTCCACTTCTCCGTTTATGTTCATTACAAAAGGAAGGGAGCCACCAAGATATTTAGCAGAGCTAACTAAAACTACATTGGCTACAGCTAAAGATGTGCTTTCTCATTACCAGAAAATTCTGTATCAATGAAGCCAAAATTATTCATAGAAGACTGGTTCCAAATGTACATATTTTGAGGTCCTGGATGTAATTTCCATGTCCTTGTGTTTATTTGGGAAGCCATTCAATAACTTGTGAATAGATGAAAGAGAAAGATCCCTGGGTGCAAGTCAATTTGATTATGGCAAGGAAATTAGAGGGGTTCTCTCTTTGGTAATGAAACTAATAAGTTCAAGTAGCCAATATTAAAGTAGATTTAGAAATTCAGAGACTGATATTATCCCAACCCAAACAGCCTAACAGTTTTCCAATCAGTTTTGAGGACCTCTATACAGAATCTACACATTAGAGTAATATAGCAGGCATCCGTAGTTTTCCAAGAACTACATATAAACATGCCTGGTCAGCCACCTGAAAAATGAGAAAACCTTCTCAGCCACAATTACTATTAAAAATGGTAGTGCTTTAGCAGCAGGTGGATTCTGATTATACATTATCAAATATTTAAAGCCAGAGTCAGTAGGATCTTTCACAAGAGTACTGTAGAGTTAAAAAAAAAAAAAAAAAGATGGCACATGCTCCTTTTTTATTAAGTTTATGTATAAACAGACTTTCACATGAGGTATTACTTAATATACTAAAGAGATACTAAAAAGATGTACCTGAATGTTTTTAGATATTAAAATAGGATTAAAAGATAAGAAGATCTTCAGAGAAATTCTTGCTCAATTGATTTCAACATCATTCATTTCAGAGGCAGGGGTCGTGTTACACCTGTGATCAATGAAGATCAAAACTAGAAAATACACACAGAAAAGATGGGGTGGGAGGCAGGGAAGGAAGAAATCCATTTTAAAGAGTTCACCATTTAGGGTGGGACATCACAGACAGAATTCAAATATATTTAAGCAGCAAGACACTAAACCAACTGCAGTAACTGGCATATCACAGACAATTCATGGGATGTGTTACCAAGGAGATAATGTTAATAGGGAAGAAGCAAGAGAGTAGGAGTGGAAATAAATAACTATTCTTTATGCCTTTCGTGTCAATTGTGTTTGTGTACATGGAAGGATAAATAACCTATTTAAAAAAGAAATGAAAACCATAGCTCTATTTTAAATATAGTTACTGAAGAGCTAGAGCTCTAGCTCAGCACAAGGGCTTTTTCAAAGAAATCAGCTCAGGCAGGCAGGCTTCCCCCCCCAAATGCCTTTTATTTAGGAAAGGATGAGCACAAACAGTTTAAAAAACAAGCAACTTTTGGCAAAAATATCAGATGCACCAAGCTCCGAGTACTGCCTCATATCCCCTCCCAAGTGATAGCTTTAGTATTAGTGTGCACAGCCTGATGATTTTCTAAACGATCAGCAGCATTGGATATATTCCTAACATAAGAAAGCCCTCGTGCTGCAGCAATGAAACCCTCATCTTTCTCAGTTCTGGCAACTAATTATTAAATTGCTGTATTTATTGGAAAACAGACAAAATGAAATGTCCTATTGAATGCTGTCTATTTAGAGACATTTCATCTCTTAACACTCCTTTTGTACAAAAATTAACAGGAAGGATATAGATTTAGGAAGAATTTCTCATCCAATAGATGGTGCTAGCATTTTCTCGTTATCTATATAACTGGCATAAGTATTTCTAAATTAAAAAAAAGAAAAGGTCCCATTAAGCAGAACCAAAACCCAATGCTCTGCCAATACCAGATTTTCTGAACTACACTTATATTTGATATTTTAAAATTGTTGCTTTCCTTTAAAGTGGTCGAGTTCCTTTTAAAAGAAATGTCTCCAACGTTTCAGCAAAAGTGAGTCTCATAATATTAGATTGCATGGATGCACATGCATATTCCAGTGAACCGCTATTCCACTTTCAAATTTCTATTTCATGTGTCCATCAAATTCTTGTTTACTTTAAGGAATGATAGTACTACAAAATTTGATTTCTAGCTTGCTAAAATGTTATATCCACTCTTTCCAGTCACCAGATTTTTTCCAACCTTCCAAATGTAACAGTCTTGAAACAGGAACTGCCTTCTTGACAAATGCACTAAACAGGGAAAACTAGTGTGCAATTGACTGATTTTTGTCTTGTCGTTTTGTTCATCCCCTTCCTCCCCCCCAAAACAAAAGGCACAAATTTATTTAGGTACAAGGCCAAGACCACAGTACACCTTTATGTAAGATTATTCACATAAGCTGTGTGCCACAAGTTTTAGGTGCACTGGTGAAAACACTAATTCTGGTTTGCAAGAAATCAGAAAGAAAGGTAAAACAATCAGAGAAGACAAAAGTTAGACATAAAATCAGTTTTGTGGCAAAAATACTCAACAAATGGTTGGATTAAAAAAAAAACCACACACCACAAAATAAAGCCACAACACCTTGATATAGACAAAGTTATGTCAAAATACTGTTGTGTTCAGAATAGAGTATTTCACCTTCTCATCAACTTCAAAAAAAAAAAAAAAGTCTCATCTCAAAAGAAATCAGGCCTACAATACATACAACAACATGTTATAATAAAAAGTTTCCATTATTAGAGGAATTCCAAAACAACTAGTTTTTCTTCTTTTTCACCTACTTATTACCCATACACAAAACTACATTCATCACAGAGGTCAGTGGAGTTACCTGCCTGCGTGGTCAAACTGTAGCCTTCAGTCTCAAAATTTATTGTCTAAGTTGTCATTTTACAGGTCTTTCATTATGAAAAACATGGAAAATTCCTGAATTTTCTTAGGTACTAAGTGAACAATACTAACACAAACATGAGCATAATGCATCACGTGATGTACACTGTTCATTTATTTTGCAAGTATCGATAGTCTTATTTATGATAAGATTTCATAATGTAGTAGTGTCCTTTGGAATATTTCTAAAAGCAATCAAGTCTTCAGTAATGAAAACAAATTAAACACAGCCTCACTGCGGCATTTTGCTGTTACATCTTTGCTCAAAGTGGCAGGGAAATGGGCATTTTCCTGTGTGCACATTAGCAAAAGGTGTATTAGTGAGGTTCCTTGTATCTTGAAAGAGCACTCTGGATGCCTACATTGCTTTAGATTGACCAGTTTCCAAGCATCCTTGAATCATCAGCATCACAACACCCCTGGGATACAGAGATAAGGTACGAAAGTCATTATTTCGCTCATTACTGAAGTCCTCCCTAACTGAATTCAGAGAGAAGAATATTTGTAACAACACTGGAAGATGAGATGCGAAGCTTATTGTATCCAGACAGAAGAGCAATTTCAGGAAGAGGAATACTAGCACTGAAGTTAGTGGTTAGCATTCCAAATCTTGCAGAGATGCACAATTCAGGACCATAAACAGGCTGAATGCTGTAGCTTTCAAGCTTTTGTTCATGATGTTTATTGCCAATATTTAAGCCCAGGCTGATATCCAAAGGGGCTGTCCTGACCCCTTAGCTCCTGATCCCCAGGCTCCTTCCATTCACCTGCATAGGGATCCACTCTGCTGAAAACCAGTCACAGCTCTCCTGCAAGTTTAGCTTTCACCCTGCTCTGACTCATCACAGAGCTGCAAAAGCAGTAAGTGCTGGCACAGAGATACAGCAGAAAGAAAGAGGCAAGAAAAGTGCAGGCCTACCTTCTTGGTGAGGACCACAAATTATCATGGAACAACAACTTCATGTTTTTGGTGCATCTCTTTTATACACAAAAAGAAAAAATTCCCCCACGACTTTCAGCCTCTCCATGCCTCCTCAATGTTCTGGTCTTTTTTTTTTTTTTTGTGCTATTTTGTTCAGCCTTTCTTCAAGTTCACAACATACTGTGACCTTAATAACGCTTCCTACATGAGGAACCAGTGTCTTGATCTCTGTTTCACATTCCCGAGCTTTTGTACACCTACATGGCCACTTGCGGGCCCTCCTGGGAGATGGCAGAAATTCTCCAATACCATGGGAAGCAGAAGAACCACTTTCCTTATAGCCATGAATTATGGCATGAATTCATAGAAGAAGCTGACTTTGCTTGTGAATACAGGGAATATGATGTAACAATATTACGTGATGAAGTGGTGGAAACACTAAACCTGACCAACTTCCTTAGGTGTTCCCAATAATTTCCTTTGTTATATGAAAGATACTGGCAGCAATTTTTTTAAAGTAAAAAATAAAATAAAAAAGGGGGTCCACCTTTATTTGACACAGGTAGGAGGACAACAGATCCAACACAGGTGGAATAATTCTACTCTGAGTTTGTTCCATACTTCATTGCTTGCAGCTGTAATGTCTCTAGCGAGCAAATGCTGAGCAGGCTGATCTCTTTCAGGTGTGCTTGATAGCCTGAAATCACCCCAGCATTTTCAGACCAAAGCCCTGAAAATATGTTGGTATATGTATTGCTGGAGAGGAAGGAAGGTCCAGCAGTCAGAGTGCTAGCCAGAAACCAAGGACACCAAAGACACACTTGGCTACCAGACCAGAGCCTTTCTGCACAACTCTGATCATTTGGTTTCCTGCTGTTTGTAAAATGGACAGTGGCAACGTGCAAACCTGAGAATACCCTTCTTTTGAAGCACCCACAGCAAGAACAGTTACCACAGTACAACAGCTACCTCGCTCTTTCATTTTTCTTCCAAGTTATTGCTAACACAAGTTTTCCTAGAGCCCCTTCCTCTTAAGAAGGTCAGAACACACAGTATTACTCTTCCTCAGAGCTGTGTAGTAAAGATAAAACATATCAGAACCATCACAATTCAACACCACTGTTAATATCAGACCTATTAATATCCTTGAATTTGTAAAGGTAAGACAGAAAAAAAAAAGTGTTTTCAGTTACTGATAAGTTAATTACTTAAATCAAGAAGCAATGTTGTTGATTTCCTCAGACTTCTTTGTAAATCAGACAGTATTATTTTGCACAGAGCCCAGACAGCAAACTGAAAATAATTTGTAATGGGTTAAATTTGCACTTTCATAACACAATTAAAACTCATCTACTACAGATACCCCACGGCATCACCTTAAATCTATAGTACTGTCATACTCCTGTAAATGACTTAGTAAGGGACCCGAATACAACATTATGTAGCCACAATTTGTAATGACCCAATCACACCTGCACAAAGTCCCTGATGAGAAATCTCAAAGTTTGGAGGCCGAAAGAATTCTTTAAATCAGCAGAGATCCACACAGCGGTGATCTTGCATATCCAGCCGGCTTCACTGTGCATCTCCCCCCCCGCCCTTTGCCCTCAGGCACTCCCAACGCACAGCCTGTACTTGTCTCACATTGTTTTTATTACTCAGGAAGCTTTGGTCTGCCAGGCACAACTCCATTCATTGTGGTGTTTCTTCACAGGGCAGACATTTAGCACATAATTATTTAAAGGTACTGAATTTCAATAAACCCTATTTTTCAGATAGGTCCACTTTGCTAGATGGAAACCCTTTTAGTTTGACTGGCAAGCTGACAACTTGGCATCCCCTCATTTTAATGAGCTACACAGGTTTTGAACAGAGTTTAATTAAAATTGTCTATACTACATTAAACTGCCCTGCAGTTTATAGTACAATTTTCAGGTCAGATGTACCTATTAGCACTACCTTTTGACAGCCACAGTTCTTCCAACCACGTATACTAAATATTGCTCAACAAATGCTATGAAAGCCACTAGATAGCAGCAAATCAAGCAGCACTTTCATTAGTATGTATGGCATCTTCTCCCTGACCCATTTGTTGCATACACAAGCAGCTGCGCTGTTAACATTCACTGTGCAGCCTGTACAAAGGAATACTTGTAGATGGAACATAGCACACAAAACATACAGGCTTTCCATAAACTAAATATGCACCAGAAATACATGTATCAGATAACAACCCACGCCAGCTAGCAGGCAAAACATCAGCAGCCTCAGCAGGAAGAATACAAGCTGCAGAAAGCATCTTAGCTCAGAGATCACCAGCCAGATGCTATACTCACATGGGTGCTCCTGCAGAGAGGCCAGAGGGTGCTGGGAGCTGCCACTCAGCAGACAGCTTCTCCAGTGAAAATGGCCGATGTCCACACAGAAATGAAAGGGAGCCCACACTGCCCCAGGGAGGAAGGGCTCTTGCACACCTCTGATGGGAACAGAGGTCACCTGTGCAGCTCCCCGTCCTCAGCACAAGTCTGCAGCAGGATCCCTCTCCTCAGTGTGGGTTTGTTCTGATTAGAGGAACCCGTGTTGGCCAAATCATCACAAACTCCTGTGCTCAATTCAGCTTAGAAAGGAGTCACGGTTTGCAGGGAACACAACCCTCTGAAGGTCAGTCCAGTGACCTCCTGTGATTCCTAGAACCACAGAAATGAAGATAGAAGTTTCTTCGCCCTTATTTTTTAGTCCTTTTGCTACTTCCAGTACTGTGCCACAGAGGGTAGCAAGTGGACTTACACTTTCCTATTTTACTGGACATCAAAGCTAGCTACATGTGCCTGTAAAATCCTTGTGAAACTAAGACAGCCACAAAGGCTCTGGTAACTGGCACGTCTTAGTACATATGAAAACAAGAAAAAGTATATGCAGCAGGGCTATGACTCTGGTATTAAAGAAAGAACAAGAGGATAAGGGGAATTTCATTGGCTTCCCTAAGATCTTGCAAAGAGATTAGATCAAAGAACCAAACCCAGTATGGTGACATTATATAGTTCATATCACCTTGTCTGGGACAGCTGGGTCAGGCCTGTCTGCAATCACCTAGTCAGCACTTTGTTCCTCTCTATGACAACTACTTAGAAGACATCAGACACTCAGGCCTTAATTCCTCCTAGCTAGATAGGCATCATGAAGCTTCAGTAATGTCAATATTGGTTTTGAAATAGTCAGTGCATGGCAAGCGAACCCAAAGGTGCACTTCTCCACTCCACTGGAGGGTGGAAGCAAACTGCCAGAAAAGATCAATGAGCAATGAATCGTTTCCTGTTAGGGATGTTTACAGCATGAAATATTTAAGGCACTCTGACCATAATGGAAGTGACTTAAATTAAGACTGACATACACTTTGGACAGCAGCACTTCCTTAGATGAGAGCCTCACCCTGAGCATTTGCATTGAAGACCACATTAGCTGCAAAATTTGAGATCAAATACTTGATTTTTCCAGCTTCAAGGTATTCAGACCTGGTCTTTCACTTCAAGCAACTCTTTAGGATACATCTTTGAAAAAGCTGGTATGCCATTATGCAGAATGATTGGCATGTAAAGATAAGGAAGACTTTCTAGCAGTTTCATCTTCCACAAAAAGAATTGTGTGTGTGCTCACGCAGGTGCATTTGCTGTATGCAGGTGGGTGTAAGAATGCATGGGTGACTCTGGGTATAGGCAAGCAGGCAAGTAAAAGAGATAAGAAAAGTTATTATTGCTAGAGAAAATAATTTACAGATGTTTGTCAAAAACAGAGCATTATTAAAGAACGTAACATAATCCTACAAAAGAAAACACAGCAGCATTATGAAAAGTGTTAGACATGGAGGAATAATGAGAACAATTAAACAGGAGCAGCAACCGATCTCTCTTCTATGTCCTCTCGCTCATGCAGGTTCTTTTGCCCCCTAAGTAAATGATCCAATCAATGAAAATCTTCAGTCTCACTGCAGGGACCGCAGACCCATCACTATATGCAATATAGAGCTAAATTTCAGGTTACCTATCAACATCAATCAGACCACATACAGCAAATGCTTAGTACTGAAACTATTTATCAGAAGAAGCAACTATAAGGCTTCAATATGTCATATTCACATCTTTGTGAATTCTACCCTCAATCTTCAGGAGACTGAAGCAACATGTAAGGTGAAAATAATCAGCAAGCTGAGGATACAGATACACCCCTTCATGAACTCAAATCTCAAATTCAAAATGACTGATTGTGGAAAGAGATACACACACGGGTAAGGCTTTTTTGATGTTCTGACAGCAAAAGTCCATCTGAGTCAGTCAACTAAAAATATAGCTTAAAAAATGGAAGAGGTGTGACTTACTGACAAGTCTTCTCACCCACTCTTTTATAGACTTAGAACATGATAGATAGAAAATGGAAAAACATTTTGGTAAATTGTAATTAGGGCTCTGCACACAAATTAGTAATAGAACAGGGAGGGAGCTCCTGCAAGGCAACAGCTCTGGTCCCAGCTAGGAGACACAGTGGTGGGAGGAGAGGATGACAGAAGAGGTCCCACAGGGAGAGGGGACAGAAGGAGACTTCCTTGATCGATCCTGCTTTATCTCCAAGGCCAACTGTCCTGCTGCAGCAGTGATCTGAATGGAGGAAAGATCTCTTAAGGTAGGAAGCAATACCAAGGTGATGCCTGAAGGACTAGGTTTCTCACAATTACACCCCACCCTCCACTTTTTTTTCTTTTCTTTTGGACAGCTGTTAACATATGGCTTTCAAAAACAACTGTTCTGGGACTCCAAATCCCTTTGATGACGTTGAAAATCTCCACCTTGCTACCTCCTTTGTTTACTTTAGCAGCCATTTCATTTGTCTCATTCATAAAGAGGGCTAATAACTGGGCTTCTTTTGCCCAGTTAAGCAACTGAAAAGCTGGGGTCCACTCCCAGGTGTTTCTGCTCAACTTGAACACTTGGAGAGCTGCAATATCAAAGTGGACATTGTTTCTAAACTATACTGAAGGAGGACATTCTCATTCCAAACACCTGAATTAAATCTGATCTTTACATAACATATAAACCAAACAGATTTCTTGCTGGTGGATTGAGGAGTTTCTCAGTTGGTTCCTTTTTTCTTAAATCTTTAGGGAAGAAGGAAAAGTTCTTGTTTTCCAAATAACCTATTTGGAAAGGAATACGGTCCCCAAATTCTACTTTTGCAAACAATCCTAGTTCGCTGAAGGTGGAATCAGGTCACTCCGATGGTGAAAACTGTTCAATAACAGCTCGTGCAAGAGAACTGGAAAATTAAACTGAAATGCAGACAATCACTTTCCACATTGTACTAAAACAGGATCAAAACAAATGTATAAAATGCACTTTGTGCTAGCAGGAATCAAGGCAGCTAACCCCCACAGGGTAAATTTTACATCAGTAGTGAAAGCTATAGAAGACTGAAGGAAGATGAGAAAACTTGATAAATGTATAAGCAGCTCAGGAATATTGTAATAAGCAAAAGTCATTTAAGCTGGCTCATATGCTTTAGAAAGGGAACCACGCTAGTTGCATCCACTGGTGTTTTAAAGTGAAGGCTATGCATATCTGTACCTGAGCTGGTTGGTCTTAGGATCAGCTGGAAGCTGTCAAGCATTCTCCTTAAATCTGTCTCCCTGGGTCTAAAGAAGGTTACCTACTAATCCCATCTGTCCTTGCAGCAGGTGAGTTTGGCCTTTTTACAGAGGACCACAGGACACCTCCTATGACTAACATCAGTGGTGCTATGGCATGACAATGACAGATGGATAACATGGAGTTAGCTGGGTCACAAACAGTGAGCTAGTTGTTAATGCATAGGACAGCCAAATGCATGGCAAGCCATGCTCAGTGTTTTCCCCCTTGCATATCAGCTGGTTCACCACAAACCCAATCCTGAATGTACTTCTGGTCTTTAGGAAGTGGTTTTAACTCCGGGCCAGAACCCAAAGCAACTCTTAAAATGCAGAGAATACGTATTCTCAGGGAATTAGCAGTTTCATTCATCTTTCTTTTTGGGTGCCTAGTTGAAAAGCTAGATCTGTTCCAGCAACATCATTGAAGAGTTGAATAAATGGGAGAACTTAATTAATACACAACAAAAAAATTATATTGGCAAATATCTGAGGAAAGAGAAAGGTCCCAAGAGCAGCTAGTTATTGAACTAACCACAAAAATCAATACACTAACAGCAATTGTGTGCTTCAGAAATTGCAGCCTATCTGCCAAGGCAGGGTGGTCAAAGGAATTTGAATTATATTTAAAGTCTTCTAATAGGTGTTCTAGTCTGTGTTGCAATATTTCCCACAGCATTCTCCTGAAGAAACTGGCTGCTCATGGCTTAGACTGACGTATGCTTCGTTGGGTTAGAAACTGGCTGGGTGGCTGGGCCCAAAGAGTCGTGGTGAATGGAGTTAAATCCTGTTGGAGGCCGGTCACTGGTGGTGTCCCTCTGGGATCAGTACTGGGGCCAGTTCTCTTCAGTATCTTTATCAGTGATCTGGATGAGGGGATCGAGTGCACCCTCAGCACGTTTGCAGACGACACCAATTTGGGTGCATGTGTTGATCTGCTAGAGGGTAGGAAGGCTCTGCAGGAACATCTGGATAGGCTGGACTGATGGGCTGAGGCCAACTGTATGAAGTTCAACAAGACCAAGTGCTGGGTCCTGGACTTGGGGCACAACAACCCCAAGCAGCGCTACAGGCTGGGGGATGAGTGGCTGGAAAGCTGCCTGGCAGAGAAGGACCTGGGTGTATTGGTTGATAGCTGGCTGAATATGAGCCAGCAGTGTGCTCAGGTGGCCAAGAAGGCCAACAGCATCCTGGCTTGTATCAGAAACAGTGGCCAGCAGGACTAGGGAAGTGATTGTCCCCCTGTACTTGGCTCTGGTGAGGCCGCACCTCAAGTACTGTGTTCAGTTTTGGGCCCCTCACTACAAGAAGGACATCGAGGCGCTGGAGCGGGTCCAAAGAAGGGCAACGAAGCTGGTGAGGGGTCTGGAGAACAAGTCCTACGAAGAGCGGCTGAGGGAGCTGGGGTTGTTTAGCCTGGAGAAGAGGAGGCTCAGGGGCGACCTTATCGCTCTCTACAGGTACCTTAAAGGAGGCTGTAGCGAGGTGGGGATTGGTCTCTTCTCCCACATGTCCGGTGATAGGACAAGGGGGAATGGACTAAAGTTGCGCCAAGGGAGGTTTAGGTTAGATATTAGGAAAAATTTCTTTACTGAAAGGGTTGTGAGGCATTGGAATAGGCTGCCCAGGGAGGTGGTTGAGTCACCATCCCTGGAGGGATTTAAAAGACATTTAGATGTAGAGCTTAGTGATATGGTTTAGTGGAGGACTTGGTAGTGTTAGGTCATAGGTCGGACTAGGTGATCTTGGAGATCTCTTCCAACCTAAATGGTTCTGTGATTTCATACCAAGAAATGTGGTTCCCCTTGCATTTATTTTTTCACACTTGTCCACTCAAAATGACAACCAAGAACCAGCTCTCCAGCAATCTAGTATATAAAACATGGGGAAGCATTAGGCTTTAAGACTTAAATTTTCCAGCAATTGTTTCAAATGATTTGGAAGATCTTAAAAACTGATTGGAATTATTGAACTATTTCAGTTTGACACTTTCCAGTGAAACAAAAACTCTTCAAGTTTCATTTAATGTTAATGTGAACCCTTGCAACCTGTCACATGCTTCTTAGATGGGTTTCTGGTATCTCATGTCGGTCACACATGATAGGCCATGCTCTAGGGATTACCTCTCCCATGATGGATGTTCAGTGTACAACCAGAGAACACGCTGGGAGGGGGTTGTAGACCAAGGCTGGTCCCTACAGGAGCGGGGAGGCAGGAGGTACCTCAAATACCTCTCTTGTGAGGCATTAAACCAGCTCAAGAAACTTAACAGCAAACAGACTCAACAGGAAGATGTTCCTGTTCAGTTCGACACAATGAAATACATTGTTTCAGATTAATCAGACTCAAAATTAAATATTTTGTTTGCTTTTTCTTCCAAGAAAAAGAAAGCACAGGTAAAAAATTTCTCAAGGAAAATACAAGTTTTTCAAAAAAATATCTTTCTTGTTAAAATGATATTTGCAGGAAATGTTGTAATAAACGGTAATATGAACCAAAGAAATCCTCTTTCATTTGCAAACTGCTTGCAAGACCTAATCCGCTCAAGAGATATCCTGTTCCTAAACTACAAAAACAAATCACTTGTGTCATTTTCAAAGTATTTTAGCTTCCAAGTTCAAACCAGAATAACAAAGATAGTTTCCGAACTGGAAGCTGTAAGGGCAGTGTAGTCAAAATTTTAGTTAAACAGTATCTCAATTTTCACTCTTTTCTAGGCTGGGTCAAACATATTTTGTATGCTGTCAGAAAATTTTTAGATACATGTCTTATCACATAACATCCTATCAGCTTTATTATGTGTTCTCAAATCACGCTTTTTAACAGCAGGCCCAAATTTAAAATAAAGAAATGTGTGAGATGCTCACTGCTGTATTAATACATGAATATCAAAACAAATGTCCATGATGATACAAAACACACAGATGTCATGTATAGAAACAGAACTTAGCAACAAAAACTAAGTGGAAAAAATAGTCAAGAGATTTTGCAGAGGGCATGTTACCAAAAGCCTTTTCAACTGCTGTGGTAATAGTTGTAATAAATAGCAAAGCCCTCCTTAAAGCCACAGAAGGACAGACATACCAGAAGCCCTTTTGTTTGCTATCCCTTATGTATCCCATTGCAAAAAACTTCCACGTAATCTTTGACTTAATGCCTCTCGCCCGAACCCACAAAAATGAACAAAGTAATATCTTTTCTTATGTATTTCTGTGTTATATCTGCCTTTTAGTTATGCACCCATGATTTCCAGAACCATAGGCGAAAAGCCTGCTACTCTTTCAGAAACAGATTCCACTGAAAGATGGTCCTCAGAGCCATGAGAACATTTACGGGTGATTAAAGTATGCTTAGAGAATTGTTTTTCTTGGTTTAGCTTCAACTTGGATTCCAGCTCCGTTCCCTTTCTGAAGGAAGGACATTACAGACCAACCACTTGAAGAGAAGAAAACCCCAAATAAAGCTTGTTAGGAGGAGCTGTCTCTTTAGTTCAGACATTTTGACTTTAGCATACTCACAAAAACAATTTGTGCCAGACACTCTGGGTATAAACATTTCAAAATCAATCAAATCATAGTTTATGATAGGAGTTATAATAATATTTAGGTAACAGCATTATGGCCAGATTAAAGGTTGACTGTGCATCTAATATTATATTTAGAAGGTCCCTTAGCTATTCTCACTTTCAGTGCTGAGGTAATAGGATCTTTTTGCTAATTAAACGTTAATATGCAACAAAGGAGAAGTACTGGAAAACAAATCCATTCGGGGGCTTTACATAAACAGCTCTCTTTGAATACAATTAAAATGTGAGCAATCTAAAGCCAGTCTTAATGCATTAACAAGAGAAGTGATAAAGCCACAGAGCAAACTCCAGACCTACTGTAAGCTAAATGCTGGATAGGCAAACCTAATTAGCTTAATAACCAGATGCAGACCATCAGGACAGTAGACTATCATTTTCTAAAGTGAGTGCTTCCCATTTAAAAGGAAAACTCTAGTGGTATGGCTCCTACTGCAGCCTGCCCAGGGGAATGAGCATGGCCCTGGAAGCAGGAACGGGATTTGAAAATCCATCTCTACCACCAAATCCATCACCAACCAGATCTTTTTATTTCTTTGACTCAGTTTCTCTATTTATGCTATAGAACTAAAAATATTTTCATAGAATCATGGAATATCCCAAGTTAGAAGGGACCCACAAGGATCACTGAATCCAACTCCTGAATCCACACAGGACCACCCAAAAATCAGACCCTATGTCTGAGAGCGTTGTCCAAACGCTTCTTGAACTCCAGCAGGCTCGGTGCTGTGACCACTTCCCTGGGGAGCCTGTTCCATGCCCGACCACCCTCTCGCTGAAGAACCTTTTCCTAACACACAGCCTGACCCTCCCCTGTCACAGCTCCATGCCATTCCCTCGGGTCCTGTCGCTGTCCCCAGAGAGCAGAGATCAGCGCCTGCCCCTCCGCTCCCCTCGTGAGGAAGCTGCAGGCCGCCACGAGGCCTCCCCTCAGTCTCCTCTGGGCTGAACAAACCAAGGGACCTCAGCCGCTTCTCATATGTCTTGTCCTCCAGACCCTTCACCATCTTCGTAGCCTTCCTTTGGACACTCTCTAATACGTCTTATGTTTATGTCTTTGTCTAGCCTTTTTCAGAGAAATAGTGTCAGTGATGCAAACTGAATATTAAACATTGTTAGTATAGGACTAAATAAACATTTGGTAAAACATGGTATTGTTAATTATTATCACTAGTACAGTAGCATCCAGAGGTCTCACCTGGCTTCAGATCTTCACAAGGAAAGGCTCTTTACAACATGACACAGAATACAGTTTCTTAATAAAAAATTACAGTTTACAAATATATGAAAACAAGTAGATATAGCAAGCAAGGGGAAGATAAGTGAAGGCTCACCATGGGTATAAGGAGGCTTTATCATTACATAGACTTAGGTATATAAAAAAGGAATAGAGACATTTTAATAACAAAATATGTATTTAAGTGTTAAGAATAATACCTCATCTATAAAGTAGAAACTGTTCAAATATTTAAAGATGATAAATTGAGCCATCCCACCTTTGTGACATAAGGAATCATTATTGTTTTCATAGGAGTTAAAGTATAAATGCAGGTAAATAAAGACAAGAAATTCAGATGGAGGAGCCATGGCTGAGTTGAACTCAGTAGCAGTTCTGCCACCAATTTCAATCAAAGCTAGGGCTTCACTCTGTACTGTAAGGCTACAAGGGTCTATTTACAATAAGCAGATCTGTCCTTGTGGACGAACTCAAACGCATTTTTCCCGAAGACGTAATGATGAGTTGCAAATCAGCCTGACTTTGGGATAATCATATTACTGAAGACAACAAACAGCACTTTGTTTGGTTTCCAAGCTAGAGGCTTCTCACCGCCGTTGGCTTGCTGACACTTGGTTTTGATTCCCTTCTCTCTGCAGGAAATCTCTCACTGGAGTTGGGCTCTTGCTTGAGGGGCAGCCACCTGCATCAAATCTGGCCCTCCACTTGCTCCATTTATTCGTCTGCACCCAAGTGACTGAATTGAAGGGGTATTCCCAATCTGGCTATTGCTGGTTTATACCATGGAATATTTCAGATGGGAGTCTTTCTAACAATTGTGTGGAGCTGCAGAGCATACCAGTCATTCTGATACAATAGAGAGATACAAGGGGTAGTTCAGTACTTCTGAAAGTGTGTGTGTACATATGTATGTATATAATATATTGAAGTATATATTAAAATGAAAAAGGTATAACTTGATTATAGTAAACAATTCTAAATGCAGGAATCCTTTTGATGCTGCATTAAAACAAAATTTCACCAAGTAAATGATAGCTGACAAAATGTCTTTGCAGAACAATCAATGAAAAAATCACCAGAGAAATTGAAAAAGCAAGGCTGGCATTGACCTCTTCCATTTGAGAAAATATTAAATGGAGCAAACATGGCAAGGCATAGGGATATGAAAATTCCTTTGTGGGGGGAGGGGAGCAAATTTTGGGGGCTCAAGCCCACTCACATTGCCAATGTTCAAGGAAATACTACCTTAGAATAAATGGGATGACCTTAAAAATGCATGCAATGAAATGTTTCATCAATTTGCTTTTTTCATTTATTTAAAGCTGTTTAGGACTCTGTTTGGAGATTAGCAATTTTCCCAGTATGGGGTCAGCTTTCAACAACTTCTTCCATGCAAACACATATTGCTAGCAACATAAACACGCCAAGCTTCTTTAGCTAGAAGTTACACATTTCATTTCTATGATAGTGATGAATACCCCTCATCTGTAAAAATAAATAAATAAATAAAAATAAAAAAGAAGTAATTCATTCCAACTGCAATACGTATTATGGAATTTCATAAAATATATTACATTTCAGAAATAAATCAAAATAGGAGGTTGAATGTGTCCTATTATTCGTAGCTTGCTTTCTTAAAGAAATATTAAAGACTTATGCAGCATTTCAGATTTATGCTCTGAGTTATGAAAGCTCCAATATTCTCTTACAGAGAGAGAAAATGTCAGTAGATCAGTCATTTAACAATCTTAAACTCCCAATCCATATTACTAAGATCTTTCTTTTTTTTTTTTAACCTTATTAAAACAGGATCATTTGTGTGTTAAATTTTGAGATTATCTGCAAATAATCCCCTTTCTTTTAATATCTACATTAATTTCTTGACCTTTTTCTGCTTTTAATTACAGTTTTCAATTACCTGTGGGTTCATAGATATACTCTATATTTCTTAAGAAAATTCAGAACCCGTGTAACATGTAACCATTACACCCATCGAAGGAAACTAGAAAAGGCATATAGCATACTCTCAATGTTTTAGAAGATGGATTGGATTTAAAAAGGATTTTCACTTGTTCTTCTGCTTAAGCATCACAAGACCAGAAGAGCTGTTTTCCCTTCAGAGACCTTACCTGTATATTTCAAAGGAAGAGAACGGGATAGTATATCTTAGTCTCCATTTATTAATTTTACAAATTCAGTGTTTTAGAGATGGCCTGATATCCAGGTTCACAATATGAATTGCTCTGCTAGGAAAGTGTGACTAGGGCTGCATGCTTTATGACTGTGGACTGTTATCAGCTTTGGCAGGACTTGACACATGTGGCAACGTCTGTTCAAGAAAGGCCTGAGATTCAAACAGCAAAGCTATTACACAGGTCAGAAGTGAAAAACATCAGGGACACTATATGAGAAACTGTAAAAGGAACAGAGAAGGATTTTGCAGATTACTTATGGTAGAGGTAGCGCAGAGATCTGGAGCAGCAGCAATGAGGAAGGTTGAAATCAGAACGTGAGAGATGGTCACAGAGCTGGGTGAAGGTCACAGGCCTGCAGCAGTGCGATGTCACAGGCCACGGACGAGCTGCCTGAGCAGCTCTATCTGACAGCAGCTTTGACTACTTAATAACCCAAGCCACTGCGAAAACATATTTAACCTAAAAATGTCAAGGAGGAAAAACTAAAAATGTTGTTAAGTCTCATAGTCAAATGATGACTGTTGAACAGCAACACAAATTCTACTTATAGAACATATGGCAATAACTAATTCATAGGCAGATCAAAATAAATCAAAACAAAAGATACATTCAAAACAAAGCTATCAGAAGCTAGCAGCAAATATATTAAAATAAAACTATCATATTCTCTCTCATTTCTCTTTTGTGGGTTTCTCTTCTCCACCTAGACAGTCACTGAAAGATACACATTGTACAGTGAGGCAACTGTATAGCCCAGTCAGAAACTTTAGGCGACTTCCAGAATACTCAGTCATTTCAGTACAAAAATGTCCAGAGCAATACTAAATCATACCTCCCCAGTCAGCCACCCACTGGCACAATAAGACATCCCAGGTCCCAAATAACAAACCTAATATCTTTCAGTATCCTAAATCATCACATTACAGTACCAGCACGGTCTAACAAAGTTTCAACAACATAGAAAAAAAAAAGCACAAACACACAACCAAAAGTTCCAATTGGCATCTAAGAAGAGACTCAGAGTTCAAAGGGTATGTAATCTCCTTGAGTTTTCATGAACAAGGCTCTAAAATCTGTGATAAGATTATGTTTTCTGACAAAAAGAAAAAAATCCTTTAGATATGCCCTGCAGATGAAAGTTGAGAAGTTTTGCTCTAAGTATTGATTATATTTTTAAAATGTTTTGCAACAAAAGCTGAGGCATTCAAAGTACTTTACAAATGAATTGTCCCCCTTTTAAGGAAGAAACTGAAATAAAAGATTGGCAGGATGGAAAAAAATGAGGATGGAAAGGAAATCTGCAAGTCATCATTGCACAAGTGACTCACAGATTATCCTCCCCTCTCCTGACTCTTTTCCATAAAATGTGGCAGAAGAAACATTGCAAAGCAAAAGAGCAGAGGGCTGAGCACGGAGCATGTCAGACAGACGAAATTAAAAGAGGGATCAGCAGTATTTCAAGGCTGATATGCCAAAGTGCAATTTCCTTTCCCAAACTGGAGGTTAAGTGGGCCCATAGGAACTCCACAGTAACTGGAAGATGTAAAGGAGGGAATGGAAAGGAGGATAGAGAAAAAATTATTTATGAATGATACAACCAAGAAAAAGAGTTCAGGGTGGCAAAGAGGACAGGAGGTTTGAGAGCACTGACTACAGAATAGACAAGATAAAAAGAAAGACAGACTGAAAGGAGTTTCACATGTTATCAGAGAGGCACCTGGGACAACAGCTGCAAATGATAACTCAGGAAGTTTTCAGATGAAGCAAAAAAGGTGGAAATGGGAGGGACAAAGGAAGCCACAGAGAAACTGTTTAACTTGAGACAGAAAAGAATTCAACTGTACTTTGGGCAGAAGAGGTTGGAGGAGAAGTTAACATTAAGGAAAGGTGGACAGTAAAAGTCTTCCTTTTCTGAATTGTGACTGTATACCTACATGTACACACAGGCAACAGGTTGGGTCTAGTTGATTTTTCCAAGGCACATTATAAATCAAGTAGTAGTAATCCCTGTTACTCTCTCTCTGAATTAGCATTCCCTCAGGGCATCTAAATTTTTTCTGCATGTTGAAGTCATTTTGCTCATTGCTTGCTCTCCAACAAGTTACTGGCTGGAGTGTATTGTAACTGTCAGGATTTTGACAGTGCATGAGCATTTAATTATATGCTGTCCTTACCCTAGAGAGTAAACTTCTCACTAGCCTGTAGCACATTGGCCAAGGACCCACCAGGACAGCAAGGAAGAATGCGCGCACTCACACACACACACAGCAGCGTACTTGCTCTTTTAGTAGGCGTACAAGACCCTGTTAGAGCCAGAATAAATGAAATTCATCTATTTACTTACATTTTAAAATCAACTTTAACTAGCAAACAGGAAAAGATCCACAGCTATGGAGAATAATGCAGAACAGGTATTGAACAAAAAGCTTGTGCGGCTTTCAATTGGTTTCTTCTGCAGCTCATGGGAGCTGCATCTAGCGATCACTTATGAAATTTCTTCCTTCCCTTCTGAGGCTGCAAACAAGAATACCTTCTTGTGCCAATAATGATGGTGAATTATTGTAAAGTGGGTACTGGACAGAAACCACTATCTCACATCATATGAACGGCCTGACAGGCTTGTCTCATAACATCCAATCTCAGTACCTTGACATGAGTCTGGAAATGTGCTAACAATAGTGTTTGCTGCTATAATTAATCTAAGCTTCAAAAGCACAATGAAAATTAACCAATCAATAAAACACAAAAGCATTTTGTGTTAATAAATTATAAATTGTACTCTTTAAAATATCCTTATTAAATTCTAAAGAGGTTAATAAAAATATTAAAAGCTTTCAGAGTGACAGCTGAAGGTAAAGATATTCCAGCATGCACACAGAGGTTATTTTTGACTGTGCTTTCATCTTTGTTGAAATTTCAGGCCACATACTTGTCTGATGGATCTCCTCAAAGATCCAGTGAATCTCAAGAGGGACACCTTTGTAGCCCTTACTGATTTCTCACAATATATCCTTAAAAGTGAAATTCTCAACAGCATAAATGATTTTTCATTATTGTATCTGTACCAGGTGAGCAAAGTTCTTTAAAATGATTCAGGGTTCAATAAGGAATGAAAACAACATGGACCATTTTGAAGAGGACATGCTACACTGTGCAAACAGAAGCAGCATACAGGCTGCTGCTATGGGCAAGACTCAAAGAAATAAACTTCAGAAGAAAACCTTCTAAAAAAACTACTGCCTCTCACATTCTACATGGACTCAACTCTAGAACAATTCAAACACTTGTATTGACAATATTAAAATGCTGGTCCATTTAACATGATATTATTCTTCAAATTCTTCCTGCAAAATTCCAAGTAACAATGAAAAGTGTTCTTCCTCTGGATTTTTAAGTTAAGGATATCTGTACTACCTTAATTAAATATCATTTCTGAAATCCTCACTAAAAAAAACAGCAAAGGATTTATAAGTGGATTCCAGCAGAGCAGAACTAGGCAGACAGAAACAGAAATCACATGCCTGTATCCTAGCAAGAGGAAGCTGATGTTGCACATCAAAAAGTGCTTTTTAGCAATGTCATTTACAGGTCGTTTGTGCATATTGCTCCTTACCTATGTAGTAAATCATTACTGATTTGGGGCAAATAGGTTCGCCTCCATTCTCTGGCTGATGGGAGCCCTATTAATTTTATGTGACAGAACTGGATTTAAGAAGTTGGTATTTCTGCACATCTCCCTTACACGGGAAGCATGCTGCATTCTTATAATAGGATTTTCAAACAGCTGATTCAGAAGGCCTCCATTAGCAGTCAACAGCATAAAACCACTGATTTTTCTGAAAGCAGCAAATTCTCCCCAATAGTGTAGTTTCCCCATAACTGAAGTTGTCAGCCTGAAAATGTTCTGTCTGTGTGCGTGGTTTTAACCTTTCTTCATTCCTTTCCTCTAGTTAGCCAAGCTTCAATATTTTAATTACCTTATTTCAGGCACTTTTGTTTGAAAATTCTGGAAAGTATGATTTAGCTGAAGTCACGGAGCGAGTTTGTTGGAATACCAATTTCTGCGTTTCTCACACTTCTCGCACTGGAACACATTCCTCCCTATAGGGAAAAATACATTTTCCCATCTATTTCTTTAATTCTCAAATGGAAGCCACACACTACTGATAAACAGCATATCAAAACTACCACAGAACAAAATTTCTGCCACTTGTTTTGTAGGCTCAAGTCAATGTAACAGTATAAGCCACTTATCCTTTAATCTTCTTTTCACGGTGGCAGAACACTCAGAAACATATTATCCTGAATTTCCTTTAGTAGGTGTTCAGTAGCAGCAGGCTCCCATTAAACCAGGCTACCTTTTCTTCATGCTGCAACTGTACTCGCACCAAGGACAAGATGGGAGCATCTGTGTTTTAATCCTGAATGACCTTCCAGAGCAGGAGTAGTAGCAATTACTTGCTACCACCATGAGCACTCCCACTAGGAAGGCAGGCTAGCATTTTAGATGTCATTTAGTTTCATTTCATAGTGGCAGCTGATATCTGTTCTTTGCCTGCAGAGTTGGAAGGATGAAAGACTATTGTCCTATGAAAATATTTCCTATTTTGATCTTCTACGGCATACCTTATTTTCAACCACCAAGTGCAGCTCTAGAATGCAGTACAATATCCTATCAGGCTGAGGTAGAAAGAAGAATTATAAAGGGGATGGTTGGTGATAGCTTTACAACAAAACTGAAAAACCACTGATTCAGAAAATGCTTTCTTTGACTGTGTCTACATGACATAGTTTTCTAACTCAACAGAAGAAGATCAGTAGGGCAGAGCAGTTGGTACTGGGTCCCCTACATCTCCACTGTATGTAGTTCTAGTGCTACTTCAGATATTTAATCTGCTTTTCCTGGATCGAAAAAACTTCCCTACTGTGTATGTATGTGAAGCTCTCTAGCAAACCGATCCTTGGTTCAGAGTCCCACACTCTCATAAGGAGTTGAATTTCTCTTGATGCGTACCTGGATTTGAGCTTTTGGTTGCATTCTTTCTGAGAAGAATCTGTTTGGCATGAACCAAAACCATGCATATGTACCAAGAGGAGGTAAGTGAAGGCAATCGGAGGACTGACTTCAAAACCACAGCGCTTCTCTGAATCAAAATGCTAATATAGGGCTACCTTTAGTTTTGGCATTAATGGAACAATTAAAAGCAAACTAATAGCACTGACAAAACCACAGTTGCAGAATGGGAATAAAGGTGGATTGTATATGGTGAACAGAAAGGCATATAGCTATGAAAAGAAAGAATTACATCTGAACATTGTGATGATTGCATAGATTTAATCACATCACATGGGAAACCTGTGGCCCATCACTTAATGTAAAGTATGGTTCACCCATTTTGTCTGTCACAATGTACATACTGAACTCAGACTTTTTGTCCCATTTGTTCAGCTGAAAAAGTACTATCTAGGAGATGCATACAAAATTTCACAAATATATGTCCTGTATCATTTTATGATCAGCAAACAGATACTTTTATGACCTGAAAGTCTACCCAACCATTATACTCCCATGAATATGCTAATGGCAATATTAATTTCCCAGCCTGGGATCCAGCAGTTTTCAACCATGTTGATTTTCCAACTTGTTTATTTTTTCAATCCAACAAAGTCGTAATATTTGCTAAGGGCATTCAACCCTGTTGGGCTAAGACACTCTAGTATGTAAGAGCTAAATTATTTGGCTGAGTTTCGGAAGTGATTTGTGGTCCTGGGAATTACTAACTGCCAAAATATTTTAAAAGAGTTGTCTCTACAAAAAAAAAAAAAAAATCTATCAAAAATATTCTTATTTGGAAAGAAAAAGTCTTTTTACCACTAGAGACATGAAATTATTTCTTTTAAGATACATTGTATATCAACAGAGTGAACGTGGAAATTTTTTTTGTTAACCTGAGGTCAAGCTGACACTTAATTCGCATATTAAAATGTTAGTCAAGAGCACTGTTATCAGAATTTATGAATGGACAAAAGCTTAAGTAAATGGTATTCTTATACTCTCAAAAGATTGGCAGTGGTTCTGCAGGATGTGGAAATCGTAATTCAGATGATGTGGTGTCTAACACATCCTTCCAAAGACACAAACACTTCAACAGAAAATTAAAGTTTTTAAATCATTTTAAATTAGCTCATATGCAGCAATGTCCTTAAAGATGGTACTGGAAATGCTAATGCAAGACTCCTTTTGAGTAGGACAATGAGATAAATTCCCTGTGTGGAAGCCCACCATAAAGCCTGAGCCTTTGAACTTCTTTGGCTCTTCTATAAGCGTTATAAGTGTGGTGGATGTGATGTGCAGGCCCTAGGTTGGCTTCGAGCACTGTCTGAGGAGATTTTGTAAGTCAGATAACAACTTCTGTTTAGCTTGTCAAATGACCTGCAGAAGTCTGAAAAAATATTTTCAAAAAGGACTGAGGTTCTTCTCAGTTTGACAGTTTTGCCATAATAAAGTCTATACTCAGTACAACACATTTGAATCATTCTCAGTTTATAGGGCACAACCAAATCACTAAGCAAAGGACAATACGGAAAATATAACAGCTTGAAAACCATTATGATAGAAACACCACATTGAAATTTGCACTTCACACCATAACGTGACCTTCCAAGAAGGAGGAAAGAGAGGTGAAGCAACGGAGTACAGAATTGTAAAAGGCTATGTTGCACTTCGGTTCCAGCTGAGGTTTTATTATTCTGAGTTGTTTGGGCTACACTAAGTGCTAATAGAAATCTACAAGAGCTTAGAGGTCTCTAGACTTTAAATAATCTATTTGGTACATAAATAAGAATTATAAACTGAAATACAGAGTTTTAATAATAATTTAAGGCAATCAAACCAGTTCAAAAGTGCAGTCAGGAGCAGCAATGAAAACAGAAGCATGGAACAAAGCATGCAAGTCTATAGGGAAGAAAGCCTACTGATCTGAATCCATGGTTCTGATCCAAACTGATCCAGATCTATAGTTCAAGTCGTTGCATTTTAAAGTAGAGAATGCAAAGACAGGTATTACTGCAGGCATGAGACTGCTAATGCCATTTTAAAATTAAAAATCAGTAAATTTAAAAGAAACTTAAATGTATTTTCTCTTATTCTTTCCACACTAAACCTGAGAAACTAATTCATCACAAGAGGAGGCCAAAAGATATGAAGTAGAGATGGATAACTTTATCAATAACATCTGGAAAAATGCAAGCTAAAATCAGTGTCCAAAACACAGCTTTTTTGGGGAACAGGAGTCTCATTCCTCACCCCAGAAAGACCACCACAACCACTGAATGTTTTTTTTAGTGTTCCTCTGGTGCATCAAAATGATGGCCACTCCCAGGTAAAGGTCTTAGAGTAGAGGAACCAGCAATGTGATTCAGAGTGGCAAATCCAAACAGACCCTCCAGTGTTCTTCAGAAATAGCTCCTAATTCGTACAAAGAAACTTAAAATTAAAATGTAAGGGAGATATGATATCCATATCCCTGGCACTGAGTTCTGTCATCATCTCTTCCTCTAGACACAATTATCTCTCCTCTTCTCTACCTTTCCCAGAGCTGCAGGAAGACTTTTATTATTTATTTATTTTTTTAATTCCTAGGAAAGATGAGATTCAAAGCAATGTGAGCAACAGCCAACAGTTTCCAGATGTGGGGAAGATATACTGCATAGCCAGGATCCTATAAATGTCAAAGATAATTTGTGGTGTTGTTTGTTACATATTTGGGCATATTTTTTATTCTGATCCCTGCTTGGGGTGTTTAACTGAGAGTGCACCAGGTGCATGCTAGCTATGGGTAAAGTACTTCCAAACTGTTATGCCAAAGCAGCAGCTTGTTACAGCTTTCATTTCACTGATTTCGTTGTTATTTGTAGTGATAGAAGAAAAGTCAGTGAAACGGCACGAGTCATTGCTAGAAGGCTTCTTTATGTCTTAAGTTCTGCGAAGGTTAGGAGGACATATAAGAAGGACAAAGGCTGTTTACAAGTGGCTGGGATCACAAATTCCCACTGAAATTCCAATTTCCAATATAGTTAACAGACAAATGCCAATTTTCAGAAAGAAGCTTAAGTTGCCAGGTCAAACAGGTGCCAAAGTATAAGCCAGGCCAGAAAATATAACCTTGGCACAAAAATATCCTCATTTGCTAACTCTCCCAAAGGAATGTTGGTTAGTTTGTGAGTACATGCCTTCTGAGAGCACAGTGAACAGAAATGCTTAGTTTTGGACTCTTGAAAGAGCTGCTATTCCATATCCATCCCTATTTTCCTGACCAAACATTTTCCTTTCTCCTAAAATAAACAGTGGAATTTTCTTATGGAACTCAAAATGTATTTGAAAATTCTTAGAATTTTCCATGGTTTGGAGCAACAAAACCAGCTAGAGTACATGACGTTTACACAAGGTATTGTTCATGCTTTTTCTACACAATTTCTATGTCATGTTTAACTAAGCTCTTTCTAATATCATGAGGCATTCTCATTTATCTTTTAACCAGGAGAGCTGGAAAGTATAAATTCCAGTTCATGGAAATTTCTGGATCTCTTAGTTTTTTGTTGTTGTTGTTGTTGTTGTCCCAGATCAGAACATAACACAGCTCTTTCCTGCAGTAATTCTCGTGATTATACCAGTTACATGCATAGGGACACCCAGTTTTGAGTACACAGGCTTCCTCAGAGGGAGATGGAACCCAAATCTGAATTTGTCTTCAGTCTGGAACTCTTTCCAAGCCCTTGGAAACCTTCTCCAATAAAAATGTAAATGAAGATGGACAAATTTCAAACAAAAATTATGCTGAGGGAACACATGGCTCCAACATTCCCCACCTCAATTTTTGTTTTTACACCTAAGCAAAGTGGGAGAAGCCAAGTTACTGCTCAGGTAGCTGTATAAACGCACGACCAGGCACAAAGCTGTGTATTCCACTACTTCAGTGGCACGAGCACACTGATTCCGGGCAGTGATTCAGCAAGCTCCATGGAATAGATTCTTATTTAACATTATTTCTACATGTGTAAAATGAAACCCTCAAAGCTGGGATAGCACACTGATTACCTCTCAGCAGCCCCAAGCCCGAGGAACTATTTTATCGCTTGCTGAGAGGGGCATGCTGTTGGTTCTGAGACTCTCCATATACACAGAACACCAAATATCACAGCAGGGGTGGCAGCCATGCACTGGCACTTGAGACATAAGATAAAATGGACTAAATTCCACAGCATTTTATCCTTTGGCAGCAAAATAATCCGTTTTTCAATGTAATGTAAGAGGATAAGACACAGTCACAGAGCAGTGTTAGATATCCAACAAGAAGATTGCTTATAGTGACACTGTCATTAATTGGCTCTTAAAGTGTACATTACAGCAATGGTCCTCTGCTGAATAGAACCCAAATTTTGCACATGTGTGCAATAGCACACCAATGAGAGACAAAGAGTCTTGTTTCACACATGTGGTTTGTGCTGTTGGAACTGCAAGATATTCTTGGCCAGTGCCATGAAGTTCTGACTGGCCATGACAGGCAACAAAATTAAGATGGTGAGGACCCAATGTTGTGAAAAACTTGTGTTAATGCCTTCAGGTTCTTCACCAGCCATTGCTCTGCTGGTTATGTGTACAACTATGTAGAGTTACACAGGAATCCAGGACAAGGAAAGAAATATCAACAAGAAAATAGTTGGAGAAGAAAGGTATCTGAGACACTGAAGTTACACTGTTGGTCTAGTTTCTTAATTCAGGTATGTTCTGATATACGTAAATCAGACTCCTCCTTAGAACTAAACAAATATTTGTTGGGTTTTTTTTTTTTTTTTGGCTTAGACATTAGCTGAAAACAATTTTTTTTTTCAGCTTGATGAGAAACAACTTCTTTTCCCCAGCAAGATTAAAAGCTGAAAACTTATTTCATGTTGGATGAAAAGTTTCCCATCATTTTGTATATCAAATTACATACAACCTCTTTTGAAAAGATTATGAATTTTTTTTTTTTTGCCCTTCTTAAAATTGAAACAATTCACTGAATTCAGCACAAATGTAAGTAGATTTTTCAGCAGTTCAAATCTAGCTTGTTATGGGCTAATACAGACCAAAATTTCAATCATTTATTTCATTTACTGTTTCCTCTGGTGACCTTAAAAACTCATGACTGACTCACATACGTAGCAGGTATATGTTTGTGGATATAGTGTAAGGACACTCAACTAATTCGCTATATATATTCTCTGGTCTCTCACTCCCCTGAACACCACTTGGTTTAAAAGACACATTACAAAAGTAAATCTGTGGATATGACACAAATCTTTAAAACTAAACTTTTTTATTTACCATGCCTTCATTGCATGAACTTTTACCCACCAAAGCTAAAACATTACAACATATGTAAGTAATATTATATAAAAGGTTGATAGAAAGGTAATGCTTCATGAAAATTTTAATTCTCTGAAACAAAAGTCACAAATTCAAAATTAAATTTCCTGACTTGATTTTGATAGAGGCCTCAGACTTCAGCTAAAAAAATAAAAGGCTGAAGGTTGAAAATCTAATTTTATTGTATGTGATTGTTTTGAGAAAACATTTTCTTTATAATTATATTTTTCACTTTTGCAAAGATTGGGGAATTGAAATGCCTTTTCACTGTGTGGGAACTTATTTTTGTATCAATTAGCTTCTCTATAAGGAAAAGAAAGTTAATATAAGAAAAAATGGAAGGAATATACCTTTTTCATATATTTTCAAACTTCCATCATCAGAAAAATTCAAATTGAATATGAGAAACCAATTCATTTTCTAACCTTTCAAATTTTCCCTTACATTTCTTTCCATTGCTAAAGTACAGGGACTTCCCCGTCCCTGCCCCCAAGTTCCTAACCTTCATTTTCTACTTCCTTTCATTTTCTCTGTTTCTCAGTCAAAAAGAGCGGTCTGTAGCTAGCAAGGAAATGGAGAAAACCCTGAAATAGTCATGTCCTTTATAGTTCTAAACATAATGAAAATTTCAATTTAAAACAAAGGAATAAAATCATTTCACTTGTAAGCTTTCCAAATAAAACAAATACTATTTTTTCAAAAAATGTTACCCTTTAGAATACTCTAAAGCAAGAGACAACCAAAGACTCAAAAACAAGCCTATATTTCTTCTTCATGTTTGAAGCGTTGCCACAGATTTTCTCAGCAGTTTTGGTGAATCACTCTAATCATTTTTTTAATTGTTCTCAAAACAGAAGTAATAATATTAGCTTGTCTAACAAGGACACGGTAAGGTTTGATGTATTAAAGACAGTGAAGTAGTTGAAGAAGTTTGTTTTGAAGTCAAACTGCTGGACATTACAGATAATTTGAAGAAGCTGCAAAGTAGTGCCATCTTTGCTAAAAGGGGGAATAAGACAAATGTTTGCATCACTGCATTATGCATTTCAATAACCAGGTTTCAGAAAATAAGCTTTAAAGTCATATTTATATATTCAGAAAGGCAGCTTGGTTTTAAACAGTGATCTCAGTAGCTCCCTGTCCTGGATGCTGGAAGATGTATAAGCCTAATTTTCATCATGTGTTTAAATTTTACTTAAACAGACCTAGATTTTCTTCTAATTGTATCAGCTGAGTTTTCCATCACCTGAGTATCTAAAATATTTCACTAAGCACAGAAGAACAGATGGACATCCTAAAACCAGTTAGCCTTTCCCCTGTGGGCATAGCACTGTGTTACTTTCAGACTTCACTGCAGTGGGCAAGATGTGTCACCTGCCACAATCCCTTGCCCAGCGCTCCCCCTTCATGAATGTTCAGAGATCAAAGGCACAGCCTGGGCATTTCTGGGAAGTCTCATCAGGCAGAGTAAACCCTGCATGCGGATAGCAGAATCTGTGCGGTAGAGGAAAACACATCTCATTCATCAGACAGTGCCACCACCTTTCTGTTATGATCTATTTCCTATGGAGGATGCCAACTAGCAACATATATCACCTGTCAGTTTCTACAGTACCAAGGACCCAACTTTCTGCTTGCAGCTAGAAGCTAAATATATTGAGGAGCGTGAGTGGAGGAAGGGTTTCGGCTTTGTTACAAAGGCAAGGAAAGTCTTCCTTCTCAGCCATGCCATGGGGAAATGTTCCTTGGAAAGAGATCAGAGGGATTCCAGGCATTCCAGCACCAGCAGGCTGGGTCTGCTCACCCTTGCACACGCTTTGCACTAAAGGTGGGGGGCAGAGGAGAGAATGCCTCGAGCTTGATTTATTATTTCTTACAAAGAAGATGGCACTACAGTGAATGAGATTAAGAGCATGCTCAGCATAAACAATCTGAGGAGGAATGCAAAATGCGTGGATGATTATCCTGAAATGGAGACTCTGCCTGAGCCATTTTAGGTGTTTTTAGATTTCAAAATAGCTCAGGAGTGTTAAAGTCTAAATCTGAATCTTTCCTGAGACAGGATTGTAGGAGCTAAACCTCTGTGAGTAAGGGATGCCCTGGTAACATCTGAGAAGGAGAAAACTCAGGGCCTTATCCAGAGCTGAATTTTAAAGAAGATTTCTATATTTTTCTCTTCTTTATTTTTGCACTGAATTTCAATAGCGACTGCCTTTCTGAAAAATCAAAGGAAGATGAGGACAGATGGATCTAAAATAAACAGAGAGCTCTTGTTTGTGAGAAGTACACAGATAGCTGAAGGCAGAATCTGTACCTAAATTATTGAAACCTGTAAGTTTTAATTAATAGGATCCATTTTCAAGCAAAGCAAAAACTATTGCAATGCTTGACGTCTGTGACCAGTATCCAACTACATTTTCACTCGGCAAAAAAGACAGCAAGTGCAGCTCTGCATAATGAAGCATCTCAATGCCCCAGCATCAATATGATGCACTGTCATACCTTCCTGTAAAAAAAAGCAGAATCTAACCAAGTCACGGTAGGTATTAAAAGAATTGATTTGGAAAGCTCACCGTAAATGTTTTGGGACAGATTCTCTACCACCAAACCACTCTTCTGCTGAGAACAGCCTTCAAACAAGGAAGCCCCCAGCAGGCAGAGAATTGCCCTGGCTGGTGTCCACCAACCATCCCACAGCTGAGAGGGGCTGAGCTGCAGCAAGCAGAGGGGAAGAAAATAATTGCAACACATTGTGTGCCAGATAGTGTGTGAGCCCTTATGAGTCACAGCTAACAGGGGCAAATTAGAGCAGCCCCAAAGCTGCTGTACTCTCTACCAAGATCGCCACCAAGATTCAGTGGCACAGACAGTATATCACATCATCATCATCCAGTCTGAGAGAAGGAGGTAAGAACCGGGGGCTGGAGAGAGAGAGGAAGCAAACATGCGCCAAGTGATGAGTTTGAAGTATGGAGGACAGAGGAGTTCCCTACTAACCTGAGCCCTGGGGCAGACCTCTGCAGACAGGGGCCAGCAGCAGCAGAAGGTTGGGCACTTACGATGCAGTTTGCAGATGGGTTGCATTTTCAGCTTTTGGTCTGACTAAGCCAAACTGAGCTGTCTTTGACAGCTGCAGCTAGGAAGGGACAAAGCTGTACAGCTCTCTCACAGCTTATAGTATGCCCTGCACGCAGAATGGGGCAGTCATAGGAAACAAATGGGGAGTCAGCACTTCCTATTATCTCTATGTAATAGTGGAGCTGATCTGAAATTTTCACTACCAAATCATCAGGTACAGCTGAATAAATTTGTTTCCCATTCACGATCCATTCAAAACACTCCTCTCAAACCATCATCAAGTGGCACACCTCTGATCCAAACGGCGCTTTCCAGATGGGACTCATTGTGTTCAAGCTAGCTTCATCAGATCCGAACACAGCTGATTACAGGTGCTAGACGGAGCAGAAAATCTGTTGCTGCCATTTATCCCAGCCAACAGCTTTTTTAACAGTAGGAGAAATTTTTCAGGGAAGTACAATATGCAAGGTCATATGGAATAGCTGACCTGAAGCTGCCCACTCACATAAAAGTGGTGGGAGAATTCAACAACTGTTTTCAACCTACCTAGAAACTCAGTTTGGATTCAGGACAGATTTGATCTGGATAGTCTAGACGATCTGTTTGCAGTCTAAGAGATTCTGAGAATCTGACACTGAACAAGTTTAATCACCTCTATTCTTTGAGAATTTGCTCAGGATTTACAATAGGGAGCTAAACTTACTTCCTGGAAGATGCCTTTAAAATCAAAGCATTTCAAAAGCTGAAGAAATGTCCAGATTTATTTTTGGAAGAGAAGTGAGGGACAGAATAAAAAATCAGGAAATCGGGGTAAAAACAGAAATAAAGAAATGTGTGGTCTTTTCTTGTTCCGAACATTTCTTGGATTCATACATCCTCTGTTAGCCATCATCCAGACATGTGTCAAACACAATTCTATTAGACCATACACCTCTAGAGGCAGGCATCATCAGATGATGCATCTTTTGAACAGAAGGTAGGCAGCAAGGAGAATGGAATAGCATAAAGTTCACAAAGTTAGACTTCATTAGAAGGGAAGACCATCTCTAGCACTACCCAAGTGTTAGGACTGAATCATCCCAGCAGCAATCACGTGAATGATATTAAGAATGGCCTAAATGCCACATTTGAAATATGAGCATGGAGTGACATTGTGAAGGTGTAGCTCCAAAACAGGACATAGTTTCATTGTTCTTGACAGACACATCTCAGTCCTCTTATTCTTTTCTTTTTTTCCTTTTTCATGTACAAACAAGGAAAATATCTAAGAGCCATGCTGTTTAAACATGGAACACTGCATGATGGAATAAAAAAAATTCAGCTGTGAAATATTTTTATTTAAGCAAGAGAAATTAATAAACTTTAGAGCCAGGGAAGTCATTAATTTTGCTTGTAACAGGGACTTGGGATTTGAGATCACCCATGATGGAAAAAAAAAATTGTTGATTTCTGCATTTTTATCTGTACAGGTTAGTTATGGTATTCTTAGACTCTTCGGCATCCATGAGCAGGACCTTCTAGCCATTTTATCCTTGGACTCATTTTTGAATATATCAGAGCTTTTCACCTGTAACCAAGCTGACAGAGATCTTGGTATACTTACTTTTACTTAAAA